>CP126896.1:98397500-98512500 GCA_030440675.1 Furcifer pardalis | reverse complement strand
GGAAAGGAGAAGGGGGGAAAACCTTTCCTATGGGCGAGGTGACTCACTCCTGTACACCTATCCTCTTCATAGTTTCAGGCAGGATTCGATCTTAGCCTATTTAAAGATGTTGGTGATTCAATCTGGGACTTCCTGCATGCCAAGTTTGAGCTACAAATCCTAGCCGTTATTCCCACAGCAAAACACCAAACATGAAGAGTTAGGGGCATTTCATTGAGACAAAAGGCCTACTAATGATGTTTCAGTCGGGTCTCCCAATGCATTTTGACATAAATAAATAGAACAAATGCTAATCTATATGATTTTTTTACATTCTCTTTCCAGGTCAGTTAAAGATATGGTATGATGCTACAACTTCCTGAAACATCCTCAAGAGAAATCTTCTGTCACAACAAACATTTTGTAACAAAGCATTGTGCAAGAGTGTGATTCCTTTCCTATTACAGCCTTTTCTAACATAATAATAATAGTAATTCTCCTTGAAGAGCAAATATGAAAAAAATGTAACTCACAAGCAAAAAAAAAAAATTCTGGAAAAGATGCAAGTCTTGGGAATAATTTGGAAGATTACATTCTTGATGAGTTATGAGAGGATTAAAACACATCCTGTTCCCTTCATTCAGAATTCACTAAGGCTTCAAGAAGATCCTGGCCCACATCAAGTTGTGTTCTGACTGACCATGTGTACTTTGTCCAACATGCCTGCTTGGAAATGAAGCAGCAAAAGGTCCCCACCCAGGTGGGAATCCCAGCAGAAGAATGAATCTCATTCATCATCTGTGGCTGCTCTCATCATTACATTCATTCTTTTCTATCTGCAATCGAGATTTTGTTTTCCAAATATCCCAGATGTTTTATTTATTTATTTATTTTCCTCTGTCACATTGGGACTTCATAGAGTGAAGCAAACCTTAGCGAAAATGCAAGTGCTTATAGAACCTCCTCACTATGCCCACTGAAGTTCAGTTACGTAGCTAAGAATCCATGTTGTGTTATACATTGTCTTTAAATTTTACAGGTTTGTAAGGTGGTGCCTCAAGTGGTTAAGATGTTGAACTCCCTGACTGGAAGGTCGGAGTTCGATTCCCAGGTACTGCATGATGGAGTGAGCTCTCCTCTCTGACCCAGCTCCTGCCAACCTAGCAGTTTGAAAGCAAGAAATTTCAAGTAGATAAATAGGGACCACTTTGGAGGGAAGGTAAACAGTGATCCATGCACTCCAGTGTCTAGTCATACCCCACATGTCCATGAAAATGTCTTCAGATGCAGACAGCACTAGCTCTTTGGCTATACACAGAGATGAGCACTGAACCCGAGACTTGGATATGACTGGCTTTTCAAGCAGGGGTGGCCTTTACCTTTACCTAAGGGTTTTTTGTTTTAGGCACTCAGTACGGGAAAAATAAAAAGTTTGACTTTCTTTTCCTCTGGGATCACTCATCTTGAAATCTTTCTCTTTGTCTGGATCTTCCTGAGCTTTCTTCCATGTTATTTTGCTGCAGAAAAAGACAATACCTCACCGTTTGTGAGCTTAAAATGTTCATTGTGAATCCCAGCATTCTTACCTTTGGCTACACAGGCTGGAGTTTATGAGAAATGCAGTCCAGGAACCCTGCTTTTAAAAAATGTTACTGTTTCCTGCAATGAAATAATTCTTGTTCCAATAGCCCAGAAATGTTACTTTGAGAGGCCATGACTTGCACGACCAAGCTCTAATTTATTGTGAATGTATGTTCAGAAGCCAACTCCACTTCATTTCCACAATGATGTGATGTGAGTTTAGAATGAGAATTTAGAGGTGCTTAAAGTATTTGTTTTGCTTCTCAGTCTGGTTGAGAGTCCTCCTCATTCTGATTTCAATTTACATCTGTGGTACACTTTGCAAATCTTCTTTTTCTTTCGTGTCAAGGCCAGACATGAAACTGCCAAAATGAAGGCACCATTTGGTGAGTTCATTCTGTAGTTCCTTTCGCCTAGTATGAGAAAGATTAGCTGGTAGCACAAGGCTGCTGTTACCAGGGCACACCTGATTGTGGTTCAAAAATACCACAATCTTTGAGGAGGCCTTTTCTGTGTACCCCAGCAAGTTTACTGAAAAATGTATTTGATGTGAAAAATGTAAAATGAAATGCATATTCATGCAAACTACCAGCTGGGATCTCGCTAGGCTACTTTGTAACAGGCTTTGAGGAAAGGCCCGAAGAGTAATTTGTTCCCTTTGGCTTCTTTTTGAATTGGGTTTAACGGAATGTTGATGATTTTTAGCTGCATTTGTTTATTATTACGTTTGAGGGCTAAATATTTGTTTTATTATAATTACTGGCTTTTGTTCATATTTGATGTTTATTGTTTTTCACATTTTATTCTGGAAACAACCTTGGGAAAGTTGGTACTGTTAAAAGTGGCCTAAAATATTTTTAACAAGTTAAAATTTATGTAAGATAATTTAAAAAAGCATATTTTGCCCTAAGGTTCCCTTATTACCCATTCAGCTGGGTTTTGCCTGCTCATCAGACTCAGATTCAAAGCTTCCATTATGTTATCAAAGAGGGCATAGAAAATAATAAAAATAATTTAGTGTCAGAAATTATTCTGAATTGAAAGGATGTTTGCAGAATAAACACTGCTCAGGGAACACCCAAATGGGGGTCCTTTCATGTCTCCTAGAGCTGGGACAGAGATGGGTGCTCAATTCATCATGGAGTACCTGAGTCTTGAACTGCCAACTTGCCAGCCTTCCAGCTAACAAGGCAAGCTTCTTAACCACTGAGCCACCGTGGCCCCTATAGAAAGTAATGAAGCCTTAGAAATCAGTGCTGACTGGAGGATTATAGGACCTGTTGTAGTCCATAATGAAACTTTCTTAGTTTTGTGAAAGAACAAGTCTACTGAGCTTTTAGAAAGACCAAGATGAATCTCTAAATTTCATGTACTACTATCAGTTTAGCTGAGAATTTAAGTGCTAATTTAAAGAAAGGAATTCCGGGTGAAAACCATACAGTTTCTGACTGTTGTTATTGCTGTTAATTTTACTGAGTTTGTGCTACAGCTTTCTGGTGGCTCAGTGGGTAAATGCACTGTGCTTGGAGACCGAAAGCACAGGGGTTGATTCCCTGAGAGCTACACGATAGGGTACATGAAAGGAGCCTCATTCGGGCATCTCCTGCAAAAATCCTTTCAACCCAGAGTAATCTCTGACACAAAAACACACATAGTGAGTCTTAAATTTCTGGAAGGAAATTTCAAACGAATACTAATATCCTTTTCAAAGAACTAGTTCTATGTGTATTTACTTGGGAGGAGACCATAGCTCTTTGAACTCAGATATATGTTCTATTAAATCAAGTTGTTGAAACTTGGCATTAAGTAGGCATAAGGGAGCGATATATTTGTATCTATCAGGGGGGGAAAGAGGGTGGATATCTCGCTTTCTTGGATTGTATCTCCAGTAAATAACCCCAGCCAAAATGGTTAGTAACTATTTTGGCTATGGGATTCTGGACTGTGAAGTCTATAAAGTAAAATTTCCATACTCTGTTATTACTTTCATTCCCTACTACAATGTATCTCAAAACACTGAAAGAAAACAAAAACTGTTGGAAAAGGAGGACTAAGAAGGATTTATGTTTAAAAAGAAGTAGAAGCAAAACATGGGGGGAGCATCATATTGGCATTTGCTTTGGGACGGATCGAGAAATGAAAAGACAAATTTAACAAAGAAGGAGAGGTTAGTATGTTTTCTAGTTATACTGAAATATGTGGTCTATTTTTCTGCAGGGAATGGCACTTTGTTCCCCATCGCCATGATCTGTGAGGTATGGCCTCACTTTCCTCTACAATTTCTCCTACAGATCAGGTAATAGGGCGTGTGTTGCCATGAATAGAAAATTATGCAGAGAAACAAAAGCCATCTCATGAGCACATCATCACAGAACCCAGTGCATGGCAAATGTCATTACTTCTCTATTGATAAGCTCCCTTAACATGGTTGCTTTACATGTTTTCCCCTGAAAACAATCATGTAAGGTAGGATTGTCCAAGTGGAACAAATTAGCTCAAGGGCACCAATTAAGGTTTACCAGTCATCTTGGATATTAATCTGAGTCACTTTCCTCCCTGTCTAACAATAAAACCATCACTAGGTCTTTAAGATCAGTGGTTACTGTATAAATGATGCCATGTTTGAAACATAACCACTAATAGCCTGTTGTATATTTCTGCCTGCACAATGGGAATGACATCATCATCCAGATTGCTCATGATTAAAGAGTTCCTTTTTCAATTTTGACATGCACATGCACCTACGCATACATTGTAAGCTGCCCAGAGTGGTTCTTGCATCATCATCATCATCATCATCATCATCATCATCATCATCATCATCATCACTTAATCTTAATGTATTTGAGGGACACACATTTTGAAATTGATTTTTTTTAAAAACCCTCTCTTTTTTTTAACACTGATGATGATATTCCTGTTGCAGAGGAAGAGCTATGCAACAAGATATGAACCATAGACAGAAAATCATAAGAAGACAATAAGGGCACACATTTTTCATTTAATTAGCTTTTTGCTGCTCAATAGTAGAATTTTTTTTGGAAGAAAATTGCACTTGTGAGTTGTGCTCATACTTACTGTTATTACTACTAATAGCTGTTCATTTGTTTATTATTTAAATGTTTATTCAACGTATATTTTGTCTCCCTCTTAAGTGGGACTCAGAGGGAGATAACATTAATTCATATTAATTTTTTTAAAAATTAAAATTTAAAACCATTTTTTTAAAAATAAAAGTTCAATTAAAAGCCATTTATAACATATTTCAAGAACATATACTGCTATTTAACATTTTTACATTGCTGCTATAATACATTATATAAACCTCATTATATAATAATGTGAACTGGAAAGGAAATGGCCAGGAATTTAAGTATGCTCAGAATCAGAGCTTGAACAGGTTAAGTTTTTTTTTGGATTATAATTTTTAGAATGCCTCTCCATCAGCTTAGACAGTGGGTCTGCTGCTCTGCCTGTCACTTGGTTTTATGGGTTTGTCTTTTAAAATGGGAATCGGAAATGCACTGAAATTTGCAAGGTTTGAAATTTGTGTCAGGCAACAAAGGCAGCAACAGCAATAATGTAGCTCAAACTGGATGCTGCAGAAATATACATTCCAAGTTTCATGCACAAAAGATGTATCAGAGCAGGAGATCCTTGCAGGCAAAACAGCTTCTATCAAGTCTTTCTATTTCAAACTATGCCAGGAACTGAATCTTAAAACACTACTGCCTCCCAAAGTCTTCTTTTGTATAAGGGTCGAAAGCACAAAGAAGGCAGTTTCTGAGTCATAATCTTGAAAGTCTTAGAATAAAATAGAAAGATACAAATACACAATTTGACACTAAAGAGTTGCGCGTCCATTTCTCTCTTTCATGCATGTGTTGAAATTCTGTTAGCTAAATCAAGATGATAAGGCATAAGGG
This sequence comes from Furcifer pardalis, assembly GCA_030440675.1. Classification (NCBI taxonomy): domain Eukaryota; kingdom Metazoa; phylum Chordata; class Lepidosauria; order Squamata; family Chamaeleonidae; genus Furcifer; species Furcifer pardalis. The sequence goes on along the minus strand of CP126896.1, from coordinate 98,507,014 downwards.
TCTACTTATTGCTCTGGAGGAAGAGCTAGTCCTCTTTAGCTCTCTCTCCACTCCTAAACTGAAATCATACAATGACAGCCCCTTCCTGACCACATAGGTACATCAGGATTACACTGTCTAACGTAGAGGTTGCCAACCTTTTTAAGTTGGGGGCTGGGTCATGCTTCCTCAGACAGTTGAGGGGGCCAGACTGGCAATCCCACCCCTGCCATTTATGGCTGCCATAAACACCAGTGATAGATGCGGCAGCGGCTGGAGCGAGGGTGGAAGCTGGATTATTTAGTGCTGTAGGCCAGATCTGGCCCATGGGCCATAGGTTGCTTACTCCTGGTCTAGAGAATTCTGGTAGTTGTAATAACAAAAAGTAAGCTTTTGAAGCCCAGGTGAGGGTCATGAATTTGTTCAAGCAGGAGGTCTTACTGGAAGAAACTTCAGGAGGAAGAAGGAAATGGTTTGGAACACTATTATCTTTCCCAGCAAAGTGATCTCTATTTATCTACAGTACAGTACTTGTAATTTCTTGCTTTTAAACTTCTAGGTTAGCAGGAACTGGGACAGATGATGGCGCTTATTCTATCATGGAGTGTTCAGATTTCGAACTGCTGACCTTCCAGCCATCAAGCCCAGTGCCTTAACCACAGCCCTTAGAATAGTTGGTATAGTAACCATTATTTCCTGCATGCAGCTTCTGAACATCAGTTTCTCTATGATGGAGAGCTTAAATTAAAGAATCATTTTTTACTCAAAAGGCATGTTTGTTTTCTGGATGTTGTATTCTGGTTGATTAAGCAACTGTGCAGGGCAGTGAAGTCCTTAGATGACAATCTCTATTCCAAGATGCTTGAAGGGCATTTGGGGGAAGAGCAACTGGGGGGGGGGGGGTTGAAAAATTGTTTTGGAAGTCTAGTTCCATATTAGTGTTTGTGGATTGAATAATGTGTCAGGACAAATCCACTTCATCTAAAAATGGGCAGGGAAACATAGTGTGGTGGGAATTGGGAGAAATTAAAGAAATAGATGTTGTGAAGTGGTTAGTATAAAAAAATAAAAAAGAATAATTTGGAAGCAGTGCAATCATTCCAGCTTTAAGAAGTAAAATACTGCTGGAGAAAAACTGTACCCTCCTTAAGTGGTTTGCTTGTGTGGGTGTTTCACTTTGCCAGTCAAAGAGGAAAGGTGAGTAGCAAGCCCTGGAAAAGTAACTTTACAGTTTACCACTTCAAATAGCCGCTGGAATTAAAGTCCAAAACAAAACAAAGCCCATGACTCGAAACCTCCAGAACAACCCCATTTCAATTTTCGAGGATGGATCTTTTTCTCTCTACCTTGAACTGCTTCTCAGATTCCTGCAACATTTCACTGGTCTCTCTTCACTCATGTTTATATAATTTGAAACAGCTTCCATGTTTCCAGATGCACATCTGTATGCCCTATTATAAGTATTTCTTAGCAAGCAGTAAAACTACAGGTGTTTTGCTTTTAAAGCAACGATGATGCCCCCCTCCCTTTAACAAAGAGGAAAAATAGATCTAACCCAGGCCTCTGCAATTATTTTTTTACAGCTTGCCTGCAGATTGTCAGTTTAAGGGTTAAAAGAGAAAGATGTCTGGTTGGGATTTCTTTGCTCCTCCATCTGCTGGGTACCTTGAAACCCATTTGTAAATTAATTTTTTACTTTGAATGCACACTGCCACATTCAGTCATTGCTGGGTTCCACACAGACAGCTTGCCAGGGCTGGTTCAACATGTCTCCAGCGACACACACTGTTCTTCTTGATTCTGAATGCAGGAGAGCAAAATCATTAAGTATGTATGTCCATTCTGCTTGTGCGCTTGCTTGAGACCGTAATTATCATCACATACTTTAGTAAATAAAGTTGACACATGGTTCCTTAACAGCTGTAGAATGTCCATCTGACACTCTTGCATTTTGAAGTTCATCTCTTTGGGGAAAGGGAGGGGAACAGAGGCTGGAGGAGATGGGCCAAGGGGCTTAAAAAGACACACACAGACAGACACAGACACACACACACACAATCATGACACTAGTATCTATTCTTTTATTTTTATTCAGAGACAAAGAATCTGTTTGCATAGACATTGAATTCCAGGATAGCACATATCCAGATTTCCTTGCAGATAAGGGAGGATGAGATTGCTCATACAAAAGGATATGCTCAATTTAATGCTTGGCACCTGTACTTATGGGCTCTCAGCTTGGAGTGTGGGCTGGGAAAACCTGATTCAGACACAAGCATGAATATGTGAGCTTTCCGCAATAGCACAATTCTGAGCCAAGCCAGATTTCCAATTTTTCAGTTCTGCATCCTGTACAAGTTGTCTCTTTTAACACTGAATACTTTCCAAGAATTGACAATATTTGTATTTACCTTTATTTCAGTGGTTTATGACTCTCCTCTTCTCCATTTTATACTCACCATGGCTTTAGCTTGTAGCCCCCTCCCATTTATACATATATGTTTTTCTATCCAATTTATTCTGGATGAGTAATAAGAAGCAAGGGTTACAGGATGCAGGAGTTTCTCAACTATGCAAAAATGTGCTCAATCCTTTACCTTCTTTAATTTTACCAGCACTGGGTATTTTAAAAAAGGATTTCAGTTCCCAGAATCTCCTTTTTTTTGTTGTTGTTCAGTCCCAAAGTCAATTCCGACCCTTTGTGACCCCATGGAACACTGTCCGCCAGGCAGTTCTGTCCTCCACCATTCTCCTCAACTCGCTCAGTTCTGTGCCCATTGTGTCTACAATACCATATAGCCATCTCATTTTTGGCCACCCCCTTTTTCTTTTGCCCTCTACTTTTCTAAGCATCAAGGCTTTATCAAGTGAATCCTCTCTTTTCATTTGATGTCCAAAGTACTTTAGCTTCATCTTTACTATTTGACCTTCTAAGGAGTAGTCAGGGTTGATTTCTTCTAAGATTGACCTATTTGTTCTCCTCGCTGTCCAGGTGACTCTCAAAACTCTCCTCCAACACCACATCTCAAAGGCATCTATTCTCCTGCGCTCAGCTTTCCTAATGGTCCAGCTCTCACAAGCATACATTGCCACCAGGAATACCATTGCTTTGACTATACGAATTTTTGTTTGCAATGTGATGTCTCTACTTTTCACTATGATCCCCAGGTTTCTCATCGCTTGCCTCCCAAGAGTCAGTCACCTTTTGATTTCATGGCTGCAATCACCATCTGCAGTGATCTTTGATCCTAGGAAAGTAAAATCTGCCACTGCTTCTACTTCTTCCCCATCTATTTTCCAGGGACTGATAGGGCCTGTTGCCATTATCTAGGTTTTCTTTATATTGAGTCTCAAGCCAGCTTTTGCACTTTCTTCTTTTAACCTAATCAGGAGCTTCTTTAAGTCCTTCTCACTTTTTGGGGATTGGAACATATACTGATCTTTTCCAATCCTGTGGCCATTGTTGTGTTTTCCAAATCTGCTGGCATATAGAATGTAATAATTTGATTCCATCATCTTTTAGGGCTTTGAAAAGTTCAACTTGGATACCATCATCTCCGCTGGCTTTGTTGTTTGCAGTGCTTTTTAGGGTCTTTCTGACTTTGCTCTCTAGGATGTCTGGCTCAAGTTCAATTTCCTCATCATTGTTATTATCAGGAGTGTTGAGGTCCTTTTTGTAGAGTTCCTCTGTGTACTCTTTCCATCTTTTCTTAACCTCTTCTGCATCAGCTAACTCCTTGCCGTCTTTGTCCTTTATCATGGTCATTTTTGCTTTAAACGTTCCCTTGATTTCACCAATTTTTTTGAAAAGATCTCTAGTCCTGCCTCTTGTCTTGTTTTCTTCTATTTCTTTGCACTGTTCATTCAGGTAGGTTTCCTTATCTCTCCTTGCTTTTCTTTGAAATTCTGTATTCAAGTGATTGTATTTTTTCCTTTCTCCTTTGCCTCTTGTGTCCCTTCTTTCCTCTGCTATTTTAAGAGCCTCATCGGACAACCACTTTGCTTTCAGATGCTTCATTTCTTTTGGTAAGGCTTTCCTTGCTGCCTCCTGCATGATGTCCCGCATCTCTGTCCATAATTCTTCTGGCACTCTGTCTATCTGGTCCAAGCCATTGAATCTGTTCCATACCTCCACTGTGTAGTCCTTAGGGATGTTGTCTAGGTCATATCTGTCTGGCATAATTGTTTTCCCTATTTTCTTTAGTCTAACCTGAATTTTGCGATCAGTAGGTTGTGATCTGAGCCACAATCTGCTCCTGGTCTTGTTTTTGCTGACTGTATGGAGGTTCTCCATCTTTGGCTGCAGAGTATGTAAACAATCTGGTTTCGATGTTGGCCATCTGGTGATGTCCACGTGTAAAGTCTTCTCTTGTGTTGCTGGAAGAGAGTGTTTGCTATGACCAGTGTGTTATCTTGGCAGAACTCTATCAGTCTTTGGCCTGCTTCATTCTGTGTTCCAAGACCAAACATGCCTGTTATTCCATTTAATTTTTGGTTTCCTACTTTGGCATTCCAGTTTCCTATGATAATGTATATATCATTTCTTGGTGTCTGTTCTATGAGGTGTTCTAGGTCATCATAGAACTGGTCAACTGTGGTTTCATCTGCACTAGTGGTTGGTGCATCTATTTGGATTAAAGTGATCTTGAATGGTTTGGATTGTATTCCGACTGACCTCATTCTATCATTTTTTTAGATTTTATCCCATTTCTGCTTTTCTCACTGTTTTATTGATCGTTATGGCTACTCTTTTTTTCTGAGGTTTTCTTGTCCATAGTAGTAGATATGATGGTTTCCAGAGCTGAATTTGCCCATCCCTGTCCATTTTAACTCACTGATTCCCAAGATGTCAATGCTTATTCTTTCTATTTCCTTTTTTTACCACTTCCAGTTTTCCTTGATTCATAGATCTTACATTCCATGTCCCTATACAGTATTGTTCCTTACAACACTGTGTTTCTCCTCCCCCTTTCCTGTTCCTCCTCTTCTTCTGATGTGATGTGCTGATCATCCTGTTTCAGCTAAATTGCCCTTTTGTTTTGCCTTTTGTTTTGGTCCATAGGGTTCTCTTGGCAAACTTCCCAACATGGTTTGCCAGTTTCTATGCCAGTATCCTCCCATCATACATGTTATCACAGTTTTTAAAAAAGTATTATTATGCATATTATCACAGTTTAAAACATAGTATAAGGCTAAAAGTTGAGCTAATTAATGTTGAATATATGCAGTTAGAAGCTATATGTGATGTAAGAAGTTATATATGTAGTCTGGAGTTGATAAGTGTCTCATTAGTCATCATCCTTGGTATGAAAGAAGAAGAAGAAAAACTTGGTATGAAAAGTAAAGTCCACTATATCAAGTCACTACTGTAAGTTCACTATATCAAGTCACTATGTAAATCAGTTACTTGTAAAGTCACTATATCAGTTACTATATTAAGTCAACTACAGTACTGTAGATCAATTACTTATCATACACATGCAGCTATGCCTTTTCTGGCCATTTGGGGCCACGCTGGTTCCTGCCTGATTATCCCGAGGTGGTCACATGCGATGGCTGGGGCTGCACTGCTTCCTCCCTCATCTCGGTGTTTGGAAGGTGGCCGGAGGTGGTCTCATGCGATGGCGGGGGCTGGATGCCTGTCTTCCTCTGGGGTTGGGGGTGGAGCCTTTGGGGCTGGCCTCTCACCTTCAATGGCTTCTGCTAGATTTCTCTTTTCCTAGCTAACATGAATTGCTGGCTAAAGCAGTTCAGTTGTTGTAGTTCAAAGAAATAACTTTCCCCATGCACTTTTCTTGTTTACTGTGAAAGTTTGTAAGAAAACAAAACAGCCATATGATCTGTAAGCCAAAACATAATATGGAATTGCTTTGTCTTTTCTTAGGGCTATGAAATAATTTTCTTCTTTCTCATACAATCTAAGGGATTCTCAACCCGCGGCCCATGGGCCAGATGCTGCCTGAGGCACCATTTCATGTCTCCCACCCACCCACCACCTCCACCACACCAGGAAATGCCATGTGGTGGAGAAAGGGTAAAAAAATGGCCATCTGGCCCCAAAGCTGTCTGAGGGAGTGTGACCTGGCCCCTGGCTTAAAAAGGTTGAGAACTCCTGGTTTAACTTCTTCCCTCTGAAACCAACCAAACAAAACTTTCAGGAATCTGGAATCTTCATCTAGTCTGAGTTCTTGCAGAATTATTACTAATGCATATTCATTCACCCTGCCAATAGTGTCCTAGTCACAGATTCTTTATCTTTCTACAGCTTCATCCAGAGTAAGAAATAATATTTAAGGCATTGACTTTGTACACATATTCATAAAGGTAAGAGAAGATGTTTCAATAAATTCTGCCCTCACTTTCAGAACCATGTGTTCAAAGTCTTTACAAACATGTTACCATTTAAACTCAGATATGTTTGAAACCTGAGTTTAAAAACTAAGCCGTGAATCATCTCTGCCAGAAGTCAGTTGTCAGTCTCTAAGGGATATCTCTGCATACCAGGGAGAACAACTCTCCTAATGTTTACATGTTCACTTATCACTATGTAAAAGAATGCCTGGCTTTGTCTGTAATTCTTGCCTCTCTTACACAAGTCATTCCATGGAATGTTGAACAAAACCAGGGACTCTTATGCTTGGTGACAAGTCAACAAGTAAACATTCAGAGAGTTCTTACCCCCACCAGGCAAAGATGGGTGGAGAACAATGTTTCTTTAGAGATGATTCTTCATTTGAAAACATAACCAAATTTGCCAAAATGAGTCAAAGGGTGGCTGTCCTTGGATATGTTAAAATGGGGATTTACAAAAAATATATTTAATAAAAAAATACATCTGTTAAAAGATCTTGCAGTAGTTGCTGCTTCCTAGAATATTCTTTGATTTAAGACAGGATTGTTCAGGATAGTACATGATTCTCCGGTAACATATGTATGTACACATGGGTATTCTCAATCCTACCTTCCCAAATTGTATGCATGGAAAAAATAGCTTTGCCATAAAAGAGTAAAACTATTATTTTCATATACTGTATGTCCTTTCTCCCTTCCACCCATCTCTCTAATCTTCGTAGAATATAATGTGCCCATTAATCATATTACTGGCGAGCACTGATTGTTCAGATTGAGCTAATTAGACCCCATTTGTTTCAGGTGAAAGGAGCTGTATTAACGAATGCGCTGCCCAGTGGCCAGTACTGCAAACACTCGGGATGACATGCCAGTCAGGAGCAATTACTGATTTGACTGTGTGCTGCATTATAACACTGCCCACTTCCACGGCTGTGGTGAAACGTCTGTCAACATTTCCATTACAAAGTCAAATAACATCTTAAAGGGATTTATTACTCAGCCATAACATTGAGCTGGCTTTTGGCATGTAAGATCAAAGCAACATAGGGCTGTGAGACTTCTCTCTTTCTCCCTCCCTCTCTGTTCACTAAATTACATAGTTTATTTCAATTTACTCCTCACTAGAAAAGAAATAGTGAAATAAAGAAAGATGGGTAAATAAATCGATCTATATCTAACCCAATTCCAGGAGCTGGATTTTTAGATTTTTCTACCACAATTCTCCATTCTTGGAGTTCTGTCTACCTTGCAAACACCTGAAGAAAGTCCTAAACTGGAAGGCTTTGTGGCTTAGCTAGGCTGAATTCTGCCTAAGTTTCCTGCTCAGAAAGGAGTAGGAGCATTCTCAGTAGGAGCATGGAAGCTGGATCTTGGCTCTATGTGCTTGCATTGGGAAAGAAACAGAGGGTTGTGTGCTGGTTACTTAGTGGGCATTATGGGTTACGTTTCCAAGTGTTTTTGTAGACACAGACTGGAATGGCTCAGTAATAAGGCGAGGGACTTTGGTTTTTCCCTAGTAAAGGGGAGCATTTGCAATCTTCCATCAGTAGACTTCCACTGCATTGGATGCATCATATGCAGAAATAGATGCAACATTAATGTGACCATATTTTGTACCAAATAAAGAGTGAAATTTACTTCTTATAAAATTGTAGGACATTGTAGACATCTACAGTTCTCTGGGACAAGATAGGTTTTACCCTATTCTCCTTGGCAAAGTCCTATGAATGACAAAATCTGATAATTCACTAAAGTATGATGGTTTCCCCTTAATTTAATCTGTTGCTTGGTAAACACAGTATAATGGCAATCTTGAAGGACCTACAATCATATTTATATACCCAGCATCATTGTGGTTCCTTGTGTAGCGTAGACATCTGTCAGATGTACAGGCAAGGCCACGAAGATATCTGCACAGCTCTTTCCTTAAATGTCAAGGAAGCAGTTTGGAAACGTTGGCAGGAGAGCTTTCAAACATGGATTTATGTCCTTTTGTTAGGTTGTTTCTCTTAATTCACAGCTACCAAACTGCCTTTGCTGCCAAAGGTTCACTCATAGGGGAACTGTAGTCAGTTTGAGAAAGATATCTGTATGATTTATATATTTATTGTCTTCCAACCCTGCAATATGTGAAGAGGGGGAAGACTCTGGCAACCTTTGTCAGTCAAGAAATGAATCAAGTTGGACAAACTATGATGCTCACAATGCTTATCCATTTCAGTGTTCTGCTCAAAAGCTACACTTGTAAAAACATTTCCCTCCAAAATGTAATGCGCTTGTGTGGGTAAGTCTCTTAACCAGGTTAATAAAACAGAGGTGTTCTATTCCTAAAAGTGATTTTCCAGTCCTATGAGTTTAACAGTACCTGTACTTTACTTTCTCTTTTACCCGGTGGGAGTTGAAGGAGATACAAGGTTCTTGCTCTGGAATGTTTAGCAGTCTCCACTAGCATTATTTAGTTTTATTGTAATATCTCTTTGGTGTTCTATCTCCACCTTCCGCTGGATCTGCCTCACGGTCTTTGTCCTTCAACTTTTTCCACATATGCCTTATATTTATTTATTTATTTAATCAATCAGACTTATATGGTATGGAATCCCATTACATTCTCTCCAAATGGGTAAACCACTTTATTTGTCATCTCTGTATATAGTTTAAGCCTGGTTCTGTTCCTGTTCTTTCCCTTATAACATCATTCCTGATTTTATCCCTTCTTGTCACACCAGCACATCTCATTTCCATAGTGACCAACGTTTGCTTATGTCATGTTATAAATGTCCATTTTGGCATTGGTAACATAAGTTGGGAATAATTATGCTTTGTATGAGGTGTGTCTTTGTGCTGGTCGGTATTGCCTTATGTTGCTAGTAAAGGTAAAGGTTTCCCCTGCTCGAAAGCCAGTCGTATCCAACTCTAGGGATCAGTGCTCATCTCTGTTTCAAAGCCAAAGAGCCAGTGCTGTCTGCTTCTGCAGACGTTTCCATGGTCGTGTGGCAGGCATGACTAGGCACATGGAATGCTGGTACCTTCCCACCAAAGTGTTCCCTATTTATCTACTTGCAATTTCTTGATTTCAAACTGTTAGGTTGACAGGAGCTGGGATAAAGAAGGGAGCTCATTCCATCCTGCAGTACTTGGGAATCAAACTGCTGATCTTCCGCCTACCAGTCAGCATATTATTGACTTGAGCCACTGCACTCCTGTCCCAATATTTGGTTTGCCTTACTGTACCATATGTTGATCCAAATTTTCAACTATTGGTACAAATTTTGTGTGTGTAGCAAACCAGTGTCTTTCCCTTTTGAGAAATAATGCTCACAGCACTAGCGTAGAAGGGTTAATATATACCACTCAATATTTCTAATTTTTAAAAGTCCACATGGAATTGTAACTTTACAATTTAGACACCATATGTGAAAATTGCTGATAACTTCAGATAGTATCCTTTGGCAGGTGTAGATAAGTATGATAAAAGGAAAAATCCATGTTTGTTGCTAGAAAAAGATCTCACATAGATATTCTAAGAAAGATTTATGTCTGAGAAGTTAGGACAGGTACTTAAAAAAACCTACAAGATCCAGAATCCTGCAGCCACTGGCTGAGGGCTTCTGGGGTTTTTAATTCAAAGTGTTTTATCCCAACTGATTTTGAGTCCTTGGATGGCTGTGACTCCTTGCAATGGAGACTGTTTTAGTATATATGTGCTTCTTCTTGTTCTCCTATTGTAAGCTAGACATCGTCATGGTTGTTCTGACTTTGGGTACATCTTCTCAGAACAATCACACTGAATTGCATCCAAAGTTCCTTAGCCAAGATATTTGGCTTCTTCTGGTAATTATTTCCCCATTTGTTTATTTCCGCTTAAGATTTCTGTTTCAAATCTGGGGGCCAGATGTACTAGAAGAGTATGCATCTTAATACAAAAGACAAGCCCCCTGGTGCTCATTAAGTAAAATGACCAAAGGATTGCTTGGGTATGGAGAGGGTTCTTGAGCTCTTGATCTTATTATTGTTACCTTTATAGGACTGATAAATCTCTTTTAGGAATGGAACCTCTTTGTGGTATTGGCCTGGTTAAGAGACACATGCATAACTCAAATGAACCTTTCACTACTCAAAATTATTCTTAATTCCCCTCACTTTGAACCTAATATGAAGCTTTATTGCTGATTTTGAATTATACTGTGGGTTTTTTTTATTATGTGAGTTTTATGCTACTACTTGCTATTTATTGCATTTTAACGTTTGTATCCTGCTGTTACTGTCATTTTAATAATGTTTATTATAATACTGTACTATGCTAATTTGGAAATTTGATCAAATTGAAAAGCAGTTCAATTAGAACCCATTATGAGGTAAGCATGTATAGGATTTAACAATAGTAGTAATGTCACCAACAACAAACAGACAACTTTATTTTTGTAAAAATTCTTGACTAATAAATAACATTGTGAATTTGTATATTGTACAGGGTCAAAAAGCAAAGAACTGGAAATTTACTATTCTCTTCGTGATGCTAAGACCTTTTCCAAGATGCTGCCTGCCTTCCCTTTTTCCCTTGATCTGACTGAGTAATTGCAGAGTTACCAGCATGCTACTGTAATTTTCACCCTTGTTCTCAGCACCAAGCTGCTTGTTTCTGGCGCTAGAATATTCACTTCCACCCATTCATCTCAGTGTTTTGTTGGCCACTCTGTGTCCTACGTCATGGCCTTAAAGAAATGATTAATTTTGTTGCATTCCCTTGGAGATGGTAATTTTATGTTGTTGTTTCCCAGTTTCTTCTCTCTCTAATTCTTCCCCCCCCCCCCCATCTTAGATGTGAGACTTAGCAATGAAGAAAGGTGCTAAAGAGAGACAAAACTTGTGTGGGTGGCTGGAGATTAGCCATTTGGAAATCTATCCCTTGCTTTGTACCACAAGCTGTTTCCACATTTCTCTTCCAAGATTTTACATGTGGGTGCTGCCATTCAGACCGAGATGCTTGATGCTGATTGAGGAGGCAACTATGACTCAAGATGCTTGTCCCTGAAGAGCCCATGTGGGGTTTCAGGTATACTGATGCCAGGTGAGGTGGGAAACAGTTCACTGGGCACATACTCACCTGCAGCTTTACATGCAGTGCACTGAAGAAAATGTTTACCTGAGAAACACAGGATTTTCACATTACACTCCATGAGCTGTCATTGTTTACATTGCATTTGGTGGTTTCTTTGCACAAAAGCTCGCTCCTCTTTAATGGAATACAAACATTGGTTCATACATGATTGGTTCATACATGAGATGCATCCTAGTTAGGGTTGCCAGGTAACCAGCATCCCAATCCTTGAGATTTATGGGCCAATCTGAGGAGGGCTTTTGTGATGTCACAAGGGAGGGGTACAACAAAAGAACCATAAGTCAAGACAATGGCTATTTCCTGCCCTGAGCCAAATAGCAATGAGGCATTGGTAGTCCAAACTCATGTACTTGTAGGGTACAATGCTTTCTCATTGCTGCTAGATTGTTGTTGGGGTTTTTTTTTTTGGTGCACTGATGTTGCATCAGCAGAAGAAACATGAAAATATCTTTGTACCGGAGTCAGTGAACATTGGAAACAGCTGAAAGCTGAAGGAGATTCGTGTATATACTTTAAAACAAAGGTAGGCATCATTCTAGGAATGTTTTTGTATTGTTCAAAAGTTCCCATATATAAACAGGAGCAAGCTTATATAACATTTAACTTCCCCACTTTTTTGTAGGAATTGTGGGGAGGGGAATCGGAGGTAATGGAAGTGGGTATGGCCCTCCAAAGTCCAGGGAAAAGCATATCTGCCCATGGATCTTTTGAGTTTGTCATACTTCAACATCATCGCACATGCATAAGCCAAACTTTGTGCTCCTCTTATTTCACTTGGTCTCCCCACCTGGAATTAGAGCAATTGCTTGAGATTTCAGCCAGAATCCTGACAACAGTCTTATTGAAAGTCTCACATCTCACATTTCTTTTTCTTTCATGATTAAAATGGAGAAGGGGAAACATGTATGTGTTGTGTCTAGAAATTCCATGTCTTGAATTTTCCTTACTGAAACTTGAAAGAAAGGGAAATGATTTTTAGTGTTTTTACATTTTTAAAATTTAAAAACAATTTGCCTCACTCCAGCTCCCTGATTCAGAGTTTTTAAGAGGACCCTTCAGAAATGGCACACGAAGCTTCATGGAGTATGTGTCAATAAATGTGTTGTCCTATGATCAAACTGCAGTTTGAAAGATCATAGCGAGATCTCTCCCAACCCCAAAGAATTGACAAATGTTTTGATGTAATTTATTATTACAGCAGTCTTTGAAGATGAGGAACAAGAGTAAAGAAGAAGAACATAACCAAAGTCTACTAAGTACTGTTCCACATCAGTGGCCTTCTTATGAGCGAAATTTAAATGGAAGTCTTCTCTACTGTTGTCCTTCCCACACACCAGCAACCAGTAGTCAAAACTTTCTTCTAAGTGTTTGTCCTGCTCCCCACATACCAATCTGTAGAGTTAGCCTCTATGGAATTTCTAAGAACCATAACAAAGGATAGACAATATATCTTTATATTATTCAGAGAATGAACAGGTGATGTGCTAACATATACTTATCACAGTTTAGAGATTTGCAACCAAATCAGGTCTTGTAAACTTGTCATGTTGCATTTCCTACTACAGTATTATTTGTGTTCTCTCTCTCTTATGAACTTAATTCTCTGAGCCATTTGTACTGTTGTGTTCATTACCAGAATTTTGAACAGTTTGACACACCCGGGAGTCTAAATTAAGGATAATGCTGCAGTGTTGATGTTTAAAATTCATGCCTGCCACTTACCAACTTCATTGGAATGAAATTCGACCACCCCACCCCCGTATTAACACCTTTAAATATTCACTTCATTTCCAAAGACAAATATGAACAGAAACACAACCAAATAAAGTACTGTATTAAAGTCATTGATTCACAATATTTAAATTTCCAGCTAGCCTCCAATTAGCAGACTTTCCAATATTTGAACAGAAGACCATTTTAATGTAATTACAAACACATTTTAGGCATCTAAATTTTTTGCATAATTAGTTCCCTATTAAACTATTTATGTGTCCCTTTTCCCATCAGAAATAGAAAAGGCAGAACAATTTTATTCCTTACTGTTACAATAATTAACTATGTAAGTAGAACAGAATATTAATAGAGTATAATTTGTTTACATTTAAAAGAAAATTGTGTTAGATTAGCATAGCAAAAGACTATTTCCATATCCAGGCAGTAATATGCAGACCTAATAGCAATTTACAGTGTAGTTAAAGAATATTATTAATAAAGTAGTACAGTGTAATTCTGTTCGCCTCAACCATATTTCACAATGTCCTTAATTACAGTTAATTCCATTGAGGCTAATTTGGGTGTTGTTAAGTAGTAAACAGAGGAATCCTAAATACAACCTTTGTTAATAATGAATTTTGAAAGTTGCAGAGAGCAAGTAAAAATAAAGAAAAAAAGAAATACACTGCAAGCATTTTATGGCAAGATTATATCTGCCCCACCCACCGGAATCTTGTTAATAGGGTCAGTGCCTAACAAGACACAGCAAGGGTAACTAGGAAAAGTTTGCCTGTAATTGGAGTCTCATTTTAACAGAGATGTAAGGTGAGAGAACCTGAATGTCACAAAGACATGATTGACAGGTGTGTTGTTGTGAGGTATAACTTAAGAATACTTGTTACTTGTGGCAATAAGCTGTCATTATAATTTGGCATATCTTGGAAATTTTAAGCTTGAAACACAGATCAGATGCATGGGTTGCAACCCTGTGATAGCAGAAGCCAATCATAAGGTACTCACTCTCACCACTTCACGCCTGAAATGACTGAACATCAATTACTATTGATTTTAATTATTTTATTTGTTGCATATATAGGCTGCCTTTCTCCTAATGGGGGACTCAAGGTGGCTCACAATGGTCAAAAGATCAAATTAAAACACAAGAAATTATACATTTAAGACAATTAAATTACAGTAATAATTAAAATTTAATTAAAACAATTAAATGTTTAAACCAGACTTAACTTGGCTAAAGATCAGCATCTAGTGATTTAGTTATGATTATAACAAACCTGCTTGATGAGCTCCGTCTTCAACTGTCATCAGAAGTATATAACGAAGGTGGCAAATCTAACTTCGGGAGGGACAACATTCTGCAGTCTGGGAGCTGCAATAGAGAAGGCCTTCTTAGTAACACTATCAAGTATCATTAAACAAAAGGGTCTTATGGCATGTCTGGAAAGTGAGCAATCTGCCTTCTGTCAAAGATTATGTTATTTTTGAACCACAGCTGGGTGTACTCTGGGCAACGGCAAACTTGTGCCAGCTAATCTTTCTCACATTAGGTCAGGCAAAAGGAACTACAAATGAATTCACCAAAAGGTGGCTTCATTTTGGCAGTTTCCCATTTCACCTAGCTGTGGAAGAAGAAGAAGAAGACAATAACGGCGGCAGCAGCGGCAGCGGCGGCAGTGGCGACGGCGGTGGAGGTGGTGATGACGACGGCAGGAATAAGAATGACAAGAAGATGATAATGATAGTGGCAACGGCCAAAATATGCCTTCTGCAGGCTAGAGAGTTTCCTTAAGCTATAAAAAAAACCAGAGCCTTCCTACAACATGGATCGTACAACAGAGCAACACACATTGACTCAGAATAATAGAACTTAAATGGGACAAACAGATGGTGAATCTCAAAATCATATCTTAGGTCATGAACATCTTTTTCAAATTTCTTTGTTTGATTTATAAAAAATTTAAAATGTTAATTTCATTGATGTATTTTATGTGTATATGCGATTGCTGGCTTACACTTGCTCATTTGCCTCTAGATTCCAGAATAGGGTTGCCAGGTCTTTGAGTGGCAATGAAAATCCAAGGCAATTGTTATGCTATCACAGGTCTCTAGGGGACAAATCTCAAGGCAAACTGTACTGAAGGAGTTGGGTTTGTACCCTCAACTGGAATCAGAGATTAATAGGTTATTATCAAGGTACAATATCAGTAAATGTGTAGCACATTTTGTGTTTACACAGGAAATAGTACAAAGAAGTAAAACATGGGCACATTTTTTTTTTTGCAAAAGTTATACACAGGCCACATTTCCACTGGTATCAAGTTATGACTCTGACATCTTAAGGTATAGAAGACTCTTGAACTGACAACGATAGTGTCAAAAATGTTTCCAAACTTCAGAAATATTGCATTTTAAAGATAAACCTATAACCAGAATCAGCCGAGGAGGACATAGATTTTAGAAACCTGCTATGGACTGAGAATTACTTGTTTGGAACTATTTTAATTCATTTGATAATGTTGCTCAGTTCTACACAATAGCTAACAGGTGTGTTCTCCAAATGCTCTGTAGAGATTATAAAAGCTGTTCAACTCCAGTTCCATTAAAAAGAGTTTATAGTATGTTACAGAAAACAGTGAAATGTACAGAGGAAGCAGGCTATACTGTAACAATCCAAACTTGGATCTCAATCTAGATCTGAGCTGGACCAAAAAGGCTAGCATTTTACAGATCCAATTTCTGATTGCACCGGATGCTGTTGGAAACATATTGTGTTTTGAATTTACACATTTGCTTTAACTCAGTGTTTGGGTGTTTGGTCTGCATTGACATTTTGATCAATAAACTTTGTCTTTTTCAGATTTAGATGTATTTATAAAAAAATATGCATATGATATATCCTTCTCAACAATGTAGGAATACCAAAAGAACTGGCTGACTATAGCAGATTATACTCATGGCAACTGAAAATGAAACACTCCAATTTACATGGCTATGGTTTAACTCAGGCCACTGAAAATAAGCTGTTATACTATCATCATCTCCTACAGATGGCTAATATTCCTCTGTAATAGTCAGATATGCTAGAATGCAAGCTTGAAAATAGAGGACTGCCATTTTCTCTGCGTTAAAGTATAGCAAATGCAAAACAAAGGATGGCATGGTTTAACTGGGGTCTGGCAATCTCTCCTGACAGATTCCGATAGAGTTGCTACTTTAAAATGGCTGTGGAGCTTTGAAGCCAGGTCATTCCACATTTGTCAAGCTTTACAACTGAAACTCAATTAGATCTGTTGCAGTATCCTTCATTATTCTACCAATACCTAGAGGCTTAGTTCAATCACTGTGGCAAACCATAGTTTAGACCCATCATAATCTCAAATAGAAATCATGGTTGCAACGTTCCAAGTGGTAATGGGGAAACTGTTGTTTAGATTTACTTGTCTGCTTCCACTTTTTGGCTTTCAGCATTGGACTTCATATGCTTGCTCCTGTCTCAGTGGTGAAATTAACTCTGAAGAAACTCTGGAAACTCACTTTAGACCATAATATCTTAACTTACTTTGGCAGATAGACTATTTGAAACATTTCCTCTGAGAGATTTCCCCCCACAATTACAGAACTTCTGGCTCTGTTGTAGTCCAATAACATTGTTGTTGTTATCCAACAATATTGAGAATGCTGCCTTTTGCTCTCTCTTGGATTAGAATCTGATGAAGGATGGAAAGCTTGAGAACCAGTGTGATGTAGTGGTTGGAGTGTTGAATTACATCTCGGGAGACCTGAGTTCATATCTTCACTTGGCCACAGAAAGGCACTGGAAGGACCATGAAAACCCTAGGATCAATATGTCAGTCTTGATTTGACAGCACATAACAGGGGTACACAGAAACAGCCTCCTCAAAGATTGTGTTATTTTGAACCACAATTGGGTGTACCCTGGGAATGGCAATTTTGTGCCAGCTAATTTTTCTCACACTAGGTCAGGTAAAAGGAAGTACGGAATGAATTCATCAAAAGGTGTCTTCATTTTGGAAGTTTCACATCTGACCTAGACACAGAAGTAGTAGTAGTAGCATGTAACAAAATTTATTGAACAGCTGGGTAGCTCAGTAGCTTAAGTATCTAGCTGCAGAGCCAGAGGTTGAGCATTATATTCTCCACTGAGTCTTATAGGAGAAGAGCCAGTCTGTGTGACCTTGGGTTAGCTGCACCATCCCAGGACAAAAACAGAAGATGGAAATGGTAAAGCTAATTTTGGCTCTATGCTTAGGGGGGGAAAGGAGAAATAGTCTGGCCGGACATCCTGCTACAGTAATGGAGTAGACTGTACAGCCAGTGACTCAGTGCCAAGTGTTGGGTGGTGGTAAATAACCTGACTCCCTAAAGGGGCCAACAGCTATGGGCGTATGATCCCCTTTAGTCAGGGTGATGGTCCCCCTCAGTGGAGGAAATGGCACTGGAAACCATCATATTGGGCCCAAGGGCAAAGTGAGTGGAGGAGAAACCATTCTGATTCCCACCGGTCATGGAGGCAGAAGAGGCCATGCCAGTTGGACTGGTTGTGAAGGTGCACCTTGTCAATATTCTCAAGGCTGTGGTAGTCCACTGAAGTCCTGGTGTCAAATCCTACGGATCCACCTTAAACAAATTCACCCCAATGACATTTTTCCTGTTTGCCATTCTTCTTTCATCCATCAACTGTAAAAAAGATTTTCAGGAAAAAATGTATACAGTAATACACCGGATAACGATTGGACCGGATAGCGCTAGAATCAGATAATGATGCAAGATTTTTGGAAAAATCTTGCATCAGATAACGATTGTTTTAGCGTTATCCGAGCCAATCATGGGGGGGGGGGGGGTGTTGGATTGGGTAGAACATCTACCCAATCCATAAACACACCAGAGATGGATCGCTGCTACTGAACTAGGGTCGGGTGAAAGGAAGGCGGGTGCCTGCCTTTCCCCCGACCCTAGTTCAGTAGCAGCGATTGCTGGACGAAGCCTAGGGGCGCACGGGCTAACTAGCCCGAGCGCCGCTAGGCTTCGTCAACAGCCTTGTCTTGCCACCCGACACCAGCCTTAGCAAGCACTAAGGCTCTTGTTGGGTGGCGAGAAGTGTTGTCCACTCGCCCGCCACAAGCAACAACCTGCGGAGTTTGTCCCTTGTGGCGTGCGATCGGGAACCTTGTCTCGCCACCTGACACGAGTCTTAGCGCTTGCTAAGGCTTGTGTCAGGTGGCGAGACAAGGCACCCGCTCGTGAACTTTGTTGCGCGCCAGCGGGTGCCTGTTTCCCGCACAGCACTGGCCCCTTACTGCTTGCTAAGGGGCCAGTGCAGTGCGGGAAACAGGCACCCGCTGGCGTGCAACAAAGAGCATGAGCGGGTGCCTTGTCTCGCCACCCGACACAAACCTTAGCCCTTGCTAAAGCTCCTGTCGGGTGGCGAGAAAAGGTTTGCCGCCGAAGTCAAGCTGACCCTAGGCTAGCAATCACTATCCTAGGGTCAGCTTGACTTCAGGTACAAACCGTGCAGTTTGTCCCTGACGTCAGGGCTTTTTTAAGCATTGTTCAATGCATGTGTCGGACAACGCTAAAAATCGGATAACGTCATGACTTGTAGAACCAAGTCATAACGTTATCCAGTGTATTACTGTTCTTGAACACGAGAAGCAGCCGCCACTACTGAATATGTAAGACACAGCTAGCTGCTAGTTCAGAAATTGTCAAGATTCTTTGAGCTTTTTTTTTTATTCTGGGGAGGGGAAAAATAAAGGGCCATTCTCTGTTTACTTTGATTAAGAGGGAAGAATCTCTCCCCCACATTCCCTCCCCTTCCTTTTTTTTTTTGGTTCCAAAATACCTTCCATTAAGTCTCAGCAGAGCATGAGAAAATTACTTCATTGGAGTACAAGTCCCATAATCCCTCAGGCATGTTGTAGTCCAAAACCATACATTAATCTCTGGGCTGTAGAGAGTAAATAGCATTTGGAAAGGAGAAGGCATGAACGTGGCAGAAGAAATAGCAGGAGTGGGCAGCTTTTGTATGTGCCTTCATGTGGCATGGGACTAACTGTACATGCACACACATTTCTGGGCTAGAGAGATGTACTCTTGTTCCAATCTGAAGCATTTCCAGAATGCAAAGTGGTTTGATTCAGATCCATCACTAATTTTTAGTCTGATCTGCTGACAAAAGGCTGCCACAATCTTCTTCTGTTAAATCCTGTATAACAATAGAATCTTAATTGCACCCAAAACAATAGGATCAATTTTCCTTTTTTAAAATAGTGCTCCATACAATGTGCAAGAGGCATAAAAGCCTCTTTTGATAAGATTCTGGCCAAATCTTTCTGAACAGAAAGACGGCAGTTCCCAGTTCAAGTGAACTGGCGTATGTGTCTACAAAGTCTGTTGCTTTGACAGATAACCTCTCAAAATACCCATAATCCCAAAAGAAAATCTGTGTTATCATTTGTCGTCCTTCAAATCTATACCATGAGCAAAAGCTTCTTTCCTGGCAAGATGGTGCTCAAAATCATCTTGTATCTCACAGCATTGCTGGGATACGATTTTTACATTTAGAAATGGAATTACAGTATTTCCTGTTTTTGAGAACAGCTATCAAACAGAAAGCAGAGTTAATATCTACTTCTCAGCATTTGCTACATCAAGATCCTTCCATTACTTTGTTCTTTTAGAAATGGAACTCAGACAATATGTCTTCCCATTTATCACATCTGGAATTTTTTTTTATTGTTGTCTTCCAGCTTTGCAAAACCCACACAGAGAACAGATGTATTTTGTTATTTTATTTTGCTATTAACAATTGTGTTGATTTTTTTTTTTTTGGGGGGGGGAGATTATACAAAAAAATTCCTCACTGCTCCTCTCCCTCTGCTCCCACCTTGCCTTCCTGATCTCTAACACTATTAGTTGAGAGTATATTTGTCCTATTTTATAAATAAAACATTCCTGACGTGTGTGTGTGTGTGTGTTTTGAAATATGTAATTCAGGGTTTCTTAAACTTAGGACCCCAAAGTGTTCTTGGATTTCAATTCCCAGATGCCTTGATCAGCAGGTGTGCTTACATGGGTTTCTGGGAATTGAAGTCCAAGAACCTCTGGAGACCCAAAGGTTGAGAAATCCTGGTTAGACCCCTTTGTATATTTATTTATTTATTTATTTATTTATTTATTTGAATTTCTATTGCCGCCAACTTGGCAACAACTCTGAGCGGCTAACAACAATTAAAAACGATATCAAAACTAAATTAAAACCCTTTAAAACCCCATTAAAAAGTCAAAATAATTTACCCCACACACCTCATCCATTGAAAGAGAGAGAGA
This sequence comes from Furcifer pardalis, assembly GCA_030440675.1. NCBI lineage: Eukaryota > Metazoa > Chordata > Lepidosauria > Squamata > Chamaeleonidae > Furcifer > Furcifer pardalis. The sequence continues at coordinate 98,486,484 of CP126896.1, read as the reverse complement.
GAGCAATCTTAATTATATAAGCCGGCAGGTGGGAGTCACCCCTCCATCGGTGCCCCACACCTGCCCTGCCAGCCAGGTTTTCAGTTCTTTCCAAAAGGACAGCAACTCCATCTGGAGATGCAGCTCAATTGGCAGGAGGTTCCATAGGGCTGAAGCAGACACAGAGAAGGCCCTCCCTCTGGTACTAGAGAGATGAGCATCCCTAGCAGATGGCACAATGAGAGAGCATCTTTGGTCAGCTCTGGTGGGACAGACAGATGTTCTCAGGGTGATGCAGTCTCTTAAGTATCCTGGCCCACTACCATGTAGGGCTTTAAAGGTCATTACCAACACCTTGAATTGCACCAGGAGGCACACTGGCAACCAGTGCAGCTCTCGAAACAGTGGTGAGACATGGGCATACTGCCCGCACCCCATCACCACCTGAGCAGCATCATTCTGGACCAGTTGGAGCCTCCGAATGGTCATCAAGGGCAGCCCTATGTAGAGCGCATTGCAATAGTCCAGTCTGGAGGAGACTAGACGTGTGTGACCATAGGCAAGGAGTCCCGGCCCAGTAGTGGGTGTAACTGGTGAATCACACGAAGTTGTGCGAAAGCCCTCCTAGCCATGACTGCCACCTGCTCATTGAGCAGGAGTCGTGAGTCTAGGAGGACCCCCAAATTACACACCGGGGCTGTTTGGGGCAATATAGTCCTATCCAGAACCAAAGATGGTAACTCCCGAGATAACGCAGCCCCCCCCCCCGACCCATAGCCACTCAGTCTTGCCATGATTTAGTTGTAGCCTGTTGTCCCCCATCCAGATCCTAACAGCCTCCAGGCACCTGGAAAGGACTCTGACTGCATTAGTTGGATCACCGTGGGCTGAAATGTATAGCTGAGTATAATCAGCATACTGATGATACCTCACCCTGTGGGAACGGATGATCTCCCCCAGCATTTTCATGTAGATTTTGAACAGGAAAGGTGAGAGCACTAAGCCCTGAGGCATCCAATACTGGAGAGGCCTAGGGCTGGACATCCCATCCTCCAACCACACTGACTGGGTCCGGCCCTTCAGAAAAGAGGCAAACCAGGACAACACAGTGCCCGAGATTCCCACTCCTCAGAGCCTTTCCAGAGGTATACCATGGTTGACAGTATTGAAAGCCGCTGAGAGGCCAAGAAGAGCAAGGACAGAGGGATAACCTTCATCCTGCTCCTGCCAGAGATCATCCAACAGCATGACCAATGCAGTCTCAGTACCATATCCGGGCCTGAATCCTGACTGAAAGAGGTCCAGATAATCCGCTTCATCCAGAACCCCCTGTAACTGCCGCACCATTGCCTTCTCAAAAACCTTCCCTAGAAAGTTGGTCATTATTGTTGGGAAGAGCCCTGGCTTCTTAAGGGGGGGGGGTTGCACCAAAGCATGTTTTAATGGTGCAGGAAACACCCCCTCCTGCAAAGATGCATTGACTATTGCTCCAACCCAACTGCCTGTCACTGCCTTGGACACCGTGACCAACCAGGCGGAACATGGATCTAGTGGGCAAGCAGTGGCACGAACAGATCCAAGGAGCCTGTCCACTTCCTCAGGGACAATTGGATCAAACCGATCCCAGATAACATGGCAAGACTGCGATCCGGTCAATTCCAGACTCATAGTGTCCATGCCAGGGTCAAACTTCGAGTGAATCTGAGCGATTTTCTCCATAAGATAATCAGCAAAGTCCACAGCTGACCCCTGCCAACCAGGGCCAGGCCTCCCTCTACTGAGGAGGGACCTAGTCACCCGAAACAGAATCGCTGGGCAATTATCTGCAGAGGCAATAAGGGTGGTGAAGTATTGCCATTTTACCACCCCTATTGCCACCAGGTAGGCTCTGATAGCGACTGTAGCCAATGTTCTACTCTGAGTCTTCACCCAGCGGTACTCTCGGTGTCTCTTTGCCCGTTTAAGCTCCCTCAAATCCTCTGTAAACCACAGGGATGAGCAGGGCCCGCGTGTGCGGATAGGCCATAGTGGCGTGATCACATCCAAGGCTGCTCTTGCACCCCCATGCCAGAGGTCAATGAGAGCCTTGGGTGAATTGTGTAGCTGATCCAGAGGAAAACACCCCAGTTCCCTTTGGAATACATCTAGATCCATCAGTCGCCAGGGGTGGGCCAATTTAACTGGCCCTTCCTCCCGATGGTGAGACATCGCCCCCAGAAAGTCCAGAGTCACCAGATAGTGATCTGACCATGGCACAGGTGTAAAGTGTGTAATTTCAGATCATTCTGCCACTGCTCCGACAAGAAAACTAGATCTGGTTTGTGGCCACTGCTCCTGGTCGGGCCCTGAATTACCTGAGTCAGGCCCATGTCTGCCATGGAAGCCATGTAATAGCACCTGCTTCTACTTCTGGGTGCAGGGGAGATGGCAACAAGCTGGTTGGAATGGCATTGTGGGCCAGGGCCGGACAGCGGGCTGTAAGTTTGGACCCCTGGTATAGAGCCATTGATTCTCCAACCCTCCGACTTGTGCTGGCTAATCTTTCTCAAACTGGGTCAGGCGACAGGATATGTGGAAAGGAATTCACCAAAAGGTGGCTTCATTTTGTTAATTTCACATCTGGCCTAGACATGGAAGAAAAAGTATATGTAAAGTAAGCAATTTTTTGCATCCAACTGAAAACTTATGCCAATGTAAGTCCATTGGCCTTATTTGTATTTGTAGGGTTGCCATATAGAAGATGGAGCAGGCTGGGTTTTTGCAGCTCAAGAGGACAGGATCAGAAGTAATGGATTCAAGTTGCAAGAACAGAGATTGCAATTAAACAGTAGGAAAAACCTCCTGACAGGGAAAGCTATTTGACAAAGAAATTAACTGTCTTGTAGGGTTGCTTTAGGGACTGCACACCTCAGAAATGTCAGTAGATGCAGACAGCACTGGCTCTTTGGCTGTAAATGGAGATGAGCACAGAACCCTAGAGTCAGATATAACTGGCTTTTGAGCAAGGGCATCCTTTACCTAGGGTAGTGGATTCTCTCACACTGAAGATTTTAAAGTAGAAATTGGATGGCCACCTAGAAGGAATGTTTTAGCTATTTATTTAATGCTCTGCCAGGAAACTGAACTTGATGATTCCCTTCCAGCTATAATTCTATAAGTCTATGATATCATTGGTATGCAAGATAAATAACCACAGCCATGCGGTATCACACCAAATGTTTATCTAGGACAGTATTTTTTCCTAGATGTCTTAGGGTAGCCATTAAGCAAGATACCAGTGCAACAGGTCTTGCCTACTGCCACCATCCAGCAATGGATGGGACATAAATGTATAAGCAAGCAAGCAAACCAAATAAAATGGTATTAAGTTACCTACTGTCTTTGCACATAGACCTTCTCTAAAGTAATTTGGATGATATGCTGTGATATAATGAGGCCCCAAGTTTTTCACATATCCAAGATGGAGTTTATTAGGTTTTAGACTATAGTAGAAATGTGGCTTCCTGTGCTAGCAAAAGGCCACCTGTTAGTTTTCACTCCCTGGGACCCGGAAGGGAAGAAACAGACTGTGAGGCACCATGCTTCATCAATAGGGCCAGAGTTGTGTACCCTAAAACTGGGACCTGATAAGATGTATGCTAATTAGCCAGGATCACCTCATACCTGGTGAGAGTCAAGCAAATGGCTTGAAAAGAAGTTCAAATCTGGTGGTCAACAAGGAAACACCAGTATGGGGGGAGGAAAGCCATCCCAATTGGCCTTATCTCCTTAAGTCTTAAATATGGTAACTTAGAACAGATAGATTTTTTTTTTCTTTAAGGGAGGAAATGTCTGAAAGCATTCTTTCTCTAAAAGTGAATTTTGATTAGGTTATTTTTCTATGCTGAGTTCTGTGAACTGATTCATCAAGAACCATGCTTCAACTTCAATAAAGCTACTTTCTTCAATCAACATGTGTTCATTGGAAATGGGATGCAGGGGTAAGGCAAAGTAAAGCCACTAGCCTCCTTTTAAACACTACCATAATACCTATCCTGTATTAATTTGGCTGGGCACTGTTTGCAGGCAAGTCCCAGGTTGTTTCAGCCGGATGTGGGCTGAGTGATCGACATACATTTCTTGCCGTGAGTTTTGGGTGAGTTCCTAAAGAGGATTTTGAGTAATTCTCCTTGGAAGGGAACCCTGGAGAGGTCCCAAAGCAAGGTGGGAAAGAATATAGTTCATCACATACGTGCCCCCTTCAGCAGATTGGAAGCCCCAATGTATTTGCCAACCAAAAACAAAACAACACCCCCCACACACAAGTAAAATAGTTAGTCCTAGAAGCATCCAAGAGTGATGACTCATCTCTAAATAGCTCATGGAGCATCATTTAACATCAAAGCAACCAAGCAAACAAACAATTTTTCAAAACTAGAAGTGGAATTTCAGCTACTTTTGGCTCTATTTCGATCCATTTTTGATTAGTTTGTGTGGGCATAGGAGTGTCCGTAGCTAGAAAATTGGATCGTAGACCCACAGAAGTTTCCCACCTTGTTCTAAAACATTGCACATAACTTAAACTTGTGCCACCAGATCCCTCACTTCATTATGTCCTATGTGAAAATAATGCCTCTTTTCTCTGGCCCTTCAGCTTCATTCAGCTTCACTTCTTAGTGAAAAGTCCGTGTTATGTGATTATTATATAACAACATATAATCTGGCATTAGAAGAATATTTATTTTCCCTCTCTCTTTTTTCTTCTTTCCTTACCAAAGATGTTTATGGGTTCCCCACACCTCACTGCTCTCAGTGCTAACTAGTTCAAATGTGCCTCAGGCAGCCGTTCTTCCCTGGTGACAGATTCAAACTCCTCAAGATGAGCAACCTCCTCAAGATGAGCAACCACACTTTGTTGAGTGACCGGCATCAATGGTACAACAGAACATCTTTTATTCTGAACAAAAATGTACAAAATCATTACACCAGAGTCAAAACATACCTTGAAGGGGAAGAAGGGTATAGCCTAAAATTCATCCCAAGTAAAAGAGTTGTTTTACAGTATATCCATGGTTTTCTGACATGCTGATATCTTCAAATAACAATAAAGCTTCTGTCCTCTTTCAAGATATTTGTCATCGTTTTATCTTAAGCCAGAAAAGATTGAATGCTAGGAGATCAAAACAGCAGAACTGATAGCTTATATCCTCACAAGTGCTTATCAAGGGTAATCCTCCAAGATGGACTGTTTCGAATGTGACATCTCTCCCTTCCTTCCAAAACAGAAAATAAAATTCAAAACCCATAATATTAAAAAGTGGAAGTAACAAATGAGGCCTCAGAGAATTCTATATGCTATTCAAGCTAAGGGATACCGTCACAGTGCCTGATTCACCAACACAAATGCAGTCCACTATCTATTTTTTTGTGATCTGCCATAAATATATATGGAACCATATGAAGCTGAGTTAGGCTGCTGTCTGTCTAACCCACCACTGATGATTCTTGTAGGTATCTGGAAGCTGAAATCCCACAAATGCACAAGATATGCATCATTACCATCATTTTATTTATTTATTTGTTACAATTTTATACCACCCATTTGGGAGGTTTCCCCACAATCACTATCATAATTTAGAATGACACTAGTAGTGTTACTCTTGGCAAACGATCTATCCTGAACTTATCAATTCCAATCACATTCAGCTTAACCATATTTTTTTCCAACCACAGTAATGTCTGGAATGCTGAGTTCAAGTTTCTTATTGGTTTGGATCTTAAAGTCCCACAAGATCTTAACTGTCTTTTCCTCACTCTCAACTACCTTTTCAGGTTTGTGTTCCAACCAGTACTTGGAAGATGGAAGGACCAGACAACAGAGGCATTTTCTTTCATGTAGCCTGCAAGAGTTCTCACTTCCAGTGGAACACAAGCAGCTTTTTCTTCCATCATATTTTCTGTGTTTTGTACAAATTTAAGCAATGTAAAACCAATGCCTTTCCCTTAAGTAAACACACACTACAGTAACAAAAAGATAGGTCGGTCAATTAAGAGATAAAAATAAGCCACCCAGTAGCTAGGCCTAGTTCACTAATCCATGCAAGAAAGCAATACTTAATGCTCTTTCTGATAACACATATTTTTCAGAAATGTACAAAAGGAAGTCATCATGTGAAGAGGTATAACATAGAAGGTGAAGGGCCCAGAGAGTGTCATAAAGAGGAAAAAATGAGGCATTATTTAATTATTTAATATTTTAATAGCCCCCTCCTCTGGGTCCACAACAACGGACAGTGGGAGAAGACTTCATGGCCTGGCAGGCGGCTGAGGACCTTGCCCCCTCCTCTGGGCCCACAACAATGGCCAGTGGGAGAAGACTTCATGGCCTGGCAGGCAGATGAGAACATCGCCCCCTCCTCTAGGGCCACAACAACGGCCTAAGGGAGAAGACTCCATGGCCTGGCAGGCAGCTGAGGACCTCAATAGTATCACAGTTCTGAAGATAAGGATATTTAGAGAGTAATGAAAGGAGATGGAAAAGTACGCACATTCTTCTCCACTGTCCATATGTACTACTCCAGAATAAATTATATATTTCTATCTAACAATTTGATTTTGGAGTAGCTAAGACTGCATCTGATTAATACAAGTAACAGATCATGCTTTATTAAAAATGGATATTACAATTAAACATGATTATAAAGAAGCTAAAAGATGGAGAATAGATGTCATTATTCTTCAGTCAAAGACGATAATAAAAATGAATAAAGAAAATAGAAAAAAGAGACTTTTGTTTTCTTTATAAATATCAGAGCATTATGCAGTTAAAATTATAAATGTATATAAAATATAGATAATTATGAATATATATGAAATATAGATAAAATTCAAAACAAATTACATTGCTAAAATAGTTAGACTATTTTTGACCAGAAAGGGGAAACTTCAATATCCTTATATTGGCCATTTACTAGATCTACCCGCAACCTTGAGCAGGGAACAATATCTCTACACAGTCAAAAAGAAGACCCAGATCTTTGATGTTGGTGAAGTACAGTAATACCTCGGATAATATTTGCATCAGATAATGCTAAAACCGCATAATGTTAAGCAATCTGGAAAAATTTTTGCATCGCATAACGTTAAAATCCTATGGGATACATCAGATAACGTTCACTAAAGTCTGTACCAGTTACAATGTATTTCTATGGAGTTTCAATGTTATACGATGCATCCCATAGGATTTTAATGTTATCCGATGCATGTATCAGATAACATTAAAATTAGATAACCCTAAGACTTGTGGAACCAAGTTTTAGCGTTATCCGAGGTTTTACTGTACTCTTGAGGAGTGCATGCAAAATTCTTATGATTTCTTAGGCAGAGATGTGTGTGTTCACCAACACCTAATTGTGTTTATCACCATCACAAGTTGTACACTGTCCAAGGGACCATAGGATTGCATTAATTCTATACCAAGCTTCTGGAAAAACATTTCTCCCATTTCCTTTCTGAGCTATTTGTGGGATATAACAATAGTAATAGCAATTGCAAGTATATACTGCCCCATAGCGCTTAGTGCATCTCCATTTATAGCCAAAGAGCCAGTGCTGTCTGCATCTGCAGATGTTTTCATGGTTATGTGACAGGTATGACTAGACACCAGAGCACACAGAATACTGTTACCTTCCCAACAAAGTGGTATCTATTTATCTACTTGCAATTTCTTGTTTTCGAACTGCTAGGTTGGCAGGAGCTGGGACAGAGACAGGCGCTTGTGCCATCATGCAACACTTGAATCTCAAACTGTTGACCTTCCATTAGTCAAGTTCAGCATTTTAACCACTAAGCCATCACAGTCTTAGGTGGTTTATTGTAGTGATAATTGTAAAGCCCACTGGAGATGAGACATGGAGTTAGAAATAACAGAGAACTGTTAGATTCAATATTTAGAATGTTCATATCAATAAATATTTAAATTACCTTGGGTCTTTGGGCAAGTAATTATAAGAGGTTTAATAATCTGTGTTATAGAAATTATATCCTGCATTTCCACAGCATATTTACTTTTTCATACAGCATTTATCAGTACTGTACATTTATCAGTAGCAGAGTTGGCACTTTACAGTGGTAACTGCCCTATTAAAATCCAATTAAGTTAGTCTTATGGTAGATTTTAAAATAGTCCTTAGAACCTTTTAATATAAAATATGGTAGAGCTTAATAACCACTCTCAGCTTATAACCATTCATACAGGGTTTGGAACCAGGTCATCAAACTGCCACATGACCACAGAAATGTCTACAGAAGTAGACAGCACTGGCTCTTCGGCTTTGAAACAGAGATGAGCACTGAACCCTAGAGTCGGATACAACTGACTTTCGAGCAAAGGAAAACTTTACCTTTACATCAAACTACTGTCAGATAACCCGAAGAACTGCTTTCACAAGGAACACTATGTTCAGAATGGATGGTAATCTATGCAGTTTCAGCACATCGTTGAGAATACACAAGGAAACACATTCTAGGCTTAAAGGCAGAGGAAGTTGTCTAGAAAAATTATCTAGATTGCCTTCCATGAAGCTGCCTCTTGCTGGGTTTTAGATCCTGGGTGATTCACAGGTTGGACATATTATTTGTAACTAGGAGGTCCGAGGCTCAATCTGGAAAAAAGGTACTTAAAACATGAAGGAGAAAATAATAGGAATAAGCTCTACTGGGGACTCTGGCAAGCTAAATAAGCCAACACACCTTCTGATATTCCTGTGAATGTTGATCTAGACTATTTCCTGGGCAGGTGACTGTTAGACAGACATCTGATATTCACGATCAACATTTGGCATCTGTTTATGATTTGCCAGTAGTCAGTGTTCAAATGTATATGACAGCAAACACATTGTAGTACTCAGTTTCTGACACCAATGACTGGGAATGCAGTAGCAATCAACATTTCTGACAGATGACATGTAGCAGCAGTCAACATTTAGCTGTATCAGCCTGGCAACATAATTTCTTACTTTCCTGAATAACTTTATCCTTTTGGCAATCAGGAAATATCCTGAAAAATATACCCCCAGTGTCTCTCTATCTCCAACTCTATCCTCATAATCTGTCTGTATAATCAGCCAAATGTCAGTTTTGACATCAAACATGTTATCTAAATATATAACCCTAAATTTTAATGTCAAATTTTAAAATCATGAAAATGTGCATTGTGAAGCAAGACAATTGATGAAAGACTGATCTTGTTTTAAAGTATTTCTCGGCTGATTTTACAAAGTAACAATAGCCGCCACACATGTGCACAGATAGATATAGGCATATATGCAGACACATATGGTTAAGAAGTTCCTGGTGGAAAGTTAATCAGGTCCAAAGGGTCTAAATCAGTGTTTCCCAACTTTTGGTTTTTGGACTTCAATTCCCAGAAGCCTAAGTCAATTCCCTAAAGCACTGATCGGCCAATGTACTGATTTAGGCTTCTGGGAATTGAAATCTCCCTTGGGGCATGAGGCTCACGTTGTGAACCATTGGTTTAGAGAAGATGTACATTCTTTGTTAGAAAAATAGGAGCCATGGAAAATAAATAGCTCACCTTTTGATTTTTTTTTTTTTACAGAGATCCATTTTGAAAAATGAATAGCAACCATCAGAGAAAGGGGAAAGAGTCCAACCCTCTCACCTGTCAACTTTGTAGCACAGGAATCTTTGAAACTTGTATTATAACTCACAGCAAGATGACAGAAAATGCACAGAGGACAAAACATTTGTCCTTGTTAACAACAGTATTTTGAATTGTTAGCCTTCTCTCTGCAGATATAAAGATGTAAGGTCCAGTGATAATATCAGAATTTAAGCCTGGTGCTGCCACAAAGGTTTAATTAGTATATTTGTTTTTAAAAATTATTTTTATTGATAATATCAATAGAATAAAAAACAATACATATAAACAAAAATAACACAAAATTAATAAAATAACATAATATCATCACATATGTGCACCCACCACCAATGGGGCATTATTATCTTACCCATGTAATCTAATCAAACATTTCTTTTTTTATTCTTATCCTCTAGTTCCAAAAAGTTAAATATTTGTACACTGCATCAGGACTCCTTGCTCATGATCACATACACTTTGGTCACCTCAAGACTTGATTATTGTAATGCGCTCTACGTGGGGCTGTCCTTGGTGACCATTCGGAGGCTGCAACTGGTCCAGAATGTGGCTGCTTGGGTCATGATGGCGTGCGGGCATTATGCTCGCACCTCACCACTACTCCGGGAGCTGCACTGGTTGCCAGTTTGCCTCCGAGTGCAATTCAAGGTGTTGGTTATTGCCTTTAAAGCTATATATGATAGTGGGACAGTATACTTAAGAGATGGCATCACCTCTAGGACATCTGCCCATCCCACCAGAGCGGACCGGAGAGGTAGTGCCATCGGCTAGAGAGGCGCATTTCTCTAGCACCAGAAGGAGGGCCTTCTCTGTGTCTGCTCTGGCCCTGTGAAACCTCCTGCCAACTGAGTTGCATCTCCAGATGGAGTTGCTGCCTTTCAGAAAGGGAGTTAAGACCTGGCTGGCGGGGCAGGTATGGAGTATGGGCCAGACGGTCACCTCGGCCTGCTGGCTTGTTTGACTCCTTCTTCTCTCTGTCCCACCTCTTGGGGACATGAAAGGAGACTCATTTGGGCATTCCCTGAGTGGAGTTTCTTCCACAAAAATTCCTTCAACCCAGAATAATTTCTGGCATGAAGCTGAGGTGCTAGCACATCACTGAATGTAGACCTTAGGGCGCAGTCTACCATATTGAAATAAACAGTCTTAACTCAGCTAAAATTCATTTCCCCCTGCACCTTGTGCCATTACATTTAATACGACTTTCAAAGATATATTGTTCTCTGGAGGCCAAGGGGGTAAACATAAAATGGTTCTGAAGCAGCAAGAAACAAACACATCACATAATCCTCATTTTTTCCTATAGCTTTCCATTCCCATTGCTTCATCCATTCTGCCTTCAGGGAGCCAGAAGAAGCCCCCCCTCCCCCGGAACCTAGTTTATTAAGGGCCTTGAAACTTAAAACCAAATCTTAAATCCAGTCTGTGCCCCACACTGGCAGCTAGAGAAGTAAACACAACAGCAGGTAGACATAATCTCCTTTGCCCTCCTCAGAAAGAAATTGAGCGTCTACATTCTCCTTGAGCTGTGAAATGAAGAGCAGACCTTTTGGTAACCCCCATAAGTTTCATTCCTAGTAGGCTACTCTTGATGTTATAATGGTGTGCATCGCAACCATGCAAAGTGAATTAGCTTGGACACCTAACCGTCCTTCACATCTCCTGCTAAATCCACAACTGATAAACTGCTTTCAAACATACTGTTATTTTACTCTTACAGATAAACCCAATCTTAGCAGACATATTTTTCCCAGACTTAAATCTTTGGAAGAAATGAACGGGCATAGTGACATATATTTTTCATGATTTAGGTCACCTCTTTATATGCTAACATTTACCACAGAAAGCATGCAAGAATCTTATGGTACCTTAAAAACTAGAAAAATTTATTTGGCACAACTTTCATGGACTATAGCAGGCTGGATATTTCAGTGGGGTGGACGGGTCAGAAGTTGGGCTCTCCACTGTGTCTCCTGGGGGAAGAGCCAGTCTGTGTATCCTTGGAAATGCTGCTCAAAACCAGAACATCACCAGAAGAAGAGACTGAAAAACTGCTTCCAATTACTTTATACAGAGGAATTCTCAGCAATTTTTGAATTGACTTGATTGCAAATAAATGCTATCATTACTGTTGACAAGAACAAACATTCTTGAGAGTACACAATAGCAAAACCAAATTAGAAGATGGAGGAAGGAGCTCACTGGACAAGAAATAAGGTTAAACGAGAAAATAGCTGAGGAACTCAACCTCGCCTAAGTCACTTGGAGGACCCTGAATAGGATGTGGGTTGGAATGCCTAAAAGTAAGACCAACATGCTCAAGTGGGGGCTGCTTGAAGACAACAACACACTGTGTGAATGTGGAGAGACACAGAATCTGGCTCATTTACTAGTCTACCAATTACTTCCAGAAACATGCACCAATGAGGACTTAAGTCTGACCAATGACAAAGGGAAGAAAGTGGCTTCATTTTGGCAGTCCAGGATTTGATCAGGATACAAAAGAACTGTTGTAGCAACAGCAATGGTAATAGGTATTGTCATTGTAACCATTACTGTTTTTGTCTCTTATAGTTAATGGCTTCAGAAGCAGAAATCACACTTCATCAGCTGCTATCTGACCATTTAACCAAAGTTGCCCAAAACTGTAAAGCACAACTGCTCTCTTCTCATTTGGTAGAAAGTCAGGAGCACCAATAGATGGTTAAAGTATTTCCATCTGGAAAGGAGGATCACATAAACTCACTTTGGAATATAAATCAGGAGACTGAATCCAGCTTTTATTTCACCAGTGGAAACAGTTTATGAATGGAGTTCCATGAGAATTGAATGCTTTTCGCATTTGAATACAATGTTGTGTTTCTCCTTCCATATGTTTTACCCAAGACCAACTGCCAAATTGTTCAATTTAGTGTTATGTATAGTGAAGTTGCATCAAGATTATATCACTCTAGTAAAGTTTTCAATTTATTTGAGATGTTCAAGGAGGGGTTTCCCAAATAGTTTCCATGGCAGAGTGGGATTTGAACCCAGGTCTTCTGAGTCTTGTTCAACATTTTACTATGTTACACTGGATCTCACCATAGTTCTGTAGGGTTTCTCAAATATCTTGCATAGGTTTTTGATAGGACATTGTAGATGGATAGTGAGCTGAAGAAAACAATCTAAACCCTTCCACCAGAAGGATCTTTTCACTAGATTAGAAGTCGCCTATTGATGGCACCTTGTGGTACAGTAGCTAAATTGCACTGCAGCTAAATCTCTGCTCATAATCTGAGTTCGATGTGGCTGTGGTGGCTCAGTGGTTAAGAAGCTTGCCTTGTTAGCTGAAAAGCTGGCAAGTTGGCAGTTCGAGACCTGGATACTGCATGATGGATTGAGCTCCTGTCTCTGTCCCAGCTCTTGGGGACATGAAAAGAGCCTCATTTGGGCATTCCTGAGCAGAGTTTCTTCCACAAAAATCCTTTCAACCCATAATAATATCTGACACAAAATTATCTGAGTTTGATCCTGATGAGGCTCAAGCAGTGATGGAATGTAACAGGTTTGCACCAGTTCTCCAGAACCGGTAGTAACTTTTCCCAGTGTCCCGGAGAACCAGTAGCAGCTTTTGGGGGGAACCACCTTCGGGGCTTACCTTTTCACTGGTTCCCCCACTGCACGGTTTCATTGCTGTCCTCCCAAGTGGGGAGGAGGAAGAGAAGCTGCTAGCCTGAAACTCCCTATAGCCTGCTCCCCAGGGTAAGTAACTCACCTTTGGATGTTGTGTGTCTGTGTGTATTTTAATGTGTATTTAATACCTTTACCTATATTGACATACTACCACAGTTCCTAAAAAGGCCTGGCGGCCTGGCTTGGGTTTTTAAGCAAAGTCTTGGAGTTACCTCATCAATACGCTACACCTGTGCTGTTCCAATTGCTGTTCTGATTGGAGAACTCTTAAGGAGGTACAGCTGTTTTACATTTACATTAAGGCATATTATCCTAGAGAACTGGTACGATGACCATATCCATTTTGCAACATGGTGCTGCCCAGGCAGTTATACTAACAGGGAAGTGACAGGTTTGTGCTTGGGGTGGGTGGGTGGGTGGGTTGATTTGTGTTTGGGGTCGGTGGGTGAGTGTTTGGGTGGGTGGGTGTATTTTAATGTAATTTTTATTTTATTTATTTATTTATTTATTTTATTTACAGGTGTGTGGTGTGGGTGGGAGGGTTGAGGTGTGTGTGTGTGTGTGCTTAGCTCCGCCCACACTATGATGACATCACGGTGGGGTAGTAAAATTTTTGACATCCCACCACTGGGCTCAAGGTTAACTTCTATCCTTCTGAAGTTGGTAAAATGTGTATCCAGCATTTTAGGGGTAATATACTGAATACAACCCATAGTTCAGAAGATCCTTTAAAATTCATTTGCTAATAATTTGTTAAGAACGCTTCATTCTTTCAGTATAATTTTATCAATAGTTTTTTTATGGGAGTTAAGAAGGCTTAAAAGAAGAGGATGAGGATGGAAAGCTGTGGCTTGATGCTGTTAAGATCTTTTCATGAGTGAAACTATAAATGAGAGATGTGTTCAAGATAGCTTTTGGAAGGACATATAATATGATTTTTATCAACATGGCTTCTGGTGTTGTTTCATTCTCATTAGAGAACTTCTTGTATGCTAATATGCATTTAGGAAAAGATAGTCTTGGATGCTACAGAATATCTTGGAATATAACTTGCAGAATTCCACATTGGTTATAGTGGTTGAAAAGATTCTGGGAGATGTAGTGTGGAAGAATTAGCATCCCTAGCTATTAAGTAACCCTAAACTTTGGCCCCCTAGGGTTACCATATCTCAGGAGTTGTCCTGAGATTTCAGGATTTTTGGACTCTCCTCAGGATTGCGCCGGCTTTTGCAAATCTCATGAAATCTCAGGATTTTTAGAATTTTCAATAAAAAACAGCTTATATTTTAAAGATGTCTTTAATAAAAATTTAAACAAACTAAAAATAATCTTCCTTTGGTAATAATTGCACAATTAAGATCAATCCTTTTTTTCTAAGTCGGTGCTTAATCAGTTTTGTCATACTTATTTTGTGAAGATACCTGTTTAAGTATTATTATTATTATTATTATTATTATTATTATTATTATTATTATTATTATTATTATTATTATTATTATTATTATTATTATTATTATTATTATTATTATTATTATTATTATTATTATTATTATTATTATTATTATTATTATTATATTTGTATTTATATGCCGCTCTCCTTGCCGAAGCAACTCAGAGCGGCTTACAATGTTACAGTATCAAATATAAAAGCAACAACATATCAATATAACAAATATAATACAATCAATATAGTCATAAAAGCAAAAGCACAATACAATCAGAAAATGCAATTCAATCAAAAGAAAATACATTATGGTCAAAAATATACGATACAACACAGTCTAGAAAGTCCTATCCCTAATAAATAATAAATAAATAACCGGCCATGGGAGAGTCCAGGGTAGGTCTTACGGCCACGGCGGCGGCGGCGGCGGCGGCAGGGTCTTTTGTAGCCACCTGCTGCTTTCTCCAGCTATTCCTCGTTTCCCCCACCCCGACCGGCCAGGGGAGAGTCCAGGGAAGGTCTTACAAGTTCATGGGAGAGGGTGGAGACTTCCATGGCTGCCTACCGCCCGAGTCCCGCAGCTGTTGCTCCCTTGCGGCCGGCTGGCCAAGGGAGAGACCGGCGAAGGCGGCGGCGGCGAAGGTCTTTAACGCCGCCCGAAGGTCTTTTATTGCCGCCGGGACCCGCAGGTGCTGCTCCCTTCGAGGCCGCTGGCCGAGGGTTTTTTCTTTAATTATTGGATTATAAAATGCCCCACATGTTACACTCTTCAAATTATATTGAATTAAAAGTATAGCTCGAACTGAAGACACCTTTAGTCGATTTCTTTCATTTGACCATTGAGCCCCCATGATAGAAAAAACTCTTTCTATGTTGGCATTTTGGGCTGTAATTGCAAAAATATATTGACAAATACGCAACATCTCTGGTAATCGTGAAATACTTATTTTCTTGAAAATGGTTGCCCACAACGCATGAAGCATTACATCAAAAAACGCTTCTTCTTGTTTTGTTAAAAAACTATTCAGAGCTGCAATTTCGTCAAATAATTTCACATAATTGATGTGTACTCCTTTTCCATTCAGATAATGAATTGACAAAGCAATCTGATCAAAGTCGATCATTTCACCCTTTTTCAGCATCAACCAATTAAAGACTTTGAAATCATCTAAAGGCTTCATCCACTTGATCAGATATTCTATGCAAGTCTTATACATATTTTTAAGGTCTTGCTTGACGTGAAGTTTGCGTTCGCTCGTGCAACTAAAATTTCGTGTGTGGATTCGAGAATTCTTTTGATATCTAGAACAGAATTGCTTTCTTTTTCGATGTCTTCGATTCTCGCCTGAAAGATCGACATCAGTGAGTGAGCGAAAAATAAATAAACTTCGCTGAGTTCATTTTCAAAAAAGTTCTTCAAAGTAATTGGTACACCAGGAGTAGACAAAAAGTACTGCTTCAACAGCTCATACATCTTCAATATTCTCTCGATTGCTGGAAAGAGACTAAGCCAACGTGTCTTGCTATGAAACAAAAGTTTCTGATAATTAACGTCTATATACTCGCTGATATCCTTCAACGCCTCCGTGTGTACAGTGTATATGGAAAAATAATTAAACAGCTTCATTACTACAGATTCTATATCAATGTGAAGATTATCAGTGCTGTGTTAAATACAATTGTGTAGAATGTGCGCTGGGCACCCAACTCCTATGATATCTTTTTCTAGTATGTTTTTTAAATTAGTCCAAACATTTTGTCCTGGTTGCTGATTAACTCCGCCAAAATTAACATTAGCATTGTCTGCCATAAATGATACACATTTTGTCAACAATTCGTGCTTTTGCAAGCTTGTTTTAATTATCTCTGTTATAGTGTCAGCAGTTTCATCGGGTGTGCTCAGCACGTCTAACAGTTTTGTTTTAATGCCTTCTTGCCAGTCAAAAAATTGTATCATAATAGGAAATATTTTTTCTGCGCCATGATTACTTGCATCTGTGGAGATGCCCAAGTAGTTGACATTTTGTAATGAGACTTTTACCTGTTCAATTACCCACGGAGATATCACACCCGTAACAATAGCTTCAGTCTTCGTTCTTGCACAAGAAATACTATTCGCAGTGTTGGAAACGGCAAAAATAGCTTTCACCAGTTGGCTGGTGCAATCCATAGATTTAAATGATTGGTGATGTTTCACTGTGTGAAAAGCTAAAGTGGCCTCAGCGGCGGATTTTTTGTCAGTCAGTCCAGAACTTTGCGGTTGAAATAAAGAGTCAATTTTAGTGGTACAGTACTTGAAACAGTTAAAGCATTTTTCTTATGTTTTTCCATTAGGATATGTTTTTCAATATCGGCAGCTCCCTTAAACTTAATTGAAAAATAATTGTTACATATTGAACAAAACACTTCGGTAGGTTCTCTACCAACTTTCATAATCGGAAATTTTTCTTTTAAAACATCTGTAAATGTACAGCTGTATCGTGGTCACTTATTACTTGAAGACATTTTCAACTTGTATCCGATTCCAATGCTCGCCTGGCCGTGGTGACACTCAAAGTGATGCCGTCCAATATTCGCAGTGGCGCAAGTCGAACTGACTGAGTGAGTGTCACTGCACCGCGAGAGGGTGGTGCGTGGGAAGTGGGAGGGGGTGCCGCGCTCTGAGTGCGATCTGCAACGCGTGAGCGAGATCCGCAGTGTATAAAAGCAATAATATTACGACTTTTTAAAATTGTTAAGTATGTTTGTGAAAAAAATCTCAAACTGTAAATAATCTCAGGATTTTTCAATGGAAATCAGGCCTTTTCTCCGGACTTTTGATTTTTTTCATCTGGTAACCCTAGCCCCGACTCAAGGTTGTTTGTAGAATAATGTTATAGCTGTTTGTGGTTGCTGAGGTGAAGGGTTAGTTGCTTGTTGGCTTCCCTTTTCTGTCAAACTAGGCAAAATGTAGCCCCAGCCTTTCCAATGCATAACTGCTGCTACACGATACATACATATTTCTGTGGTTAGTATAAGGGAACATTAGAATTTGGGAAGGGCTCATAGAGGCTGCAAAGAATAATGCTAAACCTGTGAACAAATCTCAAAGCACAAAATGGAGAACCCAATAATGAGAAACAGGTGACTTTCTCAAATAAATGTCACTGCACAGGATTTCTTAAAACTTGAACACATTCCTTCATAAATAGTTAAGCACATGTAAAGGAAGTAAAAAGTTAAAAGTAAAACCAGGGAAAGCGGCTTGTTGTAACTGAGTTGGCTATAAAAGTACGTGTTTCCCTTAAATGTAGCTAACCATTAGTATGAAATGTATTGGTTTGGGTGTGTGTGTGTGTGTGCATGCCACAATGGCTGGTAAAACTTTTGAGCTAAGCTGTTACACAATGTAACCTTTCAACTCTGACCTACCACATATATTTAATAAAGATAATGTTGTGTGTGAGAGATCCTGAGACTTCTTACATGTAAAACGGTCAGATTGAAGTACAGTAAGAGGCAAGAATGTTCCAGTCTAATACCATTATACAGTACATTTTTTGAAGGAGTTTCTGGTGTGATCTTTTGACTTTCAGATTCTGCATAGAGCTGTGTTTTATTCTAAGCCTGTGTACATAACTGAATGTAGCTAGAGCAACACCAAAACTAGAAGTGTTGTCAATTGTCTCCTTTTCTTCATGTTTAACAACTATTTAGCTCGCAGAATCACAGACATACAGAGCTGGAAAAGACCTCTAGGGTTACTGAATACAGTGGTAGTTTGGATAACGTTTGCATCGGAAAAGTATAAAAATGGATAACATTGGGGAATTTGAGGCACACATTTGCAGTGATGCAAATGTGTGCCTCAAATTCCCCAACTTTGATCTCTGCCCCAAAGCCTACACGGCTGCTGGACCCTGCGGGCTTTGTGGCAGAGATCTCTGCAAAGGCGAGAGAGATTCTCCCTGCCACCCCTGTTGAAACGAGATGAATCCCTCACTGTTAGACTTTCAGTGTGGGATTCCTCTAAGAGTGAGGGATTCGTCTTGCCCACCCTGCAGGGAAGGCAGGGAGAATCTCTCTGCCTTTGCCTATGGGTTGGAGGGGGGAGTACGGGCTCCAGTTCAGCCCCCAACCCAAAGGCAAAAGGCAAAGGCAGAGAGATTCTCCCTACCTCCCCTGCTAAAACGACAGGGTGGGCAAGACAAATCCCTCACGCTTAGAGGAATCCCACACTGAAAGGCTAACAGTGAGGGATTTGTCTTGCCCACCCTGTTGTTTCAGCAGGGGAGGCAGGGAGAATCTCTCTGCCTTTGCCTTTGGGTTTGGGGGGGGGGGAGCATGGGCTCCGGTTCAGCCCCCAACCCAAAGGTAAAAGGCAAAGGCAGTTGGTTATATTAAGTCAACGCCCAACTGAATGCTATGAATCAGATAATCCTTCTTAAATCCTTCTTAAATTGTGGTAGATAGAAGTGGAACACAGTACACTTGGCCCTTCTGTAGTGCAGGCTTGAACTCTGCAATTCCACTTATAAACAGATTTTTCCCTGGAACCCTGGCTGGCCACTGGAGCTGATGTTAATGGGATGGCTGGGCTCCTGTGGCACATCCATGATGGTGGCAGTGGCAGACAAAAGTGTGGACAACCAGAACAACATCAGCAGGACCCAGATAGGGCATGCCTGCAGCCTTGCTGCTAGAAAAATGAGGAAATGACAGGTGTAGGTACATATGCAGGTTGACCCAGAACAATGTGGATTTTCAACTGCACAGGGGTGGGTCAACACTCCATGCCCCGCATTGTTTAACGGTTAATCTGTATTCCAGATGTGGTCCGACTGAAGCAGAATTGAGTGTTACTATTATTTCCCATCGCTTCTCAGCCTTTTGGCTAAGATCAAGTGTAGTGTATTAATTCTCCTCTCCCCAGGCCTGGAATCTCCACTGACTACATATCCAGGAAAATCAAATTCAGGTTGGACACCCTTAACCAGAGGCACAACACCAATAGCTGTGCATGCAGAGATCCCATGCTTGAATGGACAGCAGTTTAAATTTTCTCCTATCTGGCTTTGGTCTGCTAGAACTGCAAACATTTGATTGCCCTTAGAAAGTCCTCCAGTAAGGCATTGTTCTGGGACAATCCTGTTGGCTTCAATGAAACAATTCTTGAATAAATGGTCCGAGGACTGAATTCTTAATTTGTCTGAGCTTCCATTTCCTTATCTGCAGTATGGGAATAATAACACCTATTGCTCCGAGTGATGCAAGCATAAATTAACATTTGTAAAGCCAGCTGATCTCCTGGGATGAACAATGCTGTTTAAATGGATGGTTTGCCTGCTGATTAAATGCTTCTTTGGACTGATTAATTAGGTATGTTGTCACTTCTTCCTACTTTCTTAACTCTCTGGCTTTCTCAAGGTAGTAGCTTACTTGGCATGCACTCAAAGACCACAACCTGGCTTAGAACAAATCAGTGAATGTTTTCTCACCAGTGCACGGGTCCTGTTCCCATCATTAACTTTTGAATGAGCTACTGAACTACAGCAGCTTCACCAAAATGTTTCTTGAGTCACATGTGATGTTGTCAATTTCAGGCACTGAATTTTCCAGACAGTGAAATGTGAGGGGAAGAGGCGCTTGGGAGTTCAACAGAAAATGTTGGAATGGGATATAGAGTTTGTGTACTTTTTGTGTGAAAGAGTTTACTTTATTTTTTGAAAGGGTTTTTAAGTTGTATGGTTCCTGTATCAAAACCACTGCTCTTGGAGGCACAGCATAACATTAAAGGTAAAGACCACCCTTACTCGAAAGCCATTGTATCTGACTCTAGGGTTCAGTGCTCATCTCTGTCTATGTCTGCAGATATTTCTGTGGATATGTAGCAGACATGGCTAGACACCAACATGGCAATAAGGGCAGCAAAATTCACTGCAAATCCAGTCCTGTGGTTCTGGTATCAACACCCTAATTTTAATGCAAAGCCACTGATCTTGGAGGCTTCCTAGTGTTCAAAATTATTTTAAAAGATGTTTTTCAGTGGGAGTGCATGGCAATGCTACATGTATGGCTCCCTGGAAAGCATAAGAGGACTTTCTGCACCACTCCATCCCCAACATATGGGTATGTTTGCTTGTTTGCATAATGTCAGAGGGTTTAAGCACCCCCAGAGGAGCTGGGTCTTACTTGATATTAGTAGAGCTTTGGTGTCTATTCCACGCCTCCTGTCACTATACAATTGTTTGATAATTAAGGGGGGAAACATCCAAAGTTACTATGTGTCATCAAATTACATTCCTAAACTGTAAGGTTTTTTTTTTTTTAAAAGATGGAATTAAAGAACCATCAGCAGAATAAGAAAATAAAGAAGTGTTACAGCACAAGAAACAGTGGAGATACAAGGCCATAGCAAACCAATGCACAATTTTTATTTGACAGCACATAACAATACGATCACATATGATGAAGACGGATCAAGCCCATTGTGGTGAAAATTAGACAATCCACTGACTGTAATAGCAAGGTCTAGAAAAATACTTTCACCACCAGGAAATCAAGAGGGTCACAGAAACCACACTGAAGCACTGAATCACACTTGTGGTGCTTCAATGGATAGCCTATGACAGTTAGTTAGGACTGGCCTATTCCCAAATAGATTTGAAGCATTTATTGATTTGTAATTATTATTTCTTCTTTATGCTGCCCCCTACATTAAGAAGGGGAGGGGAAAAACACTCCATGAATTTTTAAACACACATTATTGGCCCAGTGAAATCAGAGCACACTGGAGAAAATGCAGTTAGCAGTGGCTGTAAATTGTCTGGAAGTCATAAATTAAAACTAAAGAGTTCAAATATGATATAAAATCATTTAATCTGAATGATTTATGCTCATTCTCAGATGCAATTATTTACTAAAGCTTCTGTTTATTGCTCTTTTGACTTTTTTAATTACTGCATTCCAAAAATTCAATTACAGAGTGTAGTATATATTTCAAGCAATAGTATTGTAAATAAAAGGGAACCAATTAATAATGTGCTTAGTCTAGCAAAGCTAAATCAAGAGTAATACAAAATGCCTTGAAAGTTGATCAAGGTTGGGGGAACTAAAAAGAAAAGATCTCATCTAATTGTACTGTAGCTCAGACATTGGGAGAAGTAATTATTGTTGATGTTGCTCTTCTTCTGCTGTTGTTCTTGTTGCTGCTGCTGCTGCTGCTGCTGCTCTTTCTCCGCCTCCTCTTCCTCCTCTCCTTGTTTCTTCTCATCTTCTTGAAGATTAGCAATTATATAAAGAAACAAAATAATGAACATATGTACTAAAATCTGTCAGCTCCAATAATGGAAGTTTTAAAAGAATGGCTAGAATCCTAGCAGTATTTTAAATCAGAGCAGTGAATTACCACCAAATAACAAGCTCCTTTCCATCTTCCTTGTCATATACCCATCATGCCATTATGCTTCTATCAGTGTAACTAAACAATAAGCCTCTGACCAATAAATAATTCCTTGACTATACCATCCATGCAGTGGTGGGATGTCAAAATTTTTGCTACCCCACCATGGGCGGAGCTGATGCCGTGGGCGGAGCCAACATTATGACATCATGACATCATGATGTTGTGGGCAGAACCAAATAAAATAAATAAATAAACATTAAATAAACACATTAATTAAATAAACACATAACAAATAAATAAACACATTAAAATTAAAATAATCAACCCACCCACCCATCCACCCCAAATACAAACCCGTCACTTACCTGGCCTGGGGTCGGGGAGCAGGCACTAGGCAGGCAGGCAGGCAGGAAGTGCGGCAGCATGGCGGTGTGGCGGCAAACCACTGCAGTGACCTGGCAGTCTGGCAGTGCAGCACAGCAAGGAAAGGCCGCTGCTGCTACTGATTCTTCAGGCGCTGCCTCCACCCTTTCCAGGCAGCCAAAATGGCTGCCCGGAACTGCGCATGCGTCAAACCTCCATTTGACGCATGCACACTTCTATTTTTTAGTGCACATGCGTCAAATGGAGGTTTGACGCGTGCACAGTTCTGGGCAGCCAGAATACACTTCTGGAGCGCGGCCGAAGAGGCAACCGAACTGTTTGCCCGGGGGTTCTCTACCCGCCCCCCCCCCGGCGATCCCCTCCAGAAAGCTGCTACTGGTTCGGGCGAACCGGTTCAAACCGGTAGCAGCCCATCACTCCATCCATGTGCTCAGGATGGATTAGGCCTAATTAATTTTTCTTTTGAACAGAAGAGTGTACCCTGTCACTTTTGAAAGATGCCTATAGTTTCCAAAATACCAAAGTATTTGAACTGCTTTAAAACCTCTGTAAAACTTGAACAGGTTCTGGTACATGCTTCAATAAGCAAAGCCAAACTATGTGATCCATACATAAAATCAAATAAAAAGGTATCACCTTCCTCCTGCATTTATTTGGTACATGCCTGTTACTCTTACAGGAACTTCCAATACTCTCTGCTGTGTGGATCACGCTTTTCTGGCTGATTTGCACTGGTTGTTTAATATTTTCATAGTGCAATCCTGTGGTCATGTGTAGCAAGACTTCTTCCCAGGGGCATAGTTTAGATAGGAAGTGAGGTCCTAAGTTTGGGAGAAACCCAGCCCTTGCGTCAGTGACAACTAGGGATATTACTCCACAAAAATAATCAGCTTGGTCAATCTTCCTTAGAACAAAATTCTCGTTTACCTGTTTCACTAGCTTATCTGCCTGCTTCTCATGATACCTATGAGTTTAAGATTGAATTGTTTTAGGATTTCATGTGTGTTGTGCTGTAAAATGTAGTGGATTTTGAAGACCTGCTTCATCAATCAAAATTCTATTGTTTGAAAAGCCATTAAGTAAAAGTTGAAGCTGATTATCAGATAAGGAATACAGAAACAGATCTTCAAAGTTCCTTCTTCATCCAAGAAGAAGAAGAAGAAGAAGAAGAAGAAGAAGAAGAAGAAGAAGAAGAAGAAGAAGAAGAAGAAGAAGAAGAAGAAGAAGAAGAAGAAGAAGAAGAAGAAGAAGAAGAAGAAGAAGAAGAAGAAGAGAGAATGTACATGTGAAAGAGATAAACAACTTTATCAACTGGAATTAATTCTTATAAATCCTTCACACACACAAATATAAGCATTTGGAAACATGTGTTATGAAGAGTGAGGTTTCTTTTTATGAATGAATGCAGACTAGATAGAAATGCGTTCTTATATAATGAATAAAAGAAACTCCAGATACTTTCTGAAGTGTGTGAGAGTCCTGGTAAAGTCCTTTATCCCTGATAAAGCAGGGATTCTCAAGGCTTTTGCGTCACAGGCCAGACCACTCCCCTTCAGACAGCTGAGTGGGCCAGACACATGGTTTCTCCCTGTTGTAAATGCTGCCACAAACCATGCCAGGTGTACTTGAGCATGCATGGGCACATTTACAGTTGTCATAAATGTATCTACCGCTCCTACCCCTGTGCCTATACCAACTGCCAGGGGAAGAAGAAGCCAGGGCAGGATGAGGACCTTGCCGCCCCTCCCCCTGTGCCTATACCAACTGCCAGGGGAGGAAGAAGCCAGGGCAGGATGAGGACCTTGCCGCCCCTCCCCCTGTGCCAATACCAACTGCCAGGGGAGGAAGAAGCCAGGGCAGGATGAGGACCTTGCCGCCCCTCCCCCTGTGCCTATACCAGCTGCCAGGGGAAGAAGAAGCCAGGGCAGGATGAAGACTTTGCCGCTCCTACCCCTGTGCCCACTCCAACATATTGTATTGTAATGTAATGTAATGTAATGTAATGTCTGTAAGCTGCCCTGATTCGCCATGGCGAGTGGGCGGCAATATAAATTTGAACTAATAAATAATAATAATAAATAAATCTGCTTCCACTTCCGGGGTCATCACTGCAGGCCGGATGATTTGCCATCACAGGCCAGGTCTGACCATTGGGCCATAGGTTGCAAACCCCTGGTATAAAGTCTAATTTTAAAGTCATACTTCCCACTTTGTATATAAAGATGAAAAATCAAACATGACCATTTCCATTATGTCTCTTTTAGCTGTTATTCTGCTGTAAATCATGAATTGCAACCAATTCTGTCTTGCTTGTGAATATCCAGAAGAATGGAACAAATGTCATTTGAAGGAACTTTGGACGTACTTTGATGCATTGTCTATATTTTTCAACAGAATTCACATTGTGCTGACAAATACACAGAAAACCAATCTATGCTTCATTTTGGAATCTTCTGCTGTGCTTCCATACAGCCACAAGAGTTCCAGTACATTGTGTATCTGAAGATATTCAATAGCTTAATTAAAATTTGGAACCAAGCTGGATTTTCAAAGTAACAAGTATAATTAGCTAACTCTGCTTAAAAACCTTTCGGCACATGGACAATTACCAACCATAAAAAACAGGGAAAGATCCTGAGTGCTCAGCAAAATGAGGAAGCTCTGGTAGTAGCAATAGCACTAGTAGTTAAAAATGGATCAGTAGTTTAACCAGTAGTTAAACCTTTCTAAGAGCCATGTGGAGGAATAAGGCAAGTCAAGAGAAAGGAATGTACGAATGACTGCTATGTTCACTGCCTTTCTGTCCTGAACTGGCTACATGGATTCAATAGTAAGGGTGGGCAAAATGCAGCCTTCCAGATTGCTGGTGGGTTGCAAGTTCCATCAACACAGACATTCTGGAGGAATACTTGGACCTTCAACCAGCAAGATCTGCTGGGCTTTCACTTGATTCAGTCCTCCTTACTCCTAAGTTCCCATAAGTAAGTCACTCTCATTATGTTGTGGAGACTAACTATTTGATGTACAATATCCAAGCAGAACATCATACTTTACATCTTCTGGCTTGATAGTCTATGCCTGAGTACCTAGCAAGTTGGGGGCAAAATGCTAATTAACGTGTGAACTGCACAGCAAGTGCACTAAGCACTATGGGGTGGTATATATCTGTGATTGCTTTGCTTTGCTTAGACTCCAGGGTCATCATTACTAGTAGTTGCTGAGACTGGACATTCACCAGCTTCCAGACTTTAAGGCTCCCGTCTTCAAATCAGCACTCAAGCACAAATGGAAATTTTAAATGTCTCTTTGATTTATTGTGTGCTCTGTTTTGTCACTTGATATCTGCTTGTACACTGCCCAGAGTGACATACCAACCAAATGGGTGGTATAGAAATGTAATAAACAAACAAACAAACAAACAAACTCCTCATTATCTCAGAGAAGATAGTGTGAATGTTTGTTTGCCTATGTTATTATGGTTTTATTTATCATGTCATAATTTATGTTCTGATTTTTACTTTTATAAGTTAATGGTTTAATCCTGCTGTAAACTGCCCAGAGTGGTAGCTTTTGATAGATGGGAGGTATAACAAACAAACAAACAAACAAATTTGGTGACCTGCTCTACCAGTGATTATCTAGATAAAGGTCTCCATTGCTTGAAAGCCAGTTGCAGCTGACTATAGGAGGCGCTGCCCATTTCTCTTTGTAATCAGAGTCATCACTTTCTGTGTCTGCAGACATTTCTGTGGTCATGAGGCAGGCATGACTAGATGTCAGAGCACACAGAACACAACAGAACACAACACTGAAGCAGTACCTGTTTATCTACTTGCAATTTCTTGCTTTTGAACTGCTAGGTTGCCAGGAGCTGGGACAGAGATGGGAACTCACACCATTATGCAGCACTCAGGTCTTGAACTGCTGACCTGCCAACCTTCTGGTCATCAAGCTCAGCATCTTAACCACTAAGCCACTGATTAAGCAAAACACCATCCTGTAGCACCAAACCTTCCATGCCTGTATCAGGACGCTGGGCTGTTCCTTTGCTGTTGCAGGGGGAAAAGGGTTCACTGATTGAGGGAGGCAATAAAGCTCAATGGCAGAGGACAGCACATCACTAATGTGTCACCATATTTTCCCATTGAGACTGGAAGCTTCTGCCCCCAACATGTCATATCCTCACCTGACAGATCCTAAATTCTGAACAAAACCTGTTTGATTTGGACTGCTTTTTATAATCAAAGTTGGTTCCAAGGAAGAGGGAAGTGAATGTGAGAACAGATCTGTTTCCAGAGCCTATATCTAATTGGATGGGGGAAGGAGAATAGCTTCAGCCCTTTCCTTTTTCAAAAAGATCAAAACTTAAATATGCATATCAATGTTTTCCTCTGTTGATAGATGTTGGAAGTTAGGCAGATTTTCCACCCCCTTTAAGATTCATCGCATCCCCAAATTCCATTTGTCTCAGTGTAAAAATAAAAATACTGTACAGTAAAACCCTGGGCTACGGATGCATCAGGTAATGGAAAACTCAACTTACGGAAGGAAATTCTATGGAAATGGTGTCCTGATTTACAGAAAAAACTCATGATAAGGAAAGTTTTTTGGGGTGTTCCGACACTTCCCAGGGCAGTGGGTGGGTGTTTGGAGCATTTCCGCTCCATTTTTGAGATTTTTCATCACTTTTTGGCTCCAGCAGGAGCTCTCCCCACATCCAGGAAGTGCTAGAAATTTCCCCGTCCCCTGATCAGCTGTTGGGGGGGGGGGGGGGGACTTTCCCTGCAATTATTAGGACAGGCCACTAGATGGCAATGATGGAAATGTGACAAATATGCCTTGAAAATTAAGGGGAAAAAATCAGCTCCAAAACTCACTGGAAAGCCAAAAAAACTTATGGTTTTTTTTGGCTCTTTTCTAACCTCTGGAACATTTTTTTAAATTTTCAGTGCATTCCTATGAAAAATTGTGCTTCACGTTACAGAAAAATCGATTTACAGAAAATGTCCCAGAACGGATTAATTCCATAACCTGGGGTTCCACTGTACAGTATAGCCATTTTAGTTTTCCAGAGATAGTCAATGAGAGGCTTGTAAATTAACTTGGATCCAGGGCACAGGTTAGTCCTACATGGATTAGGATACATTCCAAAGACTTGAAGAGGTCTTTAACCTCAACTGGGGAAGATCCATGCTCAGC
The DNA here is from genome assembly GCA_030440675.1 of Furcifer pardalis. Lineage (NCBI taxonomy): Eukaryota > Metazoa > Chordata > Lepidosauria > Squamata > Chamaeleonidae > Furcifer > Furcifer pardalis. The sequence continues at coordinate 98,458,764 of CP126896.1, read as the reverse complement.
CATTATTAAAAACTCCTGGAATATGGAGCAATATTTTGGACTTTCATTGATAATTTCCGTGCCTTACCCAGAAAAAACTGATGCATGCCTGAAGAAGTGATTTTGAATCACGAAAGTTTGCAATGGATTTTGTTTATTTAGTGAGCCAATAAAGGTATTGCCTCCTCCTTCTACATTTGTTTTAGGTTTAAAGGAAATTTAGCCACTTAACTGAAATACACTCAATGTTGTTCTAGCCTCTAAGCAGAGCTTCAAAATGTTCATTTCTTGGAATACAACTTTCAAAATTCTGGAAGATTCTGGAGCTGTGATTCAGAAAAAGGAACACTTCAGATATCTGCCTCTGAAACAGTACTATAAACCCCAAGTCATATTCACTTGCTGAATGATCAGTGTAGCACTGCGGCTTTCTGTATTATTTAAGGAGTCATGAAGAACAGAAAGCCTTTAATGAATGTGCATCAGATTAAACTGCAAGCTATTTCAATTCATGAACACAAAGCTTTCATCCTGTGATATAGGTTCTTGACTAAAACTAAAAGTAAAACACACAGACATGCACACACACATAATATTAAAACAAGTTGCTATCAATAAACTATAAATGTGCTAACTGCATTAACATGTATTTACTCAAATAAAGAAGCAATTAGTTGTAGTTGAATTGCTATTGGAGGTTGCCAAACTATGACAGGGTAGAAAGAGTGTAAATAAAATTAAAGCAAGGAGATTTATTATTAAATTAAAGCCACTTAATTACTGCAAATGTAAATATACAGTTTTCTGACATTTAAGTGATATTTTTCACCAAAATTAAAATGAATTGTCCAGCCCAAATTCCCACTTCTTAGCAAGGAAGTAAATGTCAAACTAAAATTAAAGTGTAATGTATCCTTTGGAAAAAAAAAGGCATTAATTAGCATCAATAAACCACCTTTATTGAAGTTTCCAACATACACTATTATTCTAAACCAGGAATTCTCAACTTGTGGCTCATGGCACCATTTCATGTGCCCCCCCACACACACACCAGGAAGTTCCATGAGGTGGAGGAAGGGCAGAATGGCCATCCAGCCCCCGAAGCTGTCTGAGGGACCATGACCCAGCCTACAGCTTTAAAAGGTTGAGAATTCCTGTTCTAAACATACAGCAGATCATGTTGCTCACAGTGTTCAAAGATTCCCAAGCTGGTATAGGTTGAAGAGGAGATACTGAATGTGAAAGCTTGGGATCACCATTTTTGAGACTATCAGAAAAAGCAAGCCTTACAGAACAGCTAACATGTGGAGAACACTATAAAGGAAAGACCCAGCACTTCTTCAGTTGTGAATATAAAACGGGGGGGAGGGGGGAGAGAGAAGGAATAGATCTCGATGTTGTTGCCAGCTGCAACTCGTATCCGAGAATGCATTTTTTTCTTGAAGCAGGAAAATACCATTGGTATGAAATTGTTTAAGGTGGATTTATTTATTTATTTTTAGGATTTGTATTGCCGTCCAATTCCAAAGACTCTGGATGGCATACAGATATTAAAAGCATCGCAATTTTAAAATCACAATTAAAATTCCATTAAAAACTACCACAAACATTCCCTACACTCCCACCAGTTTAAAAAGAGGGAGAGAGTGTTGTTAAATCAGCCAACAGGCTGGGGCCACAGCACTGCCGGTGCCCCACACCTGCTCTGCCAGTCAGGTTTTTAAACCTTTTCTGAAGGGCAGGAACTCTGTCTGGAGATGCAACTTGGTTGGCAAGATATTCCATAGGGCCAGAGCGGACACTGAGAAGGCCCTCCTTCTAGTGCTAGAGATGTGTCTCTCTAGCAGATGGAACATTGGTGGGATGTCAAAAAATTTACTACCCCACCATGATCTCATCACAGTGTGGGTGGAGCTAACATCATGATGTCATGATGTCGACGGGGCAGAATAATAATAATAAAATAAAAATAAGCACACACACACACCTCAACCCTGGGGGGCAGGCGATAGGGAGCTTCAGGCTAGCAGCTTCTCTTCCTCCTCCCCAGTTAGGAGGACAGCAAGGAGGCCGTGCATATGCGCCAAGCACTGCAGGTGTGCTCTGGTGGGACAGACAGATATTCATAGGGTTGGTACCTGAAAAATTGTAACCTTTTAAATTTAAGGGAACGTTCCACAGGCAGGGTTGAAGCAGGAACCAAAAGACCACATAATGAGCCCCTAACTAAAAAAGGAGGCACAAACAGCTTGTTGCAATTAGAGAAGTTTACTTAGAAAATAATACAACAAAATGCAAAATTAAGCATTGCATAGAGAAAGAAAAACAAGAACTGTGAGGCAAATGAATATCTTCCATAACAAATGGCCTATATGCTATGGATATTGCTACCACAGGGCAGAACCAGAATGGAAAGATTTCTGCGCCAGGCAATGGCTCCATGCAGCTTTTATGTGCATTCAAAAATGGAGAAGAAGGGGGCTTGTACAAACACCATTGGTGCAAGGTATCACATGGGAGGGGAATGGGCCTGCCCCCAAATTTGATTTTTTCAGAAGTGTCCACATGGGAGAGGAGAAGTCCACCCCCAGATTATGGTTGGTCCAGGATGTCACATGGAGAGCTAGAAGGAGTTTTGCCATGAGGTCAGCATGGAGGTTGCTGATGGGAGGAGTTGAGGTCAGCTACAAGAGTCCATATATGGTGCTTTTCCCAAAACACTCTCTTCCCAAAAGAAGCCCAGCCCAGCCTCCTGTCAGTCACCATTCCTTGCACCACAATTGCAGCCACCTTTAACAAAGAATTTCCAGGTGGTTTCTCCTGTCTGGCAGGCATAGCTGTTATCACAGTGTACATTGTTAGATACAGATTCCAGGGACAAAAGATGTGATGGAGGGGAATTCATAGAACAATCCTTAGGTGATTTTCAGGTGTGACCCTCGTTTTTTTGTCTCAGGAAGCCTGGCTTTAGGTGAGAGGTTGCCTTGTGCATTATGTGCTCTGTGTATAAGTTGAATAAGCAGGGTGACAAAATGCAGCCTTGTCTTACTCCTTTTCCTATTCCAAACCACTCTGTCATTCCGTATTCTGTCCTAACTGTTGCTTCTTGATTCATGTACAGGTTTCTCATGAGGCATATAAGGTGTTCTGGTATTCCCATCTCTTTAATTACTTACCACATTTTGTTGTGGTCCACACAGTCAAAAGCCTTAGTGTAGTCAATGAAACAGAAGTAGACTTGTTTCTGATATTCCTTTGTTTTTTCCATAATCCAACGTATGTTGGCAATGTGGTCTCTAGTCCCTCTGCCTCTTCTGAACCCCGCTTGCACTTCTGGTAATTCTCTATCCACGTGCTGCTGAAGTCTATGCAGTATTATCTTGAGCATCACCTTGCTAGCGTGTGGGATGAGCGCAATTGTTCAATAATTTGAACATTCTTTGGCATTACCCTTTTTGGGGATTGGAATGTATACTGATCTTTTCCAATCCTGTGGCCATTGTTGTGTTTTCCAAATCTGCTGGCATATAGAATGCAATAATTTGATTCCATCATCTTTTAGGGCTTTGAGAAGTTCAACTGGAATACCATCATCTCCGCTGGCTTTGGTGTTTGCAGTTCTTTTTAGGGCCTTTCTGACTTCACTCTCTAGGATGTCTGGCTCAAGTTCAATTTCCTCATCATTGTTATTATCAGGAGTGTCGAGGTCCTTTTTGAAGAGTTCCTCTGTGTACTCTTTCCATCTTTTCTTAATCTCTTCTGCATCAGCTATCTCCTTGCCGTCTTTGTCCCTTATCATGGTCATTTTTGCTTTAAACGTCCCCTTGATTTCCCCAATTTGTTTGAAAAGATCTCTAGTCCTGCCTCTTGTGTTGTTTTCTTCTGTTTCTTTGCATTGTTTATTCAGGTAGGTTTCCTTATCTCTCCTTGTTTTTCTTTGAAATTCTGTATTCAAGTGATTGTATTTTTTCCTTTTTCCTTTGCCTTTTGCATCCCTTCTTTCCTCTGCTATTTTAAGAGCCTCATTGGACAACCACTTTGCTTTCAGATGCTTCATTTCTTTTGGTATGGTTTTCCTTGTTGCCTCCTGCATGATGTCCCGCACCTCTGTCTATAATTCTTCTGGCACTCTGCTATCTGGTCAGTGATGGGATGACCCCGGTTCTATACGGTTCCCTGGAACCGGTAGGACCAATCCCGGAGAGTTCTCCGGGAGGGTAATTAACTTTTGAGGCGTCCGGTTCCGGACGCCTCACTGAAAGAAAGTTTTTTTAAAAAATCGGAGCAAAAATGGCTCTGATTTACTGCGCATGCGCAGAAACTCAATCTGCCGCATTGCGCATGCGTCAGATTGAGTTTTTGCGCATGTGCAATAAAATTGGAGCAATTTTGTCTCCAATTTTACTGCGCATGTGCAGAAACTCAATCTGACGCATGCGCAATGCGGCCGATTGAGTTTCTGCGCATGTGCAGTAAATAGGAGCCATTTTAGCTCCAATTTAAAAAAAAATCGGCGGCGAAGGCACCAATAGCGGCGACAACACCAGCAGCAACACTAGGCGGCGATGACGGCGGCGGCGATGACGACGGCAGCGATGATGGCGGCGACTGCAACGGCGGCAGCGATGGTGGTGGCGGCGGCGCTAGCGGCGGCGATGACGGCGGCAGCAACAGCGGTGACGGCGACAACGGTGAGAGCAGCGATGGCGATAATGGTGGCCGTCTGCCCCTGCCGACCCCTCCCAGGGGTAAGTGAGGGGTTTGTGTTTGGGGTTGTATTTTTATTTAATTTTAATTTTATTTATTTATTTAATTTATTTACGGGTTTGTGTGGTGGGTGGGTGGGTTGGGTTGAGGGTGTGTGTGTTGTGTGTGTGTATTTATTTTATTTTATTTTATTTTATTTTTATTTTAAGGCCCCACCCACAACGTCATGACGTCAGCTCCGCTCATGAAGTCGTGATGTCATGAGATTGGCCACGCCCATGACATCGTGACGTCATGGAGTGGTGGTAACAAATTTGTCATCCCATCACTGTATCTGGTCCAAGCCATTGAATCTGTTCCACATCTCCACTATGTATTCCATAGGGATGTTGTCTAGGTCATATCTGTCTGGCCTAATTGTTTTCCCTATTTTCTTTAGTCTAAGCTTGAATTTTGCGATAAGTAGGTTGTGATCTGAGCCACAATCTGTTCCTGGTCTTGTTTTTGCTGACTGTATGGAGGTTCTCCATCTTTGGCTGCAGAGTATGTAATCAATCTGGTTTCTATGTTGGCCATCTGGTGATGTCCATGTGTAAAATCTCCTCTTGTGTTGCTGGAAGAGAGTGTTTGCTCAAAAGAGAGTGTGTTATCTTGGCAGAACTCTATCAGTCTTTGGCCTGCTTCATTCTGTGTTCCAAAATCAAATTTGGAAGGTGGCCAGAGGTGGTCGAAGAGGCCTGGGTGGCTTCTACCAGATTGCTCTTCCCTGGATGCCTTTTTCCCTCTGAGGTAGGGGTGTAGGGTGTAGGCTCTGGGCCTGTCCTCTCACCCTGGATGACGATTGCTCTTCCCTGGATGCTTTTCCCCCTCTGAGGTGGGGGTGGGCGTGGGGGCCTAGGGATGGATATCTCATCCTCTAAAAACACCAACTGGGTCCGGTCCCTCAGAAATGATGCAAGCCAGGACAAAACAATGCCCTGGATCCCCAATCCTCGGACCCATCCCAGAAGGATACCATAGTTGATGGTATCAAAGGCTGCTGTGAGGTCAAGAAGAGCAAGGACGGACGGATGACCTCTGTCCTACTCCTGCCAGAGATCGTTCAGCAGTGCAACCACTTGGTATGAAGTGACCCACACACTATGATCACGGAGCCATCTCCTGTGGCAATATAAAATGAGACATGCAGGATTTAACACCGGGACTGCAATGGACTCCCTCGTCCTTGAGGATATGGACAAGGTGCGCCTTCAAAGCCCGTCCATCTGGCATGGGCTCTTCTGCCTCCATGATAATTGGGAATCAGAGTTCCTCCTCCTCTCAATTTGTTGTTGGGCCCAAAATGATGGATTCCAGAGGCATTTCCTCCACTGAGGGTAAGATCATCACCCCACCTAAAGGGGCTCATCAGCCCATAGTTGTGGGCCCTTTTAGGGAGTCTCGGCATTGAGTTTCTGACTGTCCAGTCTACTCCATTACCATAGAGGGATGACCAGCCAGACACCAAATGTTTTTTGTTTAGTCGCACAGTCGATTCCGACCCTTTGTGACCCCATGGACCACTGTCGCCAGGCACTTCTCTCCTCCACCATCTTTCTCAACTTGCTCAGCTCTGTGCCCATTGTGTCTACAATACCACCTAGCTATCTCATTTTTGGCCGCCCCCTTCTTCTTTTGCCCTCGACTTTTCCAAGCATCAAGGCTTTTTCAAGTGAATCCTCTCTTCTCATTTGATGTCCAAAGTACTTTAGCTTCATCTTTACAATTTGACCTTCTAAGGAGCAGTTAGGGTTGATTTCTTCTGGACAGCAACTCTTGTGGCATACTACTGGTAGTTACCTGGTCACCATCTTCCTTAACGTAAGTGAGATTTCTTGTACTTCTGTTTAAATCTTATTTTAGTTTTTTTTTAAATCTTATTTTCTATGTGTACATATAAATTGGTGTGTGAATTCTTTGAAGATATTTTATGTCCCTGTCTGGCGATGCAAGTCTTTCTTTATGGTGATTTGTGAGTGGTCAGGCAGGGAACCTTTCCATGCCAAATGTGTACCGTGTCACCGTTTTGCAGTTCTTCCCTTCTTGAAGACTGTCTAAAGCCATGGGCCAGGTCATGCTCTCTCAGTCAGCCTTGAAGGCTGGACAGCCATTTTGCCCAATGGGGGTGGCCATTTTGTCCCAACAGCTCAAAGGGATGGCCATTTTGTTTCTCAGATGACCTTGGAGGGGTGGAGGGCCACATGAAATGGTGCCATGAGCTGGATCCACCCCATGGGCCTTAGGTTGGTTACCCCTGGTCTAAAGCATTTATGATGCTCACCCAAGGAACAAACTAATAATCTGTTTCTTGTTAAATTTATATATTTTTTCTTTGACTCTAAATTAATCTGTGGGTTTCCCCCCCCTTTTTTCCTCTTCAAAGCTCTCTGTTGTAAAATGTGAAGAAGTTCTGAATCTAGTAGATAATTTCAATTCCACAGGAATTGAGTATGAATTAAATCCTTTCATAGAAGAATTTAGCAAAGGCCAGAGGAATTTAGCAAAGGCCAGAGGAATTCAGCAAAGGCCAGAGCCCTGAACGATTCTTGCCTTCTTACTGAGAGGAGTTAATCCAGGTTATGAGAAAGAAGTTTTTGCTGTTCAATCACACAGTCAATTCCGACCCTTTGTGACCCTATGGACCATTGCCTGCCAGGCAGCTCTGTTTTCCACCATCCTCCTCAGCCTGTCCACCTTTGTGCACATTGTGTCTACAATACCATCTAGCCATCTCATTTTTGGCCGCCCCCTTCTTCATTTGTCCTCCACCTTTTCCAGCATCAAGGATTTCTCAAGTGAATCCTCTCTTCTCATTTGATGTCCAAAGTACTTTAGCTTCATCTTTACTATTTGACCTTCTAAGGGGCAGTCAGGGTTGATTTCTTCTAGGATTGACCTACTTGTTCTCCTTTCTGTCCAGGGTACTCTCAAAACTCTCCTCCAACACCACATCTCAAAGGCATCTATTCTTCTGTGCTCAGCTTTCCTAATGGTCCAGCTCTCACAACCATACATTGCCACCGGGAATACCATTGCTTTTTACGATGCAAATTTTTGTTTCCAAGGTGATGTCTCTACTTTTAACTATGTTCCCCAGGTTTCTCATTGCTTGTCTCCCAAGCATCAGTCGCCTTTTAATTTCATGGCTGCAATCACCATCTGCAGTGATCTCTGATCCTAAGAAAGTAAAATCTGTCACTGCTTCTACTTCTTCCCCATCTATTTTCCAGGGACTGATAGGGCCTGTTGCCATTATCTTGATTTTATTGATGTTGAGTCTCAAGCCAGCTTTTGCACTCTCTTCTTTCAACCTAATCAGGAGCTTCTTTAGGTCTTCCTCACTTTCTGCCAGTAGGGTAGTATCATCTGCATATCTCAAGTTGTTCATGTTTCTCCCAGCAATTTTGATCCCAACTTGTGATTTGTCCAACCCTGCATTGCATATTATGTGCTCTGTGTGTAAGTTGAATAATCAGGGTGACAAAATGCAGCCTTGTCTTTCTCCTTTTCCTATTCCAAATCACTCTGTCATTCCATATTATGTCAGAAAATTATCCAGCTACTTTTTCTAAAAGAAGAGCCATTTTTATGGTAACACAAGAGTCCATATCTAAATGATGTTGGTCATAGGTTGCATGCCGACCGTTCACCCTCATTTTGGGGTTGCTGGCTCAAATGCATGCTATTTCTTGAGACTGAGGAATAAAACCTGAGAAAAACAGATGGGCTCTTATGTTCCAGAGTCTGGACAGGGCTTTTTTTTAAATTCACTGGTGAACATGAGCTAGGAATAAGGGAATTGCAGTAGATGCAACTACTTAGGGCTATCTTGTCTTTTGGAGCTAGGCAGGTAGCAGAATATTGAGGTCACAACTCATGAGCCTTTGGCTTGACAAACTTTAGGTAAAGTGGTGCAGAGTTTGGGACTGGAAGAAAACATCAAATGGCTTCCAATTTATATTGATCCTAATAGGGTTTTCATAGTATATGAGTAGTTCAAAGAGTAGTTTACCATTGTGACCAGTGGTGGGATTCAGCAGGTTCACACCAGAACCGGTAGCAGAAATTCCAGCTGGCCCCGTCCATCCAAGTTTTGAAATAAAGTAGTCCTCATTCGGGTGCAACACAGGGCTTTCCCACTGGCCACACCCACCATACCACACCCACAGAGTAGGTAGCAATTTTTTTTAAAATCTCAACACTGATTGTGACCCCCAGTGAGTTTTCACTGCCAAGCAGAGATTTAAACCCATGAGCATGGAGAATACATAGAAAACAGATGGGCTGTACATTGAGAATCCCTGATGTAGTGGGAATAACCTGAGATTTTAAAAATACAGAATTATTTGTTTACTCATTTATTTGTTTTGTACTATTGGTAGACTGCTTTTCTCCTATTGAGGGGCCCCAAGGCACAATATTAAAACAAGTAGTACTAAAAGTACAATAGATTACAAAGCAAAAACAATTAAACATGTAATAATAATTTAAAATCCATTAATTAATTTAAAAAGCATTTACAAATTTAAAGACCGAACACAAGAAGCAGTGTCTAGGGATTCAGTGATTGTTATTAAAAATTTGCCTGAAGAGATGAGTCTTCTACTGTTGTCAGAAGGATAAAAGTGGGGGGAGGGAAGCTAACCTAATGAGGGGAAGCACTCCATAGCCTGAAAGCAGCTACAGAGAAGGTCCTCTCTTGTGTTCTCATCAAATGTGCCTTCAGTGGCACTCGGTCAAAGAGGAATGCCTCTAAAGATCTCAAAAGGCCTGTAAGGCTCAGTTGAAATAGGCAGCTTTTCCTACATAGGAAGAGATATTTTGATTACAGTAAAACCTCGGATAGCGCTAAAACTTGGTTCCACAAGTCTTGGTGTTATCCGATTTTTAGTGTTATCTGATCCATGTTAAAATCCTATGGGATGGATCGGATAACATTAAAGCTCCATAGAGATAAATTGTAACCGCACAGGCTTTAGCAGTTGTTATCCGATGCATCCCATAGGATCTTAACCAGTGGTGGGATGTCAAACATTTTACTACCCCATCGTGATGTCATCACAGTGTGGGCGGAGCTAACATCATGATGTCATGATGTCATGGGCGGGGGCAAAGAAAATTTATAAAAATAATAATAAATAAAATTAAAATAAGCACACACACACACCCCTCAACCCACCCACCCACAACACAAACCCGTAAATAAAATAAATAAAATAAAAAAATTAAAATTACATTAAAATACATCCACCCACCCAAACACCCAAACACCCACCCCAAATACAAATCAACTCACCCACCCCAAACACAAACCCATCACTTACCTGTTAGTAGAAGTGCCTGGGCAGCACCATATTGCAAGATGGATATGGTCATCGTACCAGTTCTCTAGGATAATATGCCTTAATGTAAATGTAAAACAGCTGTACCTCCTTAAGGGTTCTCCAACTGGAACAGCAATTGGAACAGCACAGGTGTAGCTTACTGATGAAGTAACTCCAAGACTTTGCTTAAAAAACCCAAGCCAGGCCGCCAGGCCTGCTAGTTGCCAGGCCTTTTTAGAAACTATGGTAGTACGTCGATTAGGTAAAGGTATTAAATACACATTAAAATACACACAGACACACCACATCCAAAGGTGAGTCACTTACCCTGGGGAGCAGGCTATAGGGAGCTTCAGGCTAGCAGCTTCTCTTCCTCCTCCCCGCTTGGGAGGACAGTAAGGAGGCCATGCATATGCACCAAGCACTGTAGGCATGCATGCACACCAAGTGCTTGGCGTGCATGCGCAGTGGGGGAACCAGTGAAAAGGCAAGCCCCGAAGGTGGTTCCCTCCAAAACCTGCTACCAGTTCTCAGGGACACTGGGAAAAGTTACTACCGGTTCTGGTGAACTGGTGTGAACCTGTTGCATCCCATCACTGATCTTAATGTTATTCGATGCAATTCTCTCCCTCTCCCCTGCCCCCCCGATTGCTTAACGTTATGCGATTTTAGCGTTATCTGATGCAAACGTTATCCGAGGTATTACTGTATTTAATTATTGGAAGTCTTGGTTTGAATCCCTGTGTATTTGTGTGTCTTCTAGTCCAATTTATGAAATAAAGTAATTCTAGGAAGGGATTGCAGTGACTTAATGCTTAAGAGACTGAAACTGATGACTGGAAGGTTGGCAGGTCAGCAGTTCTAGTCCTGAATGCTGTATGATGGAGTGAGCTTCTGTCTCTCTCCCAGCTTTTGCCAACCTAGCAGTTTGAAAGCAAGAAATTGCAAATAGATAAATAGGGTCTACTTCATTGGGAAAGTAAACAGCATACCATGAATACTGCTGGCCAATATGTCTAGTCATGCCTGCCACATGTTCATGGAAACCTCTGCAGATGCAGACAGCGCTGACTCTTTGCTATAAACAGAAAAGAGCACTGAACCCTAGAGTCGGATACAACTGGCTTTTGAGCAAGGGTGACTTTTATCTTTACCTAGGAATGGAGATCCAAGTCTTTCCTTTAAAGAAAGAAATCATGATACAATAGCTTGAAAATATATTTTCATTCCCCAACTATGCTCTAATTTGCATGTAAGGGGGGGACACACCAAATATTTTGCCTGGTTATTGGGGGTCAGCAGCCGATGGGCTTTATGTGGCCCACAGCACCATTTCATGTGACCCTCCACTACTTCCACCACACCAGGAAGTGCCATGTGGTGGAGAAAGGGCAAAATGGCTGTCCAGCCACCAAAGCTATCTGAGGGTGCGTGACCCGGCCCACGGCTTAAAAAGGTTGAGAACTATAGATGAATGGTAGTAAGCACAAAAGGGTATCTTGTAGATAGGCTAGTGTATCAGGAGACCAGAGGGTGATACACTCTGGTCAGCAAGCTTTGCCACCAACTGCAAAGTTCCAGGAATACTCAATCTAGAGCTTGGCCTTTGGATGCAATGTTGAGCACCAGAAAGAAAAGAATGCAGGGAGGGAGAAGCCCACAGAGGGCATTAAGGGTGGAGTTGGAAGAGGAACCATTTCAGAATGGAGTCAGAAGCCAAGAACTTCCCACCTAAAGCTTGGGGGAAGGAAGAAATTGAACCCGAGTAATCTGCACTATCACAAATAATGAAGGCAAATCACAGCATAGTATGTTTTATTTTGAGTAGGTGGGTAGCAATTCCCCTGATAGTTAAAGAGAGCTATGCTTTTTCTCACACTTAGCAAAATTAAATGGATGTATCATTAATATGTAACCAGAAGGGTTTTTCCCAGTTGTACGGAGCATAATGTTGTCCTAATTGAAGAACTTTTTTATCTCATCATAAAGAGCAGTAGAACAAGAGGATTAGGGAAAACTCACTGGAAAAAAAAATCAGAGGCCTTGTTATTGCTTCTGGATGGACTAACAATTCAGATCTAATTGATCATAGCATTAATTATACATAATCTGTACATAGTAGGGTAGCCTTGTGGGACATTTCTCATCAAATTAGAACTAATTCAAAGTGGTATGGGATTACACAGCATTTTGTCTCTGTTTTAGAACAGAGAGTCAAGGGATAAGTGATGAATGTTACATCTTGATCAGAGATCACGAGGCATCAACGTGGTCCTAAATACCTCATTGTCTCTCATATGACAGTGAGGAAATCCAGACAGTACTGTTTATCTCATTTAACTCTGTTGTATTTCATCAGACATCTTTTCCTTATCTTTGTTTTTCATATAGTATCTTATCACATCTTGCTTCCAAATTGGTCAGCACCACCTGTGGGCCTGTCTTCCTCAGGAGGCGCTAAATAACCCAGCTTCTTCCATGTTACAGGAACAAGCAGTGTACACTTATACCAAACATCCTCACAGGGTTTTCTTTTATCCCTTATCTTTGGCACTGCCACCAGTCAGCTGCTAAGTGTTCAGCCTCCATTTCAAACTGGGGTGGGGATCTGCCGCCGCCACAGTAACCTCCTCTACCTCTGATGCAGGGCCATTGATAGCTGTATCACCTTTGGCCACAGCCTCTATCAGCTGCTCCACACCCATCAACTGGTACCAATTTTTAAAATTATATTTAACAGTTACAGTGCTGGAATAGTTCTTTGGCATGGTAGCAAATGAACTGCTGAATTGTTCTAGCATCGTAAGTGTAAAGATCAGAGGGAAATACTTGCACTTTGCAGGGGAATCTGGTAAACGTTATGGGGCAAAATGTGTTGTATTGATACATGCATGCACACAGAAGAAGAATACAGCACTCCAGGAACCAGTGCAAAAAAATGACCCTTAACAGGTGGCTTACAACAACCTGTATTTCGGCAATATAAGCATGCCTCAGCTAATAATAATTTCGTGTCAGAGATTACTCTGGGCTGAAAGGATTTTTGCTCGAGAAACTCTGCTCAGGGGATGCCCAAATGAGACTCCTTTTATGTCCCCAAGTGCAACCAATGGGTATCGAAACCCAAACTTCCAGTGTCCAGCTCAGTATCGTAACCACTAAGCCACCAGGGGAGCTGCCTCAGCTGCACATCATGTATTCCTCAGGCTTCAAATTGATTTTGGACCTGGTAAAGCAGATGCAAATGGAGTACTTTTTGCTAATCAAGTTGCACCCTAAGTTAGTGAGAACATAAGCCTGTAGTTCAAGAGAGTTTTTGCCAAGTGTAAAGCCTGCCTGTTATAGAATTAGAAGAGGTTCAATTTTAGCAAGTAATCCAATAAAGACATGTGATGCCTAGTAAACTTCCAATTGGCTTACTGTAGCACATTCTACATGGGCACTGCCTTGAAGACTGTAAGGAAGATTCAGAATCCTGTTAATGAAATTCTAATAGGAACAAAGTGCTATCTCAGATTTGTAAGACAATAAACTTTAGGGTCTAACAAACAACCTATCCGTGCACTTAGATCTTCTGCTGATTCCTGCATCTAGGTGGAAATTTTAGTTTATAATTAGTGGGAATGTGACTCTTTGTTTATTTTGTTCCTGAAATGAAGAATAAGGCATTTCAAAAGTTTTCCCTTTGCCAGGTGAGATTATGTGAGGGTTTATTTTTTGCATTTTTCACATTTTGGATCTTTTTATGAAAAATACACGTACATATTTTTAGCATACAAAATTGTATTGTATTTCAAAAACCTCAAGTATTAACCAAAAAGACTCTTATTTTGTGAGCTAATACTTTTATTCCAAATATAAAAGGTTTCCCCCCCCTGCAAGAATAGGTTTTTGTTTGTTTTGCTATTTTAGCTAGTGCTACTACAATGAAAAACATGTACCATATATGCTTGGAGTATAAACCAATCCAAATATAAGCCGAGGTAGGTAATTTTACTGGAGAAACCAGGAAAACCTGATTTATTTGAGTATAAGCCTACGGTGGGAAATGCAGCAGCTACTAGTGAGTTTCAATAATCAAAATAAACCAGCTTTGTATGACCAGTGTTTTCGTTTTGGTCCAAGATTACCCATTTCTAATAGGAGAGCTTGGTAAGTGCCACAGACGCCAGGGCAGTGGGGAGGGTGTTTGCCAGCTATAGAAGTGATCAAGGCTGCCTCTTCAGCTGCCAGGATCACTTCTACATGAAAGCCCGTTGCTGGCAGGAAAAAATAATAAGATCATGGTTGCAGCAATCCAGATCTAATCACTTCCTGATCAGGACATTTATCTATGGTTAGCGGTCGTGAAGTGGTTAGCATTTAAAGGGATACTCAGATTCTGTTAGTCCTCGTCAGCTCTATAAATCACAGCATCAGATGGTCTCAAATGTGCAGATCTCCACACGCAGCCAGGAAAATAGAGCAGATGAGTCAAGTATAAGCTGAATTTGCTTTTTTTCAGCACATTTTTGGTGCTGAAAAAAATCAGCTTATAATTATACAGTAGGTCTTTTCACTTTTATGCAGGAATGAAAAATATCCCCAAAGTGGATAATTTTTCAACAAGGTGTTTCATTATTTTATTTATTTATTTATTTATTTATTTATTTTTCAATTTGTATCGCTGCCCCACTCAAGAGACGGCTCACCAAAAAACAAGAACAACAACAACCCAAAGACGAGTCAACAATCTAAAAACCCATTAAAAGACACCCACCAAAGCCAATAGATTAAAAGATTACCAGGTTACAAGGTTACAAGATTAAAAGAATAAAAAATTAAAAGATTAACAGAGAGAAAATAACATTTACCGGATTAACTAACAGGCCAGGGTTACTGTATTGCTAGATCCTCACACTGGCCCTCCAGCCATGTTTTTAAACCTTTCCTGAAGGGCAGCAACTCCATCTGGAGGCGCAACTCAATTGGCAGGAGGTTCCATAGGGCCAGAGCAGACACTGAGAAGGCCCTCTTTCAAGGGCTAAAGAGATGCACCTCTCTAACTGATGGAACAATTAGAAAGCCTCTCTGGTCCACTTCGGTGGAACAGACAGATGTCCTTGGGGTGATGCAGTCTCTTAAGAATTTTGGCTCCTACCATGTAGGGCTTTAAAGGTAATTACCAGCACCTTGAATTGCACTCAGAGACATACTGGCAACCAGTGCAGCTACCAAAGCAGTGGCGAAGCATGAGCATACCATCTGCACCCCAGCACTACCTGAGTAGCCGCATTCTGGACCAGATGCAGCCTCTGAATGGTCATCAAGGGCAGCCCCATGTAGAGCACATTACAATAGTCAAGTCTGGAGGTGATCAGATCATCCGTGACCATGAGCAAGGAGTCCCAATCTAGGAGAGGGCATAACTGGCTTATCAATTGAAGTTGTGCAAAAGCCCTCCTGGCCACGACTGCCACCTGCTCTTTGATTTGAAATAGCATTCCCATGTGTTAGAGATGATTATATTCCTAACCATTTGCTCTAACCACTGGCCCCCATTTCATTTCTTTTCAGAATATGCCCACATTGGGTGTGTGTGTGTGGTGGAGAACTGCAAAGACATTTAAATGCATCCTTGGTTACAAACACCAGCTTGTGCATTTTACAAAAGCAGCAGAAATATTTCATCTTGGATTCACAGATGGTGAAGGAAGCCTACACCTGGCCTCCATTGGGATTTGAACCTGTGACCTCAGAAGGGGGGGGGAGAGAGAGATGTCAGCAATCTTCCAGAGAGCTATTGTAAATAATACTCCAAACCATGCTGTGACAAGCAGGGTGCAAGACTGCCTTTCTGAAGTCGTAATAAAGTTATGTACTTAAAAGCACGCACCAAAGTGGGAATTGTATTTCAGTGCTTTACATGCAAAGCCTTTCAATAATTCATAGAATTTTATTATTCAATGGGCAATTCCCTACAAAAGCTAAAATCGTGCTGCTGAAGCCCTCAGGAATGTTATGTTTCTTAAGCGTTACACATGTCAGACTGTAAACTAAGGTATGAATATTTCAAGCAGAAGGTACATTTTTGTTATGAGTCTAAATGCTGTATGAGTCACTGCTTTTCACATTCCTTCATCTATTAAGAAGGTTATCAAAAAGACTAAAATTACCTCCTTCAGGGGTCTGATATATCCAGCTGTGTTAAATATACTTTTGTGAAGTTATTGCAAATTGTGGAGGAGGAAAGCCTGTTGCAGTCAATATATGTCAGGTTTTCTTCAACAGTCTAACATACCTCTCCTTCTCAAATATGTTGCTTGGACAATTTTATTTTTTAAAAAACCTATGGTACATAGATGACTCTTTGAACAAAGTGCTCAGTGGCAGGCCCTGTCATTGGGCATTGCCAAACATCAGTTCTGGAAAGCTCAGTGGGTAGTTGGTTAGCATTTGTAGCTTTGACTCATACAGCAAAATATTGTGGAGCATTCATACAGCTTTCCAAGTCAATCAGTATTGGAGAATGGTTCATGTAACCCATGCTACTATTAAGGGCTCATGGCTATCATTTACTTGCTATAAGACAAAAAACAAAACAGAAATGAAAACAGAAAAATAAGGACAAAAAAGTGGCATCTCAAAGACTAACTACTGTGTTTCAATGTGAGCTTTTGTGGTTAAAGTCCACTTCCTCATACCATTATTTGCTGATTCCCTCCAAAGAAATACACAGGACTAATCCTCCCATATTACCTTTAAAAAAGCTATGCTCAGAGAGGAAGTTACTGGCACAAAGTCATACAAGAAACTTCAAGGCAGAGGGAAGAAATTGGCTTCCTCAGCCATGAAGTCCAACATTCCCACTGCTCCACTTCTTAAATTCCATTGTGTAAGCAAATTCCATATAGTACTTACTTCAGTATATTTACTCCTTTATAAAAATTTTATGTCCAGCTTAATGTGTTAAATTTAAAGTAGAATCATAGAATAATTGAGTTGGAAGGGGCGTAGGGGAGCCAGTCTCTTGATCAGTGCAGAAATCAAAATCAAAGCAGATCAGAGCAGGTCATCCAATTTTCTTCTGAATACTCCCAGGGTTGCAGCACTCACTACCTCCTGAGCTATATTGGTTCCACTGATGTACTGCTCTAAACAGTTTAGAAGTTTCTCCTGATCTTTAGCCTATATCTGACTTCCTGTAACTTGAGCCCATTATTACATGTTCTACATTCTGGGATGATTGAGAACAGATCCTGCCCCTTCTCTTCATGACTCTCTTTCAAGTATTTGAAAGTTCTATCATGTCCCATTTCAGTTTACTTTTCTTAAGTCTAAACATGCTCAGTTTCTTCAATCTTTTCTTGTTGCTGATCTTGTTCCAGTTGGTTGGCATTCTCCAATATAAATACTTACAGTGTGAGAAATGGTTTGAGTTGAGTCTTAGTTGTGTTTAGTCATGAATAATGTTAAGTCCCATTGATTTCACCTGTCTAAGTATAACTGAAGTCAGAGTATAACATTATGCTAGAATTTTTCTACCCACTGGAGAAGTTGCCTGGATTTTAAGAATGGTGATGATGTGAAAAGAGGAGAAGGACAAAGACCACTAGACAGACCCAGTGGACGGTGGAGAGATAACATCAAAGAAATATTACAAGAACACCAAATAACACTGGTGGAGGCCACTAGAAATGCCCGAGCAAGAATCTTGCATCTCCCTCAACATCCCATGGGGTAAAAGAGGAAGCCAAGAAGAAGATGGTTTCTTTTGATTGTTTTTTATAAGAAATTTTCAAAGTTTGCACGTTTCACTAATAGAATTTGAATATTGTTGTTTTCAACAAAAGTAGGAAACAGAGAAGCTGATAAATTCTAGAAATATGGCTTTTGGATTTTTGGATGACAAATCCTATAATTCTCTAGTTTCTTAAGCATAACAGTTTTCTTTGTTAAAAAATACTTTTATTAATTTTTAAAGAAGATTGCCAAAACAGACAAAACAAACAAAAAATCATATTACAATACATATCAATAACATTACAAACAACAATACAATACATTTTAAAAAGAGGAGAAAAAAACCATAGTATAATAATAAAAATTCCTTTCATGTCATTATTTTTTAATTTAAAAATCTCATTTTTGACATCTTATTGATTACTTATATATTCCTTATCCTTATGTTATATAACCACATATATTTGACTATATATTTCAATAAAAGTGTATTTTATTCTTAGTATTCTAATTCTACAAAAACTTTCACTTTAAGTACCACCTTAATATTAAGTAACCAAAAAATAAAATAAAAATGAACACAAATAAAAACCATTTGTGATATTTACAAAGCCCTGGAGACTGCGATTTTCTCTCTAACTCTTACTTTCCCCAAAACTCAGTTGACCTGGTACTGGTCTGCCACCTTTACCTTCAATCATTGTATACTCCAAAAATGACTTCCATATATTCCAAAATTTATTTTCCTTAATTATATTCTTTTTCAAATTAAATTCCCATGTGAGCTTATCATTCAGTGCTATTTGCCACATTTCTTTATACTAATCTTCAATTTTAACCGAAATGTAATTCTTCCAATTCCTTGCAATACATAATAGATGACAAATCTTTTTTATTTGAATCTATATTAATATTATCCACCTCAGTCAATAAGGTAGCACCTGGTCAGCATAACAGTTTTCTTTACATTACCCCTCCCACACACCTTCAAAATCTTTCCTGAGGGCTCTCCAGAGAAGGTTTTAGGGAAAAAGTGGACTCCAAAGGAAAAGGTAAATTTGCATGAGCTGATTTACTTTGCCCTTACTTCAGTGGAAATTTGAGTGCATTTCAAGAATGCCCTGTTACTACTAATCATAGTAACAATTACAATGATTACAGATTATATAATACCCCTAGATTTGTGTTAGGTTCAGGTAGAATTTTGAAAGGAGTGGAAATATAATAAAAAGTTTGAAAACTGTTGATTGCTGAGGGTTTTGATTTCCTACAGAGTATACACACGGTCCCACATCTGTCCTTCATCTGTCTTTCTTATCTTTGTAAGCTTAAAATCTTTTCTGCAAAGGTTAAGACAGGTGTGACTTCTGAAAGAATATAACTTTGTCCTCACCTCATAAAATTATACAAGCTATGGAAAAATCCCCCATCGAATTTATTTCACAACCTATATTAAGATCACCCACTGTTTGAGTAAGGGCTTGGATCTGGTCTTGTTTCACCTTGTTGAATTTATCATTCTGACTGGGAGGAGGGGAGGCCATTGTAATGCCACATGAAAAGTCGATGTTAATATTCTTCTCAGTATGTTGAAATTTGATCTGCAGAAATCTGCCTTTCCCCCCTCAGGAACATTTTTCAAACCACTATGCCTTTGTTCACTTCAGGCTGGTTTTAATCATGCCAACAAATGCTAATTAGTATCCTACTCTAGAGCTGCACTTCACATCTTGCAACCCCCTAAAGCAGTTGTTTTCAAATGTCCTTTCTGCACAAAACCTTCTCCCCCTTGATTAATCTGCCAACACATTGCTGTGCATCTGTCCAGAGATCGGAAAAGTGAATTTTTGCAATATAACAATCATACTGGCCGGAGGATTCTGGGATTTTTAGTCTGTGTAAAGGATTCATCTCAATGTCAGTGTCTGTTACAGAATCCTTGCACTTTGCAACAGTTTTGGAAGGTGGATTCTTGAGTTACTCTCAATATATATAGCTGGGTTAATTAGACAGCCTGGTCCTAGCCTGAGGTAAGTTCCGCCAAATGCTCAGATGGCAGAATGGGAAGGGTGGCAGAGGTGTGTTCACCATCTAATTTTGACAGACCAGCCTTAGTGATTGTTGCTCATCTGCTCATGTCCTTCTCAGGAAGCCATGACACATGTCATTGCTGCCAGTATGATATCTATAAAGCTTTCACCCACAGATCTCTGTGCCTCCAGATCAGCAATATTGATACCCAGTGTAATGAGGCCTCTGATGCCATGGATGAAATTGTTGGGACCAATAATGGCCACACCTGACTACACATGGTGACCCAGATGGCATCTAGGTTTGTAGAAAAGTCTTGTTCCTATGGTATCAGAGGTTCCTGGAGAGAGATGTGCTGTAGCCTCACTCAGTCCCTCCTTTTGTGGTATAAAAATCCTTTGTTATAAGTAGTGACTAGGATGGTGTCTTCTGGGAGGTAATATTGCAAATAGACTATTGTTTCCATAGGAAATTGGTTGTGTCCCTTATCTAGCTAGCAGCATTGGTATCATTTAGTTTGCAGAATCTATGTATTCTGGTACCCCATTAGTACTTGATACAATGGGCCAACTAGTGCTACCCAATTTGTGAATTTCAAATAGCAGATAGATTTTTAAAATCATACCAGAAGAACACAAAGGTGCTTTCTGGGTTGAAAGGATTTTTGCTGGAGGAACTCTGCTCAGGGGATGCCCAAATGAGGCTCCTTTCATGTCCCCAAGATCTTTTCCCACCAACATGGTCTCTATTTATCTACTTGCAATTTCTTGCTTTCGAACTGCTACATTGGCAGGAGCTGGGACAGAGATGGGCGCTCAATCTGTCATGCAGTACCTGGGTCTCAAACTGCCAACTTGCTGGCCTTCCAGTTAACAATGGGAGCTTCTTAATCACTGATCCACTGCAGTCCTTAGCAGATAGATGAGAACGCAATAGTATTTCCACTTGGATTTTGCCCAGCACAAGTCTGGAGAATTCTTTCATCTCGTTATATAGTTCCTTCTGGTATTCAGCAGTATGGTCTGTAGATAGATACGTATAAACTCTGGCATTTGACAACTGTGTCAACAATCTGAATGTAATTCAGCTTGCTAGTGACATGTCCTTATTTGATGGACCTCTTAATGACAATGATGGGATTTTTTTCTGAAGTTGTAGAAGACATCACATTCCATCTGGCTATATTCTATTGCTTGATTACTCTTTCCTGATGGCTACTGAGCATAAGCCTAGAGTAGGACACACTCTATAAAAATACAATTTCTTGTTCTGGCCTTCACATAGAGTTCATATTTCTGTAGCAATAACAGAAGGGTTGCTGCTTGCAGGTGTAACATCTTTCATCATGTTGTAGAGATTTAATCACTGTTTATACAGTATATGCTATTACATTGATTGTTGTCAATGTTAAAGAATATTCAAGTATTCACTGAGTTGAAGACGACATGGGAAAATCCCTCCATTTCACCTCAGAACTGTACAATCTGTGTTTCTTTCCTCTATCCTGAAGTTATTACTAGTTTCATAATGCAAAGGGCTAGGATTATCATGTCTCAGGACACCAGCTATAGACTCAGGGAATGGTTATGTGTTTCTGGATATCCTGATAGGGAGGCAATCTCATGTACTAGAGGGAGGAGGTGGTGGTTTGATTTTGTTGTCTTCAGGGACCTTCATACTAAGTACTCATCCTGTCTGCAACTGTCACCTGGGCTCCCAATATCTGAGCAAAGTTTGTATGTGTTTGCATTCATGCTCACAGTTTTCAGGAGGTAGTGCAGGAAATCCATGGTGTCCATTTCACTGCATCATACAACATATTATTTTGGGTTAATTGCACAAGGACCTGCCCTGTGACATCACAAAGGTCTATGTCCTAAAACTTCAATGGATATAGTTATCCAATTTGTATTCCACCTTTATCTCAAAATTAGGAACCCTCAGAATATCATTTAAAAAATAAGAACCATCAAAAATCAAAATATTTCCACATTAAAATAGAACAATAAATACAACTAAGTTCCCAAGGCCCTGGATGAGCCTGGCATAGGACTGGAAGCAGTAGAAGACAATGCTTCAATCCAACACATCAACCTAACGTGTGAAACATGGATCAACCAAATAACCAAGTAAGTAAATACAACTAAAATGCAAAAAGAAATTCAGCCTATTCTTTAAAGCCCACAACCTTAGCAGTTAGCAGGCTGGTGACTTTGATGTCAAAGAGGCAGAGTAAGTGTGCTACAAAATTTTCTCAATGTTAAACAAGCTATTCAAAGTCTTTTCCCACTAAATTCAGCTGAGACCATGCATTTGGTCTCTGGGTGCCTAACCCCAGGGAGGCCCAGAAGGTTATGACTAGAAACAGGGTCTTCTCAATGGTGGCTCCAAGGGCTTGGAATGCCCTCCCTGCATATATTCATATCCAGGAATGTTGGAAATCTGGAAAAACTGGACTTTTCAGAGTTTTCTGTGATATTTTGCCTCCCTCTGCTAAATGGCTATGATAATTTGATTGTATATGGCCCATTGTATTTTTATTTGGTTGTTTTCAACTTCAGTATTGCTTTATGAATTCCATCTGATTTATTTATATGATGGTTTTAACTTGCATATTCACTGCCCTTGGTGGTCTTGAACCAAAAGGGTGTTATACAGCTGTAACAAAACAAACAAACAAACAAACCCCAAACCAAAGGGCTGAACCTATCTGAGAGGAGAAGGTTCAATACTTCGAATGTCTTTTGTAAAATTCAGTCTAAATGCTGGAACACATTCACTTCCCCCAGAACATCAGAAACACTGGCTTTCACTGAGTCAGTCAGTTGTTTAAGGCCTGACTAAATATGAAGGTCAATGTAGCTTCCCAGAGCAGGAAAGAGGGTAAGTCCTGACCTGGCTTCAGTTGCACAGTAGAGTCTGACCTTTTGCGACCCCATGGACTATAACACACCAGGCATGCCGGGCTCCTATGTCTAAGCCAAATCATTCATCCACCTAGCTCATTGTTGCTCATAACTGGCAGTAGCAGTTCTTTGGAGTTTCAGATCCACGATCTTTCCACAGACCTAGGCAGAGATGTTAAGTACTGAACCTGGAAACTTCTGTATGTCAAGCGTGAGCTCTAGCTCTGAGCTCTTGCTAGCCCTTCCATGTGGTAGTTTTCCTGCTGTGTTGTTAGCATCCGATATATGTGTGCTTGTCTTGTCTGGTGACTTCAGATAGGTGTCACAATAGCTTCTGAACACCCATAATTTCTGAGATAATGTTTGCATGCAAAATTAATTTTTTTAAAAGTAGCTGTCAGTTCTCCACATTTCCGTGATGTGTTTATTTGTATCAGCATTAATTTGGAGTTTTAATTAAACCACATTCAAACTTTTTAATATATATATTTTGCATCACTTCTGTGAAGCTGTCAAGGTGTGAATATTAAATTAACCGTATGCCTAAAATATCTTCATCCTCCTACCCCATCTTATAGGCATTTTCACTACTATTTCAAAGTAGCAACAGCTGCTAATCTTTAAAGGCAGTTGATCATACTAAACCAATAAAAATAGGTGAGTTGCTCTGAAAGTTTAATCAGTAACATATTTAGCATGACTGATTTCAGCAAACTATTTGTTTTCTCTTGCTTTTGCAAATATGATATTGTGAAATTAAATTGCAAAATGGATGACCTAACATTTCTGGTCTTTGTGGTCTTCATTGCTTGAAATTAGTGGGTGGTTCAGTAATAATGGTAATAAATTGATTTGCACTAACGGTTAATTAACCAGTTGGGGCCAAATTTAATTACCAAGGGCCAGTGTAAATTAGTGGGCATATGAGTTAAGGACTGGTTATTTATCATTTCAATCTATTTTGGACTTGGACCATTATTGTAATAAGGGAAGAAAATATTAAATGTTAGTATTAATGATTACATTGTTGCTTAGAACAGAGTAAGCCAATGCTATTTTACATCTTTGAACTCTGAATCAAAGGCCTATATTGAGGTTTGGTAATATTTCAATTTTATGTAAATTTAATTGTTAGATTAATCAATCTATTGTAAAGCAGGTCTTTAATCATTGGCCTCATATTATAGACTAGCTCTTAATATTTATTGCAGCATTTCAAATCAGAGTGAGTCAAAATTTTGTATTGTCCTCCCTGATTGACATGCATGCCACCCAACCATGTTAAAATAAAATTAATAATATTTGACCAGTTTCTTTTCTGCACCTGTGAAATATAAAAACGGATCCTTCTGCTTGAAGCCAAGTGGGCAACAAGCCGAATGCAGAATCTGTGTGCCGCTAAGAGATTCCCTGGAGCCCCACAGTAACACCTTGTCAGATAAATTACCAAAGCTGCAGTGAAAGGTAGAAAGCACTGGCAAGCTGGGAAGGCGGGCATAAGGTAGTTAAATAGCCAGAGCTGTGTTATTGTCCAGCAAAACGTCCAGCCCTAAGAAGAACCTCCCATATTTGCCAGATGCTGTAAAGTGCTGCTGAGTTTGTGGGATATCTTCCGGCATGCGGCAGCCAATCAATCAGATGATTTGCATGAGTTCGACGCCAGCAAAGCCTACAGTGCTGAGGCATTGCCAGGAGCAGACCAACATGGTTGGTTTAGAGTCTCTGCTACCTAATGTGCTCTGAAACGATGGTTAAGAGATGAAGCTGTCTGCTAACATAATAACTAGCAGGAGTACCCCCAGAGTGTGTTAGAGTCGGAAACAGCTGTGATTTGATTTCTCATTACTGCCAGTTGACTTGGGAGTGGTAACAGTGGTGAGTACAGAGCTGTTCAGAGACAGAAGTAGTGAAGAGAGAGGAGGGAAACAGAGCTTGTGAAGGAAAGCATAAAATGAGTAAACTATATCTGTTATAAATGAGATGGCTAGATGGTATTGTAGATGCAATGGGTACAGAGCTGGGCAGGTTGAGGAGGATGGTGGAGGACAGAAGTGCCTGGCGGACAATGGTCCACAGGGTCGCAAAGGGTCAGAATTGACTGTGCGACTGAACAACAACAAAATATCTGTTATGAATACTATGGAGAGGACACTTACTTGGAACACTAGCTGTATAGGAACATAATAATATTTTTGTGTCAGAAATTATTCTGGGTTGAAAGGATTTTTTGCTGGTGAAACTTCGCTCAAGGGAAGCCCGAATTAGGCTCCTTTCATGTCCCCAAGATCTTTTCCTACTGAAGTGGTCCTTATTTATCTACTGGCAATTTCTTGCTTTCAAACTGCTTGGTTGGCAGGAGCTGGGACAGAAACGGGTGCTCAATCCATCATGCAGTAGCCAAATCTTGAACTGCCGACTTGCTAACCTTCCAGCTAACAAGCCGAGCTTCTTAACCACTGAGCCACCACAGTAACTGTATGAGCCAGATGTAAGTCCCCCTAAGGGTTTATCAGTTACACAGTCACTCACCCCAGATCATTATGAAGGCAGGATGAATGTGGCAATGGGATTAATTGTCAGGTTACTCTGAAGTCAATAGGTGCAGGCCTATTTTACCATTGTGGGTGTACAGTATTTCTGAAAGTGAGTAACTTTCCTTAAATGTAGAGAAAGTTGCTTTCCCCAATGCATCACATTCCCTATTCATCTCCCCATGCCTCTAATGCATTCTAGATGTGAACATGGCTATTGGCCTTCTCCATAGTGAAACTAGTCCTCTATTTAAAGGATTGCCAGATAATAATCCAGAGAACAATAACAAAGAGCGAATCCTTTCCATACTGAAATTGCTATATCCCAATAATCCTTTGATGCTGTGCTGGGAAGAGTTGTACTCTGTGGATGTTTCAGAATTAACCTGTCTACCAAGTTGTGAGTACTAGATAGGTTGGCTAGCTAGCTGTGCTATTTTCTGGTGTGTTCCTCTTGATCATAACCCTCTGTCTGTAATTTGCTGTATTATTTTGGGGAAACTTTTTTGTAATTGGGTGGAAATTTTTGCTTTTGGAGTCTTAATATTTTTTCTTTAAAAAACTACCAAAATCTTTTAAAGTAACTTTTTTTTGGTCAGAGGGCTTGTGGTACTAAAAACTCAGTCTTACTAGAGATTTTGCCATTTCTAGTAGATGTGGTGGCAACTCTACCCTCATAAGGTAGGCACCTTGCTTTCCAGTGCCTAAAGGTATGTTTTTTAATTTTGAACTCTCTGGAGCACTGCCTAGTCTCTAAATGAGGTAGGAATGTTGGGAGAATATATTGTTGGGCAGTACCTTATGGTCATCACCATAACTGACTCTTTCTTGGGCTCCTCCACCCCAGAATAAGAAGAACAGTGTGGCTGAGTGGCTGGACAGGAGGGCTCTGAACCCAGTAACCCCTGACACATGTAATAAAATAAAAATAAATTTGTAATTTTGCATTTCTACATGTATATTAGTTTATGCAGTTGTATGTAAATTAGTGAACTTATTCCCCTTTTTATTGGTGTGGTAAATGGCAACCCTATCTGCCAGTGGAGGGTGTATGAGTATGGCTGGTGTGCCCTTTTCACACAATTCTTCAAAACAGATTTTTTTAAAAACATTCAAGCAGGACTTCTACTTCATTCTCTCCCTTTCCTTCTGTCTTTCTTCATTTTGCTCTTATTTTTTCTACTTTCATGGTTGGTTGCTACTCCTAAGAGATATGATATGAGGAATCACACCAAAATTCACACACACCTCTTGGAGGAGTTGTGAGGATGACTTTGCCATGTGTCCTCCCTGGATCCTCATGGCACATGGTGTATTTACCCTTGAGATGCAGCAAAGTGATGGATCACCAATACCAAAAAAGTGATGTGCTGAAGCCATCCGTACCTGTGCTTGGTGATGCTTTGTATCCTACCCTACCACTGGCCTCAACATTCATTGTTCTTAAAAATAATGTTCTAAACTTTATTGTTAATGTCCAGTGGCCACACTTCCTTCTCACAATTTTATGGGAATTCCAGAAATTGCTGTCATCCATCTCTTATCTTGTGGAGTTTTTCCTTTCCAATTTGTTGGAAGAATAAGCAGCCTACTCTATTACAAGTCAGGGAGTCTTATAGGTGCTGTAATTGTTGTGGAGGCATATGGCTTTATGGTTTGGGACTACAGCTCCCAGAATTCTTAAGTCAATATGGCTTATGACCAGTGCACATTTCCAGCTGTTTCATTTGGATCATTTGAACACCAAAGACATTTTCTTTGCCTTAAAAAAATTAAACCATAATTGCATGGAAAGGGAATGGAACGTTTTTCCAGTGAACTGTTTATATAGTTGCACTGATTCTCATTCAACCATTGAGTGTATTTCATTTCTGCTTTGTCAACCAAAAGCAGCTGCAGGACATGGGGGGAGGGGAGCACAATTAAAAACACAGTGTTTTCTGATGCCTTACACAAATCAAAATGAGTGAACTCCATTAAATCTATCCTGGGTTGTCTCTGGCTTGGGAATTGTTTTGCTTAGTAAAAGCTGAACTTGAATTAGGGAAAAATTCTTGGTGGGCCTGTTTGGTATATAATATGCTTATTGAGAATAGATAGTGTTCTGCATTATGATCTGGGGTGGTGAACTCCAAGTAAGAAAAGATGCATTTAGTAAGAGGCTTAATACAGTACCTCATCAGTCAAATGTAAGATACTGCTTCATACCGAAGGAGTCCATCATTCCATCTTGCTCAGTATCAGCTACATCGTCAGTGACAGCTTTTTTTTTTAAGTCTTGAGAGCAGAATTCTATATAGTATTTGGAAGAATCTTAGAGGTTATGTTCCAAGATTGGAGGTGGGGGTTTCAGGAGTGGAAGCAGAAGTAAAATTCATGGGATTGGGAAAAGCAAGCATGACACATAGCTGTTCTGCTTCAAACCAATTTGCTGGTTTGTCTACTAAGCATACAAAGTGCACATTCCAAAAGTGCACAATTCAGTCTGTCCCATGTTGCAGCCTGAAAAGTATCTACAAAGTTCACCCCACTGTCCTCTGCAGGGATGTTTAGAGGAGAAAGACCTTTAAATACAGTACATTAGTCAACATCCTGTTGCTTAAATGTGGAGTGGCATAAACTTCTTCCATACTCCCCCTTGCATGCCCACTCTCACACTGGCTACAAAATCATTTGCATTATGGGTCACCCAACAGGAAGATGACCAGAGCAAGATGTGTAAATGATTGCCCTTCAGCTTCTTGTTTGGACAATAGGACACTGGCTGCTATTATCTCCGATCACTGATCAGAAATAATAGATGAACAGACTGTGGGCCAGATGAGTGATTACCCCAGAGGACATTTTGGTCCATCAGCTAAAGATTTCTACCACACATCAACATAGAATTTCAGGTAGGCTCTTTTCTGTACCTCCCTAGAGAAGCCAAGGACTGAACTGATTGCTTGCTGAGTTTTCTGTTGTTGAACTACAGCCCTCTGCATTCTGCTTTCTCCTTCTCTGTACCTTGTTATACTTATTTTTCATTGTTAATGCCAAGTCCAACCACCCATTCATCTACTTATATGTTCTAGGTGTCCAGCTCCTCTATTAAGTCCAGCTCTACATCTATGAAAAGGCTTCAGAGGTAGAATAGCATCTAATAGAAAGGCAGACTGTTACTGTACATTACCATTGCCACAATCCAGTAGAAAATGGTGCCTTAGAGAGCTTTTATGGTGGCCCAACCCATCTGATATGAAAACAGGTAAAAGTTGGGGGGGGGGGAGAGGAAACAAATGAAAATGTTGATGCTGTTCCTTCTTTGCATCTAACCAGCCTCCATTATTTTCTCATCTAGTTGCAGCAGCTGGTTGAAATAAACTCTGAGTAGTGGTGGAAATCAATATGGCATATAAATTTTGTAAAGTGGTTCTGAACTTGACAACTATAAAAGTTGTTACCAGGTGAATTTTAAGTTTTATTTGGGGGAAACTTTTACTTCTAACATTTAAGAAACTATAAAATCAATTTTCTTGGCCCTGCCTGTGTGCTCAAACAATTACTATCTATTAATATCAGGTTGGCACATGTAAGATGAGTGTGTAGAGGAAAGCTAGCACTCACCATATAATTAGTATATCAGGAGCTTGGAGCACCTGCTTTAGTTCAGGTTGCACAGGAATTTTCTTCATTTTTTGTATGTTGCAAATCTTTTTCTGAATATGGAACAGAACTGAGAAAAAATACACAAGGATAATAGATTAACATTATTTCCTCATTATTGATAGAAATTTCTGGATCAATGCGGCTCTTTTTCCATCTCCAGTGTTTTAAGAAGGATGAAAGCACAATAGCTGTAATTAAATAATTTAACAACAATTTCTAATATATATGTGTAATTTTAAAAGCATGAAATATTACTGCTTCTAAAGTAGCATTCAAAGCATAACAATTTGAGATGTAAGTTAGAAGCTAATATCACGGCTGTTCTGATGATAAGAACAAAGGATTTTAGTTGATAAGAATAACAGAAACACAAGATACATACAAATAGAGAGCAATTATTTCTGTATCTTCACAAACCATAGAAAGCAGTTTGATTATTGATTTACTGACATCTACGTGTACATTGGGGTCTTAATAGTTAAGATGCTAAGTTTGATAACTTGAAGGTCAGCAGGTCCTCATTTCAAGACCCAAGCACCGTGACATTTCATCATCTGTCCCAGCTCCTGCTTCAATGTTGTTCCTTGTCCAGTGAACTCCTTCCTCCATCTTCTAATTTGGTTTTGCTCCTTCAAAAATTTTCATTCTTGCCATTAAGGTTTTCCTGGATCTGAGCCAGCGAATTTGAGGCTTATATCCATTCATAGCATGTCAAGGTTCATTTTCTTGCTTAGTTATCTTGCTACTTCTCTCCTGATATTAGGCGGAGTGATACCAACAAGAAGGTATATTTTCTCAACTGGTGTAGGTTTGAGGCATCATGTCACTATAAGCATGGCTTCGTTAACAGTGATGTCAACTTGTTTTGCGTGTGTGGATGCACTGCATACTGGAGCAGCATACTCTGCTGCGGAGACACTCGGGGATATATACTGTACGCAATTGTCAGCAAGGATCACCCCACCAAATGGCTACCCTGTTTGTCCTGGGATGTTAAAACTTGTTAAGCCATGCTCAGCTTCTGAAAGAGATGAAGTTATGTTGACCTGCTAATGAATTATTTTGGAAGTGCTGATCAGATCAAGCACAGATGGGCAGCACAGAGCTCTGATATTCAGCTTGGATTTGAAAATGTTATCACTGGGATGGTAAACAAGTTCATAAGGACCCTAATGAAGCAAAAAATTGCTATGGTAACAGACAAAGAACAGTCTGGAAATGAAAGAGGAGTCTGTACACGGTGGCTCAAAATGTACTGAATTATGCTCTTTCTGGCAAGACACTTTGGTTTGACTTAGATTTCAAATAGATCAGCCTCAAGCCCTTTTCACACTTGAGACTTGACTTGTATTGTACTGCAAATGTTAAGTCTGCATGATGGAGTGAGCTCTCCTCTCTGACCCAGCTCCTGCCAACCTAGCAGTTTGAAAGCAAGAAATTTCAAGTAGATAAATAGGGACCACTTTGGAGGGAAGGTAAACAGTGATCCATGCACTCCAGTGTCTAGTCATACCCCACATGTCCATGAAAATGTCTTCAGATGCAGACAGCACTGGCTCTTTGGCTATACACAGAGATGACCACTGAACCCGAGAGTTGGATATGACTGGCTTTCAAGCAGTGATGGGATGTAACAGTTTCGCACCAGTTCGCCAGAACCGGTAGTAACTTTCCCCAGTGTCCTGGAGAACCAGTAGCAGCTTTTTTGGGGGAACCACCTTTGGGACTTACCTTTTCACTGGTTCTCCCACTGCGCATGCGCGCCAAGCACTTGGTGTGCATGAATGCCTATAGGGCTTGGTGTGTATGGACGGCCTCCTTGCTGTCCTCCCAAGTGGGGAGGAGGAAGAGAAGCTGCTAGCCTGAAGCTTCTTATAACCTGCTCCCCAGGGTAAGTGACTCACCTTTGGATGTGGTGTGTCTGTGTGTATTTTAATGTGTATTTAATACCTTTACCTATATTGATATACTACCACAGTTCCTAAAAAGGCCTGGCAGCCGGCAGTGACCTGGCTTGGGGTTTTTAAGCAAAGTCTTGGAGTTATCTCATTAATAAGCTACACCTGTGCTGTTCCAAGTGCTGTTCCAATTGGAGAACCCTTAAGGAGGTACAGCTGTTTTACTTTTACATTAAGGCATATTATCCTAGAGAGCTGGTTAGGCAAAGGCTTAGTACCTAACTTCTTTAACTGTTGAAAAGTGCCAAAGTGAAGCCATCTTGTGGTGAGTTCATTCTGTAGTTCCTTCCATCTGACCTTGTGTGAAAAAGATTAGCCAGAAAAAGCTTTAAGCTCTGGTTTAAAAGCTCTGGTTGATTTGTGTTTGGGGTGGGTTGGTGGGTGTATTTTAATGTATTTTTTTATTTTATTTACTTATTTATTTAATTTATTTACGGGTTTGTGTTGTGGATGGGTAGGTGGGTGGGTGGGTTGAGGGGTGTGTGTGCATGTTTATTTTTATTTTATTTTTTTTCTTATTATTATTTATTTTTTCCCTCTGCCCATGATGTCATGACGTTAGCACCTTTTCTCCCGACCCTATTGGACTCTTAGCACACACTAAGGGTCCCGTAGGGTCGGCAGAAGAGGCGCACGCTCACGTGCCTTCTCGTGTGCGCCTCTTCTGTTGACCCTGTGGGACCCTTAGCGCTTGCTAAGGGTCCCATAGGGTTGGAAGAAGAGGCGCATGCTCGTGCGCCTTCTCGCCTGTGAGTGTGCACCTCTTCTGCCAACCCTACGGGACCCTTAGTGCTTGCTAAGGGTCCTGTAGGGTCAGAATAAGAGGCTCACGCTCACGTGCCTTCTCACGTGTGAGCGTGCGCCTGTTCTGCTGACCCTACGGGATCCTTAACGCTTGCTAAGGCACACGCGCAATCGCCCACCTGGGCAAGGATCGGCTTTGGCAACAATCCTCCCCCCGCGCAGGGGGGGATTGTCACCCAAGCTGAACCGAGTTGCGACTGACGATCCCTAGCTGCAGCTCCGTTCGGCTTGGGTAACAATCATCCCCCCGTGCGGGGGTAGGATTGTAGCCAAAGCCGAGCCTGTCGGGGGAAATGTGCTCGTGAGCGCGCATTTTCCCCGATCCCACTGCATTTGCAACAATTCTTGCGAGCACAGTAGTGTCAGGGGAAATGCACTCATGAGTGCGCCTTTCCTCCTGACCTTGCTGTGCTCGCAAGAATTGTTGCGAGTGCAGTAGGGTCGGGGGAAATGCACGCTCACGAGCACCTTTCCTCCCGACCCGAGAAGAATTCTTGCGAGCACAGTACGGTCAGGGAAAATGTGCTAGTGAGCCCGCATTTCCCCTGACCCTACTGCGCTCACAGAGATCGCTGCGGTTGGGGGGTGAATTTAGCTACCAAATCCACCCCCCAATGGGTGGGGGGTGGATTGGGTAGATGTTCTACCCAATCCATCCCCACCCCCCAGACAATTAAATCAGATAACGCTAAAGGATCGTTATCCAGAATCGTTATCTGATGGGAAAAACTTGCATCGTTATCCGATTCTAGCATTATCCGATGCAATCGTTATCTGGGGTATTACTGTATTGAATTGTGCAGCTGCTTGGAAATTTTGCTTCAATTCAAACTTTGAAGAGTTTATCAAAATTCATTGATCACACAGAGAGGAGAGAAAACACTTAGAGTGAAGTGGGGAGGGGCAGAGGAATGCAAGAGAATGCAAAATTGATAGATTTCCCCATCTTTAGCAGATGTTCATGGCTGTTGTTTTCATTCTCACAATTCTGTAGGACACAGAAATTGTGGTTACTTTGATGTCAAACTGTTGAAACAGAATATACACATAGATGGTTCAGGAGATTCTTTGTTATTCCTTTTTGGGAAGCAACAAAACATAGAGAAACATGGGAAGGTTATCTCACTCTCACCACCCCTCCCTTTGTTGGTTATTTTGCATACAAATTAGAACTTTGTGTGATAAAATTAGTCTAGAAACAATCAAAGTAGAAAAGTTATCTTTACTTACAGTTACCATTTCTAGTTTCAGTCAATAGAATAAATATATTGGAAATGGAGTCCCCACCATGCAGAGAAAAACTTCTTGCTGATTTCTTGATTGAAGGTCAGATGAAAAAGAGGACTATCAACAAATCAATGGAAGCAAGAAAACAAAAAGAAGTTAGTGGCAAAGGACAACATTATACTGTAAAAGCCCAATCCCACTGATACTGGAGGTTAGCACATGCAAGGCTGCTATTATCCCAACAGATGGGAAAGCTATTAGTGAATGATAACAATTTGAATTATGCAATATAGTCAGAGCTATCTCCATTGGTGGACATCATCTTTCTTAACATGTGCATTAGAAGAAGAGCACTAAGCACATCAACTTTCAGTTGTGCTTGTACATTGGTCATATTGTTTGGTCTGTATTTAATTGGGCTTGGTATATTTATCTATCTATTTATTTATTTATTTATTAGTCATACTTATCAACTGCCCTCTTCACCAAGGTGGCCCAGTGCAGCTCACAATTCATTAAAAAACAAACAAACAATAAAACACTGTTAAAAACATTCCTAAAAAACCCTCAATTTAAAACTTTAAAATCTAAATCTAAAAACAAATTGAGGGCAAGCAGGGCTTAAATCAACCATAGTCCCTCCTGCACCCCAAACCTGCCCTTCCAGACACGTTTTTAAATTTTTCCTAAAGGGGAGCAGCTCTGTCTGGAGATGTAACTCCATTGGCAAGGAGGTTCCATAGGGCCGGAGCGGACACCGAGAAGGCCCTCCGTCTTGTGCCAGAGATACGCATGTATCTTCCCACATAATTCACCCGTGACACATGTTCATGGCTGCTGCTACAACTCTTGCAATCAGAAGATAGTTCAGTAGATCCATAGCTCAATATCCCATCCTATCTGTGACTCAACTTGCTTGTAAGGAGAGAAAATGTTTTGTTAAGATTTGTAACATTTCATATGGCACAAGCTATGAAGTGAGGTGGTTTAAAAATGGAAGGCTGTTCCTTTTCAAAAGAAAAATGAAGCTGAGTCACACGTTCATGCAACCTATTACTTACTATGGGGTACGCAGAAAGAGCCTCCTCGAAGATTGTGGTATTTTTGAACCACACTCGGGCATATCCCAGGAAATGGCCAGCTTGTGTCCGCTAATCTTTCTTCCAATAGGTCAGGCGAAAGGAACTACAGAATAAACTCCCAAAGGTGGCTTAATTTTGGCAATTTCACATCTGGCCTACACATGGAAGAAGAAGAAGAAGATTATATACCATGTAGACTCAGAGCAATTAAAATGGATGTACTGTTTATTATATGTTCTGATGTTCTTTTCTGATTCATTCATGATGCGATGGCAGACAGGTTCCTAGATAAATTCTTCACCAAACTCTAGCAGGTTCTCATTATAGCATCACATACAATTTACCTCACTTGTGCTTGAACCATATGGAAATCTCTGTGTTGAACCTGGCGTCACTCCTGGGGTGAAGCCAGGTTGAATTATGTTCCTCTTCTTCTTCAATTATACCAAAAGCTGGCTCAGCCAAAAAGCTCCAACTGATCATCTGGGCATAGCAATCAGCCCGCAGGACCATCACATTGTTTCAGCCCATGCCAACTAATGCCATGTTTTTGTATGCTAAAAGCACTGAAGGGAGCTGAAGTGAAAATCAATATTCCTGATGCAAACCAATAGGATTTAATATTCACCTAAGGCTAAAGTCTTTGGTAGGTTGTGTGTGTGTGTCACTTAATTTATGGGATTTCAGGATGATGAACTATTTGATAGTAATTGTTTATATCACAGGAATTAAAACATAACATAAATTTATTT
This sequence comes from Furcifer pardalis, assembly GCA_030440675.1. Lineage (NCBI taxonomy): Eukaryota > Metazoa > Chordata > Lepidosauria > Squamata > Chamaeleonidae > Furcifer > Furcifer pardalis. The sequence goes on along the minus strand of CP126896.1, from coordinate 98,424,054 downwards.
TAAAAAATATATCCCAAATAATAAGATTAAACTTCTGTCTGCTAAATTCAGGTCAGGATCAGTACAGTCAAAACTCGCATAAAGAGCGTTTCGCTTAAAGAGTAACTCGCTTAAAGAGCAGAATTTTCTCTGAATGTTTGCTTCACTTAACAAATAAAACCAACCAGAAACTCGCTTAACAAATAAATTGGGGTTAGAAATCCCCCCACCACCACAATTGGTCATTTACAATGGTGTTTCACTTAAAGAGCAAACTCGCTTAAAGAGCAATCCTGTGGAATGCATTTTGCTCTTTAAGCGAGGTATTTGGAATTTGTAAAGTGCTTTTACTTTAGTAGAGTGTTTTTATTTCAGAGTAACAATTGTGCTTGCATTCTTCAATCTGCTTTACCTGACATATTTCAACCATGCTGCTCATCTGAAGAATCAGAGTTGGCCTTGCAAACGGATTACCCAAATGGTTACACTTTAAAGCATGAATGGGCAACTGGCAGCCTGTGGGGCAAATGAGGCCCATTAAGCAAACAGTTACACCTGGCATCCACAGCCCTATCAAATAGAATCATGGTGTCTGCTGTTGTCTCCAGTTTCTTGCATGGGAAATACAGTAAAACCTCAAGTTACAAATGGCTCAAACTATGAAAAACTTGTGGTATGAAAGGAAATCTCAGGAAACATTGCTTTGAGATACAATTTTTTTAAGATACAGGAAAACCCCAACTTACATATTTATTATTTATTTATTATTTATTAGTTCAAATTTATATTGCCACCCACTCGCCGTAGCGACTCAAGTTACATAAAATTTGGCTTGAATAATGATTTTGTGCTAAAGACATGTTCCGATTTACATGATTTCCTATGGGTTTGCATCGAGTTACGTAAAAATTCTATTCTCTATGGGTTTGCTTCGATTTACATACAAATTTCATTTTTCATTTCATTTTTCCTGTGGGTTTGCTTTGAGTTACGTAAAAAATAATTTTTCCTATGAGGTTGCTTCGAGTTACATAAAAAACCGATTTAAGCAAAAGCCTACGGAATTGACTTTTTCCCCGTAAGTAGGGGTTTTACTGTTCAACTTTTTTTGAGGGGTGAGTGTGTCCCACAGTGATGGGAGGGTGTTTGGAGCATTTCTGCTCTGTTTTTGGAATTTTTTGTCATATTTTAGCACAGCCAGAAGTTTTCCCCGCAACCAGAAGTTTAAAAAATTCTCCCATCCCCTCAACCTCTGATAGTCAGATACTGAGCTGGCAATTACCAGAGCTGGCCACTAGAGGGTGCTGTCATAAATATGTATTGAAAAGCAAAATAATTAGCCAAATGAATGTCTTTTATCTGTTCAAATCTCTTTATAAAGTGGCCAAAATGCAGCAGAACATTCAAAAGTGCACTTTATGGAGAGTTTTGAACAGAAAAATATATATATATTTGCTTTTTTTCTGAGCTTCAGAATTGATTTTTTGCTTTTCAATGCATTCCTATGGGAAACCACGTTTTGAGATACAAATTTTTCAAGATAAGAAAAACCTCAAGGAACAAATTAATTTTGTATCTTGAGGTTTTATTGTACTGAATTGTTTTCAATAGCTGCAAATAGGAACAAGATGATTTCCATTCCTTAGTTGCTCCGTGAGTTTATCTGCCCTGTTTTCTATGCTGTTTAAATTCTAGTTTAATTATAAAATTTTAGATGCATTCTGGAGTTATATATGTATTGTTTACCATATATTTCCCTCTGGCTACACATTTGCACATTAGTAGTGCCAGACATGAAGATTATTTTTTCACAAGGACATACAGGTCAATCCCCCATCTGCAGAGGACATGTTCCAATACCTACTGTGGATACCTGAAACCATGGATAAAATAAACCCTATAGTTTTACATTGCAGACAGTGGCTTCTAGTGACCAGCTTTGGTAATGTGCCATAGAAATATATACAATGTACAATATATTGTGTATTTCTGGGATTTGCTATTGAATATTTTTAGACCTGTGGATAACTGAAACCACAGATACTGAACCCATTGATATGTTTTGTGTGTGACCTGTGCTTTTTACCAGCATGCCCTTTTACACACAAGGGCATAAATGGTAAAATGCTGCACAGAAAGAATCTTGATGCAATCAAACATACAAATGTTCAAACAGCCTTCTTTTTAGTGTTTTATCAATACGTACATTGGTAATGTAGGATGAAGTTTATGTCTTTGGGAGAAGACAGTAACTAGTTGTTATTCATTACCCTAAATATTTTTTGTATTCCTTGTTAAATCTAAGATGTAACTTTTCAGCTAATTATTACATACCACCAAAAAACCTAGTTATATGTGCATGTTACTTGTAAGTAGCTACTTCTGTACACTGATACATGACATATGTTAATCATGAAAATGCTAGAAGTGTATTTATTCTTTAAGACAGGGGTTCCCAAACTTTTTATGCATGGGCCTGACCATGCCCCCTGGTTAGCTGAGCAGGCTAGACCACGCCCCCAGAAGCAGAAGCAGGTACATTTATCGTTGTTGTAAATGCACCCACTTCTGTGTTTAGATAGCTGTGGGCGCAATTACACATGCGCGGGCATATTTTATGGCTGATGTAAACATGTCCTCTTCCACTTACGGGTGCAGCAGCAGTGGGCCTAATGGAATGGTGTTGCAGGCCAGGTCTGGCCCATAGGCTGTAGGTTGGGAACCCCTTGCTTTAAGAGAATAAAGCTATGAGACTGAGTAATAAGGTCCTATTGAAAAAATATACCGTGGCAGTGTGAGCCTGCAGCTCATCCTCTCTTGTGACCAGATCCCATTCTGAACAGCCATTGCCAACACTGTTTTATGGCACTGCTTAGTATCTACCTAGCATACCTGTGCTGAGTAAGGGGATTTCTGAGCTCTACTGAAGCTAGGGAAGGTTCAGGATCTATTCCCAAGTTATTTCCTAATTTAGGAGATTGTCTGGCACATAAGAACCACAAAGCTAAAGCTGTAGTTCCAGAAGTTAAAGGTCAGTTCTTAAGGTAGTCACTCCCACATGGATCTCCAGTAGTGCCATTCTGGTAGTTTTTGAGAATTGTAATGTTGGAATGTTCTTGGTTTTAATGTTTGATCTAAATTCCAGTAAAGGCCAGGAGGAATTTTCAACAGCTCCACTCATCACCCCTTTTATTGAATGCTAGATTCACACATTTAAAATATATATACTGTATTGGGAAACTTTCTATCATGTTTCCCTTCACCTGAAGGCTAGATTGCAGCTGTCCAAATGACGGGGTGCTGCCTTTGAAGATTCTGTGGAAACTGTGTGGGATGCTGAAAATACATTCTATCAAGTATACAAGTCGCCTCCCTTATCTACAGATTCAATATCTGCAGTTTCAGTTATCTGTGGGTCTAAAAATATTCAACTAAACAATCCCTGAAATACACAACATATATGCATTTTTATGACGCATTACCAGAGCTGGCCACTAGAGGCCACTGTCTATAATGTAAAACTGCAGGGTCACTGCTATCCAAAGTTTCAGGTATTTACTCTATGTTCCAGAACATATCCTCTGTGGATAAGTGGGGGGAGGTGACCTGTATAGTCCCAGTCAGCTGCACTAGTTTTCTATTGTGTTTTGAATGCCTGTCAATGTGGTTCTGATCAATACATTCAGAAAGAAGTTTGTCATAATATATTTTAGACCATCCAATTACTGTATCTATTTTGTTTGTTTGTTTGTTAGATTTATACAACCGCCCTTTTCGTCTAAGCTACCCAAGGCGGGTCACAACATCAGTTAAAACCAATACCCAATATTAATTAAAACTAAAGACTGTAAAACTATCTAAAAGCATTTATTTTTTTAAAAAAACCCAATCCCCTTAAAAAGAAGGACACCCAGGCAGGACTAAATAAGGACACCTGGGTTGGCTAAATAAGCCAGCAGGGCTGGATTGTGATGCCAGTTGTACCCCATACCTGCTGGTATACCCACATTTTTAAGAACTTCCTGAAGGAAAGCAACTCTGCCTGGAAGCGCAATTCTGGTGGCAGGAGGTTCCATAGGGCCAGAGCAGATACCGAAAAGGCTCTTCTCTGGGTCCCAGTAATATGTGCCTCCCTGGTTGATGGGGCCACTAGGGAGCCCCTACGTTCTGCTCTCATAGGATGGGTCAAAAACCTTGGGGTGACCCAGTCTCTTAAGTAATCTCAAGGTTTAAATAGAAGAGGTGCACAGATAAATATCCCTAGTTTTTGTCCCCTAAATTTCACTGGAAGCTGAAGTATTGCAATGTTCATCTGCTATTGGGAATAGATAACACTTTGATAATCTGAATTTAAACTGAAAATTGAAAGTCTTATGTTTGTTTGTTTAAATAAATATTTCTAACCCAACCTGTATCAGAAGATTTCAGGGAGGGTGCAATCAATAAAACTATTTTCAAGCAAATTACAAAGAAACAAAATAAAACAACTGAAAAAGCAAATAATGATCTCATTAGGCCCAGAGGTTGGGTAAATATCCACATTTAACTTTTCATAAGGACAATTCCAATTCAAGATAGGCTTTTAAGGGTAAAGCATTCCACATTGTGCATGCTACAATTGAGAAGATGCTCTCCATGTTGTATGTTGCTCTTGATTATGAGACACTTAACCAGCACTCATAACAGTATATGGAGAGTTGCTCCCTCATGTATGATGGGCATGATCACTCTGCTTGTCTGATAATTAGGTATATAAATACAAATAAAACATGGCACTTAATCCAAAGAGGTGATGACAGTTCTGGGCATAGTGTCAACATGAAGAGAAAGTTTATGATCCTACAAAGATCCACTTGCCTCTCCTGGCTATAAACAATGCAGCAATCCCACTCCCATCATCTTATTGCCAATAACCGAACCTATGGGTCGAGTCTATGCCATCACTTGGGCAAAGACCAGATCTTGACTATCCATAGTTGATCATCAGAAGCCTAATTTTTCAAAAATCAAGAGAGATCCTCTCTTGAGCTGCCTCCCTCAATCACCAAAAAAGGAGACTCTAATTAGTGTTAGTCTATTGGAGAGGAAGCTAAACACACTGCTTCACCACTGCCAAATAAAATTAAAGCCCAATTATTGATAAATGAAGAGTGGTTTGTGCTGGAGCCTGGCCTGGAGTCGGAGGAAATACATCTGTCATTTGGCCTGCATAGGAGTCATTCATGTGTGGCATAACATCCTGTGCATCTATCATGCATCTGCAGATTTTTGTTTAAATTCACTTAGCTGTCTAACTAGATTTGGTTCTGGATGCTTTGTATGTTGTGAGTATTTGGACTGACAGATGCAATTCTGGTCTAAAATGGTGTGTGACATGACTTGCTATCTTGCATATTAATTATTATTGAACCCATAACAGCTGAAGCTTAAAAACTAATGGTCTATTTTGCTATCTGGGGCTGTGTGCATGTGTTTGTCTCCACTGTGTAAATTTAACAATTGCTTTCTTGCTCTGGGGCAGGTAGGAGACACACTGCAGATCAATGGACCATTGTTGCCGAGGGCACTTATTATTACCGTGAAAATTAAAACGATGATGTTTGAAACCATGCAGAGAAGTGGGGGAGGAAGGGGGAGAATCCCACTCCTCTACCTTATACAAATTGCAAATTCTGTAAATTGGGGTGGGGGGAGTGAGTGTCAAGAGAGGAGAAGTGAAGATTAGGTCCTTCCATAAATCTTAAATTGGTAAAATAGTTTATTAATTCTATTGTCAAATGCAAATAGAAAACAAACATTTGTTAAGATGATAAAATTGTAATGTCTCCATGATTGTTTCGGAGCTGGCTCAGACCTGTCAGCCAGAAGACTTATTTATCCTCATCTACTAAAGTTTGATTTAAAGTTCATGTAATTTCATCATCTTATTGTAAGGAGAATTGAAAATAAATGTCACCTTCAAAGAAAAGAGCTAATGGAGTTTTCATTCTTTCCTTCACCCTCCCTTCCAAAGTTCTGAGACAATATTCTGCAAACAAGCCATTAATAAGACATTTACAGTACTTGGACAAATTTTCCCCAGAGTATTCCTTTCCTTCAGTGTGGTCACATGATTCTTATTCCATGGCCTCATTGGGGAACATATCTATCATCCTTTTAGATGCAGGTCGAATTAATGTGGTACTGGTAAATAGTTATTAACTCTTTTCAACTGTGCTACATCCTAGGAAATAAATAAATGGTTTGATTTTCTATCCTACCTTTCTCTTGATAGTAGGACTGAAGATGGCCAATTAGAAACAAATGAAAACACAATGAGTGAAATCCTGTTGTGCAATTCTGTGGTTATATAGTGTGATGGCATCATCAGCTGCACATGCTACTTTTCAATCTTAATTTCCCTATCTCCAATTCAGGTTCCAAGGCTTTCTATTGTTGTGTGCCATCAAGTTGGAAACCACATTTAGCAACCCTAACAGGGTTTTGAAGGTAAGTGAGATATTTAAGGAGTGGTTCCAGTTTCCTTAGCTGGGCGAGGATCTGAACCTTGAGTGTACACTTTTTGTCTGCAATTTTGCCAAATACATTTATTTGTTTCAGAAAGACTGCTCCAGTTTCCTCACACTTTTTAAAAAATCAGCAGAACAGTCATTTCATTATCTGACATTTAGGCTCTTTTTAATTTTGATAATATTGTACTAGAATTTTAGAAAAGGGAGGGAGGGGGGTTTAAAGTTTAAAAATGGTTTTGAAATAATTGCACTTAGAAACACATGTGTTTCTATATCTTTACCTCCCACCTGTATTGTGACCCTGTTAACTTTCATATGGAGTAATTTTGTGCTGTCTGTGACATATTTGCATTTAGTGAAGAATATGCAAAATGGCCTTTGGTGCTGGGTGACTTGTGTCTCCTCACAAAGGCACATGTTGGCATAAAAATTTAGAACTTTTTGGGACTCCTACAACTTGCCACATTTTATGTACCATAGCCATGTATTTGTTGCTAGAAGAGAGGAAATGAAAAAGAAGAACAGAAGACAAAATGTGGCATATTTTAACTTATTTGTACTGTACTTAGAAGCAAAAGTAGAAAGTGTCGATATGATTTAGAAATAAAAATTTCTCACTAAAGCAGGGATGCAAACAGCATTTGCAAAGTTATTAGTTCGCAGCAGACTCTTGTTTCAGTATTTCCATAGATTCCGCTCAATGAAACAGATGATTCATGAGTCAGAATCATGGGACAGAAGAAAGACATCTTTAATCAGGCATAACAGAAAACAAAATAAAAAACACTGTAGCACTTTCAAGACTAACTGCTATATTTTTATTGTTAGCTTTCGTGAATCAAGTCCACTTCTTCAGACAATGAGTAAAACTTACAGGCATGGTTTATATACACCAAATTCAGGGGTTAAAGGGAGAAGCATTTGCTCAAGCAGAATGACAGACAAACAAGCATAACAATACAGCTTCCAACAGCTATCAGTAACAATAGATTATTCATATTAGTTGTTAATGTCTCTCTTTCAATCTCAAAGGTGTGAAGAAAACCCATTCTGGTTTCTGATTAACATCTTACTTGCATGCCAGAAAACAAACAAAAACACTGTACTTGGTTACTTCCTGTTTTTCTTCTTCTTTTGGTGAGTTCCTTGCGCTTGATCTAGTGTGAGAATGATTCACCAGAACAAGGTTGCCATTGCCTAGGGTATGCCCGATTGTGGTTCAAAAATACCACAGTCTTCAAGGAGGCTCTTTCTATGTACCCCATCAATATATTCTAATTTCCTATTATATGTATTTCCATATCAAAGAGTAAAACAAAACAAGAACAAAAAGACAAAAAATGTTGTGGCACTTAAAAGACTAACTCCTGTATTAAAATGTGAGCTTTCATGGATCAAGTCCACTTCATCAGACTTGATCCACAAAAGCTCACATTTAAAGACAGAGGTTAGTTTTCAAGGTACCACAACATTTTTGTCTTTTTTGTTGTTTTGTTTACTTTCTGATATGCTTGCACAGACTAACACGGCTACCACTTCAAAAATGTCTTTCCATGTTATTGTTGAGCTTCAGCGGTACACAGAAAGAGCCTCCTTGACAATTGTGGTATTTTTGAACAGGCAACCTTGTGTTGCTGCCTAATCTTTCTCACACTAGGTCAGGCGAAAGGAACTACAGAACAAATTCACCCAATGATGTCTTTATTTTGGCAGTTTCACGTCTGGCCTAGACATGGAAGAAGAAGAAGAAAATCAAGAAAGCAGACCTTAGAAACCAGCCCACCCCCTTCCTGCCATTTCAGTACTGATGCTTCATAAATGAGATTTGGGTGTTTTCTTAGGGGAATGGTTAAAAATGCTTTAAAATGTAGTGCTCAGCTTGGATACATTTTATGTTGTCTAAACATCAAATGAATTGCAGGGGCCCACAACAGGTCCAGCATTTGCTTGACACACTTCAGCCTGAGTTCAGTTTGTCATAAACAAGTTATTGCCGTGTGTAATGTTGTAGTTATTAAGTTACATTAATAGCAACAACATCTCCCTTTACAAACCTCTATTGATCTTATATAGCAATCAGATGGCTGGCAGGTAAGAATGTATGTGCTTGTGTATGTGCATGCATAAGCACGCCCACACATGCATGCATGTATGTCCATGTGTGTGTTAATATGGATGCAGTGATGGGATGACAAAAACATTTCTACCCCACTGTGACGTCATCACAGTGGGGCGGAGCTAACGTCATGACATCATGATGTCGTGGGGGAGCCAATGTCATGATGTCATGATGTCGTGGGCGGGGCCAAAAATAAAAATTAAATAAATAAAAATTAAATAAATTAAATAAATTAAATAAAAAAATAGAATTAAAATAAACAAACACACACACACCTCAACCCACCCACCCACCCAAACAACCACAAGACAAACCCGTAAATAACTTAAATAAATAAAATAAAGAAATAAAATAAAAATTAAATAAAAATACACCCACTCACCCAAAACACAAATAAACCACCCACCCACCCCAAACACAAAACCCTCACTTACCCTCCTTGGGGCCGATGAACCCCCATGGCCCGGGGCCACACGGCAAGGTGCGCCGCCTCCGACTGCAGCCTCCTCCTCCTCCTCCTCCTCCTCCTCCTCTGGAGCCACTTGCCGCTGTTGCTGTCACCGCCTGCTGCTGCCGTCGCCACCACCACCTGTCGCCGCTGCCTGCTGCTACTGTCGCCGCTGTCGCCTCCCACCATCGCCGCCGCCACTGCCGTTGCCGCCGCCGTTGCCACCATCGCCGCCGGAACCGGAGGAGGAGGAGGAGGCAGTGTGCTCTGCCGGGTGTCCCCAGGCCATGGTGGTTTGGTGGCGGTGGACGGCCCAGGCAGGCCTCAACCTGCCCGTGGGAGCTCGGTGGCCCCAGGGGAGGTGCCCTCCTCTGAGGGGCGCCTCCAGAGCCACTCTGAAAAGCTGCAGCTCCGGGTCTGAATTTTTTTAAAAAAATTAGAGCCAATATGGCTCCAATTTAGTGTGCATGCACAGAAACTCAATATGACGCATGTGCAATGCATCAGATTGAGTTTCTGCGCATGCGCACTAAATTGGAGCCATTTTGGCTCCATTTTTTTTAAAAAAAATTTCCTGCCGGTGAGGCGTCCGATCCGGATGCCTCAAACACCGTATTACCCCCACAGAGAACCCTCCGGAAATCTTCCTAACGGTTCTGTGGATCCGGTCAGAACCGGTGTCATCCCATCACTGTATGGTTGGAACAAATGATTTACCTTCACTCCCAGCCACTAAACTATATTGTTATCAAGGGACAGAATTACAACTTTTAGTGTGGCAATTATTTTTGCAAGTAAGTATACTCGGCCATGCTTAAGCACAATTACATAGTAATGTGGTATTTACCATTACAACTGCAATGTGTAATATTTACACCTTGTAATATAAAAGCAGACATTTAAAAATACTTATAACTTTCCAGTTTTTGTTTCTATTTCTGTGTATATTTTCCCATTAAGTGGTTTCTATATGTTCCCAAAACTACCATCATGACATAGCCACTGCACTCCAAAGCATTTTAAATTATCCATGTTTGTGCAATCTGAAAATTACTTGTGCCTGGTGACTGGTGTTCTGCCAGACCCAGTGAATTTATCAATTTGCGTATTCTGCCTACATATTTATTCCAAATTTACAAGTAAGGATGGCAAAGAGCACGGTGGTGGTCTCTGAAGCATGGAACTTTCCCTGATTATTAGTGAAGCTTGGAGACCTTGGGAAGAGGAGTGAACAAACTTGCATGCCAAGAGATTGCTTAATTAAATTCTGTGAAGGTTTTCTCTATTTTTCTCCCGACAATCAGAGAAGTGGAATGTCCCATCAGAATTTAATGTAGGCCCAGTCCATATTGCTTGTAGCTTTTTTGGCTTTAACTATAGTTATTTTTTCCATTTCCCCTAAGGCAGTGATGGCAAACCTTTTAGAGGACGAGTGCCCAAATTGCAACCCAAAACCTACTTATTTATCGCAAAGTGCCAACACAGCAGAGCGAACTCTGTGCTGGGGAAGGGAGGAAGTGCTCCCATTGGGCTGCTGGGCAGAGCAAACTCTGTGCTAGGGCAATGACATGCATGCCTACAGAGAGAGATCTGAATGCCCCCTCTGGCACATGTGCCATAGGTTCACCACCACTGCCCTAAGGCTTTCAACAGGAAAAAAACCCCAGCCCTTTTTGTTTCATTTTCAGGGTGCTCTTTCAGACAGGGCAAAGGTTCCTCAAACAGCAACAACAGCAACCAAACAATTCTCTACTTTGCCTCCATTCTGAGACTATTTTTGTTTGCTTCGTTTTCACTAAAAATACATATTGGGAAGCTGTTATACTGCTAAACTCTGCCCCCTCCCCCTCCCCCCAAAGCAGGGGCAAGAAGCATCATATCCTGCAGAAAGATGCAGAAAGTCCTTGTTTTTGTCACTCTTTGTCACCTTGTGTTGTCTAGAGAATGGGTGAAAGCCCAATATCATTAGTGGATAACTACACATTACCAGAGAACAAATGTTTTATTTGGAAGACTGTCAAGATCTGAGTCAGCTCCAATATTTGCAGGATGAGTTCCCCAGATGGTTGGAAGATTATTTGATGGTTGGAAGATTGGACTCCCAGACTGAAGGTTAGCTCTAGTCCTTGCAGGGTTGGACCCTCACTCTGCTGCAGCTGCTAAGCCCCACCTGAGAGCCCTGTGCCAGGTTCTAGACCAGTGGTCCTCTTCTGCCAACCCTACGGGACCTTTAGCAAGCACTAAGAGTGCAGTAGGGTCAGGAGAAAAGGCACCCGCTTATGTGCCTTTTTGCGCGCACAAGCGCCTTTTCCCTGACTCTACTACACTCTTAGGGATTGCTGCAGGAGTGATGGATTGGGCTAAATCCACCACCCCTGCAGCAATGGATCACCAGCGATTGTAGGTGATCCACTACCTACAAAAATGAAACACATCTGTATAGAAGCTGGAGAGCTCCTCCTGAAATCTTGCATTCTGTGCAGGTTTAGCATTTTACATTCAATACATTCCATCAACAGCCTTTGGACCAACAAAGGTCTTTTCTGTGATAATACAAAGGCAGCATAAGGTGGAAGAATATCTGAGCTAAAATCCTGAACGAATGGGATAAACCCAGTAGATGATGAAAAGCATACACTGCCTCTTATCTAACCAATCTTTTTTGGTGGGTTAGCAACTGACAAAGCTGAAGTTGCTAAATACTTGCTTGTCATTTCTGCTACTTAACCACAATGTAACTGAAATTAAATAATTTACAGATGCTTCACCCTGAGTGACCAGATTCCTCTTCTTTTTTCCAAACACACCACATCAACACCCTTTGCATGACATAATGTTTCCTGTTTACAGCAAAACGTTAGGCTTTGCCATTGTTCAAATTATTAATATTATGTCAAAGTTGGAGTGCACCCGGCTAGCTATTTTATTGCAGTCACTTCCTTGGAGGAACAACATTGTGAAGCAAAGGTATCAGGCTATATAATGTCAGAGGATCTAAGCTTGATTTGAATATCCTGTTTTGTTCCGCTCCTTGGCTCTGAGAAAGCTTGCATAGCTTGGAAATACATTTGGCATATTTATCTGCATCACGTACTTCATCGCACAGCTGCTTCTCAGTAGTTGTGGTCATTTTATTCACTGCCAGAGCTGGACCTGCTTGAGACTGCTGCTGCTGTTCAGCTCTCTACTTCTCCAGAAGAAGGTAATAGGAGGTGGAGAGGCAACAATAGGAGGAGGAGTGAAGCTATAAACAGCAGCAGCAGCAGCAAAGGAAGAATCTAAAAACATGACTGACGGGGCAGGTATGGGTTGCACAGTGACCCTAACCTGCTCGCTGGTTTGAGCCCATCTCTCCCTCAACTTTTTTTAATTGGTGGGCTGTAGTAACTTTTAAATTTTTAAGATTTTAATTTTTAACCGTTTATATTTGAGGTTTTTAGGGAATATTTTATGTCTTTGTTGTTGTTTTCTATGATGTGTAAACCACCCAGAGTCACCTCGGTGAGGGTGGCGGTGGATAAATATGAATAAATAACTAATAAATAAAATAAATGTCCTCTGCCACAAGGAGGAGGGAAACAGTGATGGTGGCAGCAGGTGTAATTTTTCTCATTGTTCTCCCCTGAATTTCACAGCCAGGCACTGAGGAAGTCACAAAACAAGTTGACGTTGCTGTTAGTGAAGCCATGTGTATAGTGACAGGATTTATTTATTTATTTATTTATCTTTATATACCGCCCCAATCAATAGACTCTGAGCAGTTTACACAGTCCAGCGAACACCTCATTTGGCTGCTCAGCAAAACTTAAAAACAATATAAAAACAGTTAAAAGCCTCAAACATACACCAGTTGAGAAAATATACCCTCTTGTTGGTATTGCTCGACCTAAGATCAGGAGAGACAGGTAGCAGTAGAGAGAACTAAGCAAGAGAATGACCCTTGACATCTTCTGAATGGATATGATCTTCAAGTCTGCTGGCTCAGATCCTAGAATAGCTTTATGGCAAGAACAAGCATTCTTGTGGGCACACAAGAGCAAAACCAAATTAGAAGATGGAGGAAGGAGCTCACTGGACAAGGAACATCATTAAAGGAGGATATAGCTGAGGATCTCAACCTCTCCTATGTCACTTGGAGGACCCTGAATAGGCTGAGGGTCAGAGTCCCTAAATGTAAGACCAACATGCTCTAGTGGGGGCTGCTCGCGGACAACAACATGCAGTGTGAATGTGGAGAGATTTAGAATCCAGCTCACTTACTGGTCTGCTAACTACTTCCAGAAACATGCACCAATGAGGACTTAGTTTTGGCCAACAACAAAGCCAAGAAAGTGGCTTCATTTTGGCAGTCTAGGGTTTGAAAGAAGAAGAATTGAGGAAGTGGCCAGGTTAATTCAGCAAACATCTCACAGCTAGCCAGTGACAACAAAACATCTTTTCTTCTGGTGAAGTGAGGAGAGAGGAGGTGAAGCTTTCTCCATTCTCTTCCTCCTTCAGAGGAGGCTGATCCATCTATCACTCCTGCACAATGATGAGAGGGATCCTAAGCCTCCTTTGTTTGTGCATATAAGTGTTTTGAGGAAGATAATTCTACCATCCCATGGTTTCATTATGTTATCAGTGGACACCAAACTTGCAATTTACCTCAGGGGTAGACAGAAGTTACATATGGATCACTTAGTATATTGCTGGAGAAGATGGTTCTTTATTCTTTAAAAAAAATTTTTAGAAAAAAACCCTCTTCCACCACCATGATGTAAATCGTCAAAAGGATCAAAGCTTGTGGAAGCAAACCTTAAGTAATATTACAAAAGCAGGCGCTAGTTAGTACTCTTTCTAGAATACTGCTTCCAGCTCTGGAGACCACATTTTAAAAAGGATACCAGCAAACTGGAACAAGTTCAGAGGAGAGTAAGAACGATGATCAGGGGAATGAAAACCAATCCCTAGGAAGAAAAACTAAACAAACTGAGCATGTTTAACCTTGAGAAAAGGAGACAGAGAGGGGAGACATGAAAGGAACTCTTTCAACACTTGAAATATTGTCATGCAAAGGAAGGCAGGATCTGTTCTCAATAATCCCAGAGTACAGGACACATAATGATGGGCTCAAGTTACAGGAAGCCATATATTTTGTTGTTGTTGTTCAGTCTCACAGTCAGTTCTGACCCCCTGCAACCCCATGGTCCATTGCACACCAGGCACCCTTATTCTCCACCATCCTCCTCAACCCGCCCAACTCTGTGCCCATTGCATCAACAATACCATCTAAACATTTCATTTTTTGCTGCCCTCTTCTTCTTTTGTCCTCAACCTTTCCCAGCATCAAGGCCTTCTCAAGTGAATCCTCTCTTCTCATTTGATGTCCAAAGTAATTTAGCTTCATCTTTACTATTTGACCTTCCAATGAGCAGTCAGGGTTGATTTCTCCTAAGATCGACCTATTTGTTCTCCTCACTGTCCAGGGTACTCTCAAGACTCTCCTCCAGCACCACATTTCAAAGGTGTCTATTCTTCCACACTCATATTTCCTTATGGTCCAGCTCTCACAACCATACATTACTACCAGAAATATCATTGTTTTGACTATGTGAACTTTTGTTTGCAAGGTGATGTCTCTACTGTTAACTATGTTTCCCAGATTTCTCATAGCTTGCCTCCCAAGAATTAGTTGCCTTTTTATTTCACGGCTGCAATCACCATCTGCAGTGATCTTGTATCCTAAGAATGTAAAGTCTGTCACTGCTTCTACCTCTTCCCTATCTATTTTCCAGGGACTTATAGGGCCTGTTGCCATTATCTTGGTTTTCATAATGTTGAGTCTTAAGCCAGCTTTTGCGCTCTCTTCTTTCAATCTAAGCAGAAGTTTCTTTAGGTCTTCCTCACTTTCTGCCATTAGGGTAGTATCATCTGCATATCTCAAATTGTTGATGTTTCTCCCAGCAATTTTAATTCCAACTTTTGATTCATCCAGCCCTGCACTGCGCATCACATGCTCTGTATATAAGTTAAATGTGCAGGGTGACAAAATGCAGCTTTATCTTACTCCTTTTCGTTTTCCTATTCCAAACCACTCCATCATTCTATATTCTGTCCAAACTGTTGCTTCTTGACTTTTGTACAGATTTCTCTTGAGGCATGTAAGGTGTTCTGTTATTCCCATCTCTTTAGTTGCTTGCCACATTTTGTTGTGATCCACACAGTCAAATGCCTTGGTGTAGTCAATGAAACAGAAATAGACTTGTTTCTGATATTCCTTTGTTTTCTACATGATCCAACATATGTTGGCAATTTGGTCTCTAGTAGTACTGAATATCAGGAAAAAATTATTAACTGTTAGAGCAATATGACAATAGAATCAGGAAGTTATGAGCACTCCAACAGTGGAGACCTTCATGAGAATACTGGACAAACATCTGTCAGATCTACTTTGATCTGGATTCCTGCAAGGGGTTGGACTTGATGGTCTTATGAGCTCCTTCCAACTCAGTTAATCTATGATTCTATGACTGTTCAATTATAGTCCTCAAAATATATCCCAGGAGTGATTAAAAACAACAACACAACATTATGTTTTTTGGCCAGTCTTGAAGTTCTGGAGAAAAATGAAAGAGGATTGCAGAAAATAAATTCTTCTCTTAGGTATTCAGTACACTCCATTACCTGGCTTTGAGAGAAATCGACATTTGGTGACTCATTTCTTCTATAAGCATCAGGAGTGTTATTTTTTCTTATAAATAACATAAGCAAAAGTAATTGCAAAAATATACATGTATGCTCATAGTAATGGGATTTAAAATTAGTCTAATAATTGATCCCTTTTTGCCACTTTTTATGTTCACCTGACAATTTCTATACTTATTCCACATATTGCATTCTACTTTTCAACTGAATTACAGGGTACATGAAAGAAGCCTCCATGAAGACTGCTATTTCAGCGATTGAGCGACCACTGAGCAATGTTGGCTATGGTGATTGTCAATGGCTAATCCTTTCAACTCAGAAGCACCTCTTTTGAGCAGAAATGACTATAAAGAGACATTTTAACTAATGGCCCTTCTCAGAACCCAAATGGACAATGATATCATTCAACATTGAAGGACTATCCTCAGTTAAAGAAAGCCTGCTTCAGGATACAATGCACAAAATGCCACTCAACATGCACTGAGGAGGACCTTATGTTGGCAAGATGAAATGTTGTTGATGTGGCTCGATATTGGGTGGATGTTATCTAATTCCTGTTTGTTTTAGATATGTTAATTTTAGCTTTGCATGTTATTATATGTTTGTGGTGCCTCTGACACGAATAAAGAAAGACTGAATTACAATCTCAAAGACAGCAAACAATAAATAAATAAATGTCTCTGGAAATGTGTGTAACACTATTAACCCAATAAGAAATGTATAATTTAATTATCACAAAGCCCTGAATGCTAGATTCTCCCTTCTTGAAGGTTATAAAACAGAGGTAAGATGGCTATCTATCAGAGATGATTTAGCTGTGGAGTTCCAATATCAGCAGGGAGTCAGACTAGGTGATTCTTGGGGTATTTTCCAACTGTGCTGTTCTACAGTTCTGTGGTTGAAATAAGAGATAATCTTCACACTGATGTTGAACCCACACATTCTTTTTAAAAATCATTGATTAATACTTTGTAGCAGCAAGTACTTCAAGCTTTCACGCTCCTATCTCTGGCAAAGCCATGTGAAGCCCAGGAAAGCAAACAATTATAGCTTGATTTCCTTAAGTCTAATGAGGCCTATACCCTTATTTTCCTCTCTTGCACTGCATGTCGGTCCCAAGCTGTGGAATTCCTTTTGTGCCCAGATTTGCCTAACAACTTCAGGCCCTCAATCTGTGCAAAGAGTTGAAGTTGCTCCTTCTCCAGAAGAAGTCAACGAGTGTAAGAACCCTGAGACAAAGTCCTGCACTGACAAAGTACATAAACCACAGTAAAGTGTTTGTGACGACTATTAGAGCAAGCATTGTCTTCTCTGCCATCTGTTTTTATAAGCCCACAATTGGTTAGGGATGGGGGGGGGGGGTGTAATTTTGCAGCAACCTTTGCGCTACTGTTTTTTCAATTGCTACTGCTAATTCAAGTGGGTACATCAAGCACAACAGACAGATCAACTTAAACAGAAAATACATAAAGGATGTATTTAATACAATATATTGTGCCGCGTGCATATTAAAGTCTCTGCTTCCTTTTTCCTCTCCCAACCATCCGCCCACCCTTCCCCTCTTGGGATTTCTTTAGCCCTCCCTCCCTTTTTCTTTTTGGCCTGTTTATCTACAATCTGTCTATTTAAATTCCTTCTAAACAAGATGGGAATATCTTTATGCCTGTTTGTAAGAATATTCTGCTTCCCATCTGTTATTTACATCATTCATTTTCCTGACGTGTCTCCAACAAATCCTGGCTGGATCCGCTGTATGTGTTATTAATAAAACAGCTGTAAAAATATTAACTGTATGGCCTAATTGTCAGCCCTGATGAAGAGCCAAATTTATCCCTGAACGGATGCTGAGGTGCAGGACTTTGGCTCTTATCCAGATTTGACCCTTGTGGCCCAGTTTGGAATTGGAAGCGGCTTCAGGACATCATGAGGATAAGCAAGCATACAGGAAGTCTTGCTCACACTTGACTTCGGCATTGGTGGATAGAATTCACCTTCATTTCCAGGGCCCGGAGAGCACAGTTGACCATCTGAGGCAAATAACAAGATGGAACCCCCTCCCACACCACATAGAGATACTGAGTGGAAGAGCCATTGATGTTCACTTCAACAGCAATGGTGGGGTAGCCATTTCTGCCACTACAGAGGGCACTGGAATGCTTTCAGGGCTCAGGCCAGGCCTTGAGGAAGACAGTTCTGTCCTCCAGTAAGAGAAGATGGTTTGAGGCCTCAGAAGAAAAAGCCAGAGGGTTGTCTGAGGCAGTTCCCATACTTTCCTAAGGATAGGGCAGGCTCTATATACTTGACATCTTTGAACACCTGAAGGATACATCTGGGACCTTCCTCCACGTTCAATTTTACTATAGAATGACTTGCTAAGACTATGTCTTCACCCATAAGGCTCAATCCTTATGGGAAAGCATGTCAAAATGAAAACCCATTTATTTGGCTGGCATCTCATTCTGCAACTGACTTAAGGCATAGGTCCTCTGGCCAGGGCTGTAACCTGTCAAGTGCCCAAGACTAGTTTGCTGAAAATTTCTTGACAAGCATTTGCCTTAAAAGTATGAATGTATTTTGAAAGTGTTTAGAAAGTGAAGGACCTGTAAACTTTCCCATGTTTGGGTATTCTTAATAAGTGCAGATGCTTTGTGACCTTTGTTTGGCTTTTCAAAAAGATAACTAAGTGGAAATATGATGGCAGTATGATTGATTTGGCACAAAGATACAGAAGATGGATGGGGCATGTTTTCTTCCTTCTGTCATAATAATTGGAATCTGCGCTCTTCCAATGAAATTGGAAGCGTGGGAAAGATAGGAAATACTTCTTCATTCAACACATACACATGGATTGGTTAGAAAAATCCCCTGAAAGGGGCATAAGATGAATCAGATTTCAATCTGTGAACCGTTATTTGGGCAAGGGCTGGATTTACGGGAGTGGTGCGCAATCCTTTTTTCTACCATTAATTTCACCTTGCTATGCTAGCATTCCTTAGATTTTATTCCTGGCAAGCTTCTATTCTGGCATAAATTTGCTTTCAGTGGCCCAAGATCTTATGGAATCCTGTCTAAGATCAAGAAACAGGCCCCTTACTAACATTGTGCAAACTTTCTGTGTATGAATAAGCATGGTCTTAGTTTAATGAATTCATCACACAGCCTTTTGTCCATTGAACAAATTGGATGAATGGGTGAAAAAAAGCCATTTTAGGGTGCTGCCTCTTGGCGAGGGGCCCATACAAACAATTCCTATACATTCGGTCAGAGAGTAAATGGGTTAGAGGGAGCGGTTGTTGTCCCCAACCTATAAATGCTCCCTCCCTCTCCAGAAATATAAATAGTGGTTTCAGTCTGCAGGCCTAACCAATGAGACCTAATCTCACATTTCCTGTATGAAGAGGAAAGAAAACAAAATTAGCACTGCTTCTCAGTTTTGTATGCCTTGTATGCCCCTCTTGATGAGGTGAGGCCCAGTTATTGAATAGAAGAGTTGTTTTAGAAAATGCCACTCAGAACAGAGGTTGATTTATTTGAGCTGCATATACTGGAGTTTGTAAGGCACCTGCTAACATTTTGCCTACTTTCAGACACAGCTGTTCCAGCCGCTACTTAGTGTAAGATCAGGTTCCTAAATCTATATGCAATTAACCTGGAATGGAACCATTAATCCCTGACTAATGTGAGCAAGATGTGAATCATAGATTCACAGAGCTGGTTGGGAACAGGAGGCCATTAAATGCAAACCTATTGCCCCAAGACAGCACTTGTGACACATCAGCACCCTACCCCATCATTTCAATCACCCGCAATCCACAGGGCATCGGCCACAAGCAGACAATGAGAGGAAAGCAGAATGAGCTCAAGGATTTATACGTCTTGCTGTTGACTATGTTTGTTTTGCTCTGCTCTGCAGAGGGCAAAAGGAGAAATATATACAGTGTCCAGCTGTAAGCTGAAATCATAGTTCTGGACTTCCTTGTGACGTCATAGAGGACAAGGGGACCACACTTTGGATAGGACAGAACTGTGCTTTGTAACACTGTCAGGCAGTGATGGGATGCAACAGTTTCGCACCAGTTCACCAGAACCGGTAGTAATTTTCCCCAGTGTCCCGGAGAACCAGTAGCAGCTTGGGGGGGGGGGGACCACCTTCGGGGCTTACCTTTTCACTGGTTCCCCCACTGCACATGCACGCCAAGCACTTGGTGTGCATGCACTCCTACAGTGCTTGGCACATATGCATGGCCTCCTTGCTGTCCTCCCAAGCGGGTAGGAGGAAGAGAAGCTGCTAGCCTGAAACTCTTTCTATCCTGCTCCCCAGGGTAAGTGACTCACCTTTGGATGTGGTGTGTCTGTGTGTATTTTAAAGTGTATTTAATACCTTTACCTATATTGACGTACTACCACAGTTCCTAAAAAGGCCTAGCGGCTGGCAGGCCTAGCGGCCTGGCTTGGGTTTTTAAGCAAAGTCTTGGAGTTGCCTCATCAGTAAGCTACACCTGTGCTGTTCCAATTGCTGTTCCAATTGGAGAACCCTTAAGGAGGTGCAGCTGTTTTACATTTACATTAAGGCATATTATCCTAGAGAACCTGTACGATGATCATATCCATCTTGCAACATGGTGCTGCCCAGGCACTTATACTAACAGGTAAGGCACTTATACTAACAGGTAAGTGTTTGGGGTGGGTGGGTTGAGGGGTGTGTGTGTGCTTATTTTTATTTTTTCTTTGGCCCTGCCCACACCATCATGACATTAGCTCCGCCCACACTGTGATGACATCACGGTGGGGTAGTAAATTTTTTGACAACCAACCACTGCTGTCAGGTAACAATTCTCTGTTTGAAGGCCTTTTCTGTTTCAGGGGTGGACAAAGCATAGCCATGCAGATGTTAATGAACTGCAATTCCCAGTACGGGAGTGCCAGTCCAGTAAGGCCACACTTTGCCTACTCCAGCTCCATTTGGAGAGATATCCAGTTGATGTCTTGATTATAAGAAACAAAACTATTACACAGCAAAGCAGGGAGCCTTGAAGTAGCTGCATGAAGTTAGTGCATGAACATGAGCATTGGGAAGTCATTTGGGCATAGTCTTACCCACACTAGGCAGAAATGTTGGCTTGGGTCTTTGCTTAATCTTCATCCATTGGCTTGATTGAAGCAAGGTTTTTCATCCATTCCATGGCAGCACCTTCAACCCTCCAAAAATGATACACCAAATTTGCATTGGTGGTAGTGGAGTGATTACTGAACGTGTTGGTAGATTCTGAGGTAGACAGTTTGTTTGAGCAGGAAGCCACTCTTTCTTGGCAGGAAAGTCTTTCTTCATGTACTCTTCCAACTCAGGCAGACAGTCAACAGGTTTTGCTGCCTCAGCTCTCCTCTTCTCTCCACAGTGCAGTATTACAGCCTAACAGGCTCCATGAAGACCTTGATGAAGATTTCACAGGTCCTAACAGAGGAGGCCAAATAACAAGGTAGACAAGAAAGCAATTCTCAATCTCTGCTTCTGTCTATCTGTTTTTCTCTCTTATTTATAAATTAAGTGATTGAAGACAGAAGTAGAACCAACACATTGATAAGCTTTAAGTCAGAGATGGGAAAGGTAATCTTGAATCTTTATATTGGAAGAAAGATGGAATATGGAATAAAATAAAATATGTTCTACAATCCAAATGACCCCTCTCCCTCCCCCCCCAAAAAAAAATCTCCCCAAAACTTGTGATTCAATAGAGAAGAAGAGTGAGATTTAGATGCAGGTGGGATTTAGAGAAATGCAACTAAATGGAGAAGAAGACATGTTGGCATCTATGTGCAGCCCTGTATCCCTTCTCTAATACCATTTAGACCCTGTATCCCTTCTCTAATGCCATTAGAAGGCAACAGTAAGAAACAAGTGGAGAAGAAAATTTAGTTGTGAGGTATGAAAAGGTTGCTGTAGCCTATTTGAAATCATAATTTAATGGTGATGGATGGATTAGTGGATGATAGACAATGTTTGCTGCCATTTATTTCTTCCTATACAGAAGATTTCAGTTAGAATTATTACAATAATAGAAATAGAAAGAGAGAGAGACAGAAAGTGACATGGAAAAAAGGATATACAGTATATAGATACAAACAGACATGAAAATACATACTGTATGTACCTAGAGTCTGAAATATATAATAAACGGCAATGAATGCATATTTGAACTTTGTTTTTAGGTAAAGAGTAAAAGTCTCCCTTGCTCAAAAGCCAGTCATTTTTAACTCGGGGTGTGTGTGTGTGCTCATCTCTGTATATAGCCAGAGACAGCGCTCTCTGGCAGATGTTTCTGTGGTCATGTGACAGCCAAGACTAGACATTGGAGTCCATGGAGCACTGTAACCTTTCCCACCAAAGTGATACCTATTTATCTTCTTGCAATTTCTTGCTTTCAAACTGCTGGAATGGCAGGAGCTGGGACAGAGATGAAGCTCATTCCATTATGCAGTTCTTGGGTCTCAAACTGCTGACCTAGCAACCTTCCTGTCATCACGTTCAGCATTTTTAACCACTAAGCTACCACAGTCCTTGAACTTTGTTTTTACCTTTTACCAAATAATTGGTTTCCCTGTTCCCTCCATTCTTTTGGAAGGCTTAAAAGACCTCATAGTCTCTTTTAAATCAATCTCTCTCCAAGGTCTTGTTTTGCTGACATCTTCTGCTTTTGCAGTCACTGGAACCTATAATTGTTTCTTGGACAATTCTAAAAATACCACGTATTGTTAGCAAGGAACACTATTCTTGTTCTAAAGACAGCACTGTAAACTTGAGAAGGGAAGGATGCTGAGTGACTGTACTTTGCACAATTTAAAATGACTACTAGTGTTAAAAGATGACTTCTCTTTCCTGTAGACATCAACCATTAGTTTCAGGACTCATTAATATTTGACATAGTAGTGCAATCTTGAACAATATCACTCCAATGAAAGGCCAATCAGAAACCAACAGGAAACCACCAAACAGGGAGATTGGGGGGTGGGGAGAGAAGAGCGTGAGAGTATCTTCTGTTATTTCTGCTTTTGAACATGAGTGACTGATGATAATATCATTTACATGTGTTTATGCTTTTCAAAAAACTGAGGATTTTTTTTTCCTATCAGGGACTGTGAATTCAATAAATTAATTGCCATTCATTTATTCCATTGCAAGGATATTATGTGATTTCCCTTTAAAAAGGAAGCTAATCTGTAATATGTAAAATAGCATTTTCTCTCCTGTGCCTATGAAGGATGATGGTTCCTGACTAAGTGTATAGAGCAGGGGTTCCCAACCATTTCAAGCCAAGGGCCAGGTCCTGCCCTCTCAGCCAGGTTCAAGGGCCAGACAGCCATTTTACCCTGCCTGCATGATGGGGTGGCCATTTTGTCCCAACAGCTTCAAAGAGGTGGCAATTTTGTTTCTTGAATGCTCTTGGAAGGGTGGGGGATCACATGAAATGGTGCCATGGGCTGGATCCAGCCCATGGGCCTTAGGTTGGAACCCCTGGTATAGAGGATTTCAGTTTATTTATTTATTTATTTATTTATTTATTTATTAGATTTCTATAACGCCCATCTGGGATATTTTACCACTCTCAGTGGTTTACAAAAGTTAAAACCAGAAATATACATACAATAACAATTGATGGTATCCAAGGGTAGTATAATCCAATTATGCACTTACTCATTGGCAATAGGGAGAATGTTCTTATAAGCCTCTTTAAACAATTCCAGCTTTAAGGTCTTTCTTGAAAACATCCAGCAATGGGGCATTATATATACAGTAGTTTACTTGACTTGTGTTTGTTTGTTTTTTGCTGCTTTCAAAATTATTGGTTTCTTATACAAATTTTCCAATGTTTCCAGACTTTGGGAACAGAAAGAATGTGAGATTTTTTTAAAAAAAAAACTTTCATGGGAGAAACTGAAACAGAGATTTGCCCATCTGGACTCAGATCTTTGAGTGCTAAACTCATGAAAACTTGGGATTGAGACATGGCCACTTTAGCCATATGGATGCTGAACTAGGTCTGTCACCTCTTACCTGAAATATTCTAAACATTTAACATGTACATGATAAGGAGATGCAATGTTATCTCAATGCTAACTCTTACATTCTGGGAAAAGCCACAATTATTAGATTTGGTCACTCTAGTGAGATGAAAAATAATTTTAGTTTTTAAAAAAAGAATTGGTCACTTATTGGGTTCTTTTTCTCAGTCTTACCATGCAAAGAATAGGTTGCTGCTCCCTTCTGTGCCCCTCTTGGATCAATGAAATAGATTCATTATATTTCTGTTGATCCTCCTCCTTACTCTACTTAAACTTTTCCAGAGGTAAGTGTAAAGAGTCTGGCCAGGTTATCCTATTATGGTAATAGAGTAGACCATACTGCTAGCGATTCAACGCCAAGTGTCAGGCAGCAGTTAACTAACCTGACAACCCTGAGGACGAATGGCTTGGGTGCTTAAAGCCACAGAGAAATATGATGGTGGATTAAATCCCACTTGAATCCATCTTGATGGAGGGCAGCAGCTTCATCAATACAGGCCTTCATCAATACAAGGCCCATGAGGACTTTGTGTGCCAAATGGGCTCAGGACCAGAAAGTGACTCACAGAACTGAATCAGTGTCATGCTGTGATGCAGAAGGCAGATGAAAGGCCATTGCATTATATTCTCAGGACAGACTTCATGGCTGATTGCCATGATCATCGCCAATATTCAGATTCGGATACGGCAGAAGAAGAAGAAGTAGTAGTAGAAGAAGAAGTGCACAAGGAAAGCTATGTTGTGCCAATGGAAAATTGGCTCATGTAATGCTGAATATAGCCCTATGTAGGAATAGAAGGTGTTCTTCACAACTTTGCATCAAAATGGCCCTCTTCTTTATCAGTGGTGGGATGTCAAAAATTTTACTACCCCACCGTGACATCACAGTGTGGGTGGAGCTAATGTCATGATGTCATGATGTGGGTGGGGCCAAAGAATTTTTTTAAAAATAATAATAAAATAAAATAAAAATAAGCACACACACACACCCCTCAGCCCATCCACCCACCCACAACACAAACCCGTAAATAAATAAAATAAATAAATAATAAATAAAAATTACATTAAAATACACCCACACACACACCCCAAACATAAATCTGTATTTACGGTACTGTGGTAGTATGTCAATATAGGCAAAGGTATTAAACACACATTAAAATACACACAGACACACCACATCCAAAGGTGAGTCACTTACCCTGGGGAGCAGGCTATAGGGAGCTTCAGGCTAGCAGCTTTTCTTCCTCCTCCCTGCTTGGGAGGACAGCAAGGAGGCTGTGCATACACGCCAAGCACTGTAGGCGTGCATGCACACCAAGTGCTTGGCACGCATGCGCAGTGGGGGAACCAGTGAAAAGGTAAGCCCTGAAGGTGGTTCCCCCAAAAAAGCTGCTACCGGTTCTCTGGGACACTGGGAAAAGTTACTACCGGTTTTGGAGAACTGGTGAGAACCTGTTACATCCCATCACTGTCCTGTTCAATACTCACCAGTGAATGAATGCATTGAGATGAGTGACAAATAGTAAAAACTGCATTGGGTGAGTAATTTGCAGGAACAGGAGAAAGTGAAGTACATTAGAAGCATGTGAATGAGACTGGTGCATCAAGATATTCTTTCCACAAGAGTGGGTACAGTATTGAGTCGGAGCACTGGCTGCATATGCAGAGATCAGCAGCTCAATTCCTCAATAGTACCTTCTTAGAGAAAAGGTAGCCCATGTGGCCTTTGACAAGCTACACAGCCCCAGAACACCCCCAGAAGACAAAAATGGTAAACTACTTTGGATCCCTCAATACCTGCAAAATCCTTGAATGGGTTACCATAAATTGGACTTGTTTGCACATTTTAAGGATGCATACTTCATAGGAGCCCTGGTGGCCCAGTGGCTAAACTGCAGTACTGCAACCAAAAGGTTGTGAGTTCTATCCTGATCGGGAATCAAAGTTGATTCAACCGTCTATCCTTCCAAGGTCGGTAAAACAGCATGTTAGGGGCAAAATGCTAATTATCTTGTGAACCGCCTAGAGAGGGCACTAAGTGCTATGGGGTGGTATATAAGCGTGATTGCTTTGCTTTTGCTTCTATTGGTTAACACACCTTTTTAAAACAGTATTTAAAACATATTTCTGACTAATTCTCCATTTCTGAAAACTACTGTCCATGTCTTATATGAATGATTGGAGATTGCTTCAAAATAAGCTTATGTTGTTTTGAAAGAGGCTGTATAAGGAGTTAGAAGAAATGTGTATTTCAGTGTGTTGGGAGTTCAATTCTGCACTGTGCCTTTTGGAAGAAGAACCATCCTGTGTAACCTTGGGCAAGCTGCACAATCCCAGGGCACCCTTAAAAGGAAGAGATGGTAAACTACTTCTGAGTATCGTCTACCAGGGAAACCCTGGAAAGGCATTGCCATATGGGTCACCAGAACTGGCTTGATAACATGCTGCTGCTGCTGCTGCTATTATTATTATTATTATTATTATTATTATTATTATTATTATTATTATTATTATTATTATTATTATTATTATTATTATTATTATTATTATTATTATTATTATTATAAAAATGATACAAATAAAAATAAAACTGAACTAAGGTTGGTATGGTTCTTAAGGACTTAAATGGTAATGTTGTTATTTGGTTGTCTCCAGAGAATGCAGGAAGGGATGGAACAGTTTCCATCACAAATTCCCATTCCACTAATGCATGAAGAGCACTGAATACAATCAGCTATGGAACCCAGTTTC
>CP126896.1:98197500-98392500 GCA_030440675.1 Furcifer pardalis | reverse complement strand
GGAAAGTCCTTTTGTGTATAAGTTGACTTATCCACATGACTCCAAGGCAGGACAATTCTGTGCACAAATTTAGCTTCACATTTAAATAGCTTTTGCTGAAGTCCGATAGAAATAAGACCTTGCATCTTAATATATCAGCTTTTAATTAAGCATGCAATAATACTTAACTTAGCTTTCTTGGGGCAAATACTGCCAAATATTTGTTTATAATTTGAGGACAACAAGCATTGGCCACATTCAGTTATGTTAGTGGTTTGTGCATTAAACTGGAAGACAAAATCCTTTGGCACAAGTAGTAGCAGAAATGTATGGATTCACATTTATATTTGTATGCTGGGATTTTCTTTGAAGCCTTGCATACAGATTTGACATTAAGCAGCTGTAATTGATTTATAATGTTGAAGCCTAGGTTATCCAAAAAGAGCTGGCAATGTGGACGGAGGGAGTAGAGAATTGAGGTGAGGAGCAGGTTGGTGCCAAGGCATAACTTTAGAGTCCTTTAAGGGAGGAATGTGTTACCCACATGGTTATCGTGAGTCTTGTGGGTGATTTGGAAAAAAGAGAAGATATATTTAATATTCTGGCTGGTTATTTAAATGTTTGCTTAAAGAGGAATGAAGTACAGTGAAACCTCGCAAAAAGAGTGTCTCGCTTAAAGAGTAACTCGCTTAAAAAGCAGAATTTTCTCTGAATGTTTGCTTCATTTAACAAATAAAACTAACCAAAAGCTCACTTAACAAATAAATCAGGGTTTGCAATCCCCCCCCCCCCGAAGTCACAATTGGTCACTTACAATGGTGATTTTCTTAAAGAGCAAACTCGCTTAAAGAGCAATCCCGTGGAACACATTATGCTCTTTAGGCGAGGTACAACTGTACACTAAAAGCAAAGTCAGACTTGACCATGACCAGCCGGTGCCTTTTTAATACCAGAATTGGATGACTGTACCTGGGTCTCGAACTGCTGACTTGCCATCCTTCCAGCTCACAAGGCAAGCTTCTTAACCATTGAGCCACCACAGCCCCATCCTCAGTAGGAAAGCTGAGCACCTTTGAGATGTGGTGTTGGAGGAGAGTTCTGAGAGTCTCCTGGACAGTGAGGAGAACAAATAGGTCGGTCCTAGAAGAAATCAACCCTGACTGCTCCCTAGAAGGTCAAATAGTAAAGATGAAGCTGAAGTACTTTGGACATCAAATGAGAAGAGAGGATTCACTTGAGAAGGCCTTGATGGTGGGAAAGGTGGAAGGCAAAAGAAGAAGGGGGCGTCCAAAAATGAGTTGGCTAGATGGTATTGTGGATGCAGTGGGCACAGAGCTGGGCGGGCTAAGGAGGATGGTGGATGACAGAGGTGCCTGGAGGACAATGGTCCATAGGGTCACAAAGGGTTGGAATCGATTGTGTGACTGAACAACAACAAAACATATTTAAAGTTCCAGGTACTTTTGAAGAGTATTTAGAGCTATGGTTCCCAATGTGGGACATACACCCTACAAATTGATTTTTAAAGGAGCCAATTCAAGAATGAATTAGATTAAGTTAATGAAGTTTTAGGCTTCCTCCTTGTGAACAGGAGTTCACTTTTCGAATAATGAGAATTATATGTCATAGGTGGGGAAGGCATCAGGATTTTAGGTGGGGCATGACCAAAAAAGGTTGGGAACCACTGATTTAGAGAGTTCAATTATCTCAAAATCAAAGTTACCAGAGTAATGACTGAGGTGAACTACAGAACATATTATTTTGGTATTATACCTTGCCCTACTATTTCCAGTCGTCATTCAAAGTGCCTGCCAACCTAGCCAACCTAGCAGTCCGAAAGTAAGAAATTGCAAGTAGATAAATAGGGACCACTTTGGTGGGAAGGTAACAGTGTTCCATGCACTCCGGTGTCTAGCCATGCCTGCCACATAACCACGGAAATGTCTGAAGAAGTAGACAGCGCTGGCTCTTCGGCTTTGAAACAGAGATGAGCACTGAACCCTAGAGTCGGATACAACTGGCTTTCAAGCAAGGGAAACCTTTACCTTTACTTCCAAGTGCTGGTACTAAATCCTCTGAGAATATCGTTATCCATGGCTAGAGCAAATTTTGGAGAAATTCCAGCTGTACTGAATGGTGTGAAGGTGATGAAAATATGTACATGTACACCTTTCTCTAGATAAGGCTTAACAAACCTCACACTTTGGTCCTAAGTGTCAGATTTTGGAGTTCCCAATCCAGCTTTCAGAATTTGGTCCTAAGATATCAGCGAATAGAATGCTGCCATCCTGGCTGTTATAGACTTTGGGGTTCATTCTTGTGGATTCAAGGCATGCCACTTAGACATGCTCAGAGGTACAATTGTCTTTTACATGACCTTGCACTCTATGAGTTGCTGCCACTGAACTCACTCATGAAATCTCCAGGATCACAAACCCCACTTAATTGCTTTCAGCTGAATTTCCTTATAAAATTTTAAAAATCATTTGTTGTGAATATACTGATCTGTGTAAACCTTGAGGGTGGGGAGCCTTGCATCTCTCAGACACTACCTGGAATGATATTGCTGTATTTCCTGTCAGAGCATCATCTCCACCTAAATCCTCCCATGCCTTGGGGCCAGTGGTGGTCATCAGCAGGTATGCACCAGTTCACCAGAACTGGTAGCAGAAATTCTAGCTGGCCCCACCCATCCAAGTTTTGAAATAAAGTACTGTAGTCCTAATTCAGGTGCAATGCAGGGGTTTCCCCCTGGCCAGGCCCATCATACCACACCCACAGTGCGGTAGTGAAATATTTTGGAGCCCACCACTGCTAGGGGCTACAGGTGCCCATCCTGAAGAAGGCTCGGAAAACATCTTCAAGAAACTGGGCCTTTTGGGTGGTAGCCCTATCCAGCCTGGAATTTAGTACCAGCTGATGTTTACTAGACTTCCTCACTGTTAACATTCCAGTCTTATTAATTATTATTAAAATATTTGTAAGAATAACTAGAAAAAGCTAATTGTTATACCAAAAAAATGTCTTTGTAACTACTCACAATTCTTTTGAATCACAACAGTTACACCCTCTTGAATGAAAAAGGAAAATGTCTTATGTAACTACTTGTTACTGGTTACATCCAACCTCTGGTCCAGATGTCTTTCTTTATAGAGGGTGGTCTTCTATTTGGAGTCAGCCTATATTTGTAGGATTATCAAGTCCATATCTGAGTTAAAGTCTCCTTTAAAGAAGAGGGGAAAGAAGGCACACACAACAGAGACTTGTCCAATTGAAAGAGATGTTATAGTAATGAGTCCTACTTCAATTGTCTATTGTATAAATCTGCATTCTTGTGCTTTATGCAAATGTGTGCTTTCTTCGCTTTCTTTTTTGGTGGATGTGCAAGTGTCACCCTTGTCAAAAAGAAATGAGGGAAGAACAAGGGCTTTTTCTTTCATGTCTAGGCCAGACATGAAACTGCCAAAATGAAGGTACCCTTTGCTGAGTTCATTCTGCAGTTACTTTCACCTGGCTTCGTGTGAGAAAAATTAGACAGCAACACAAGGTTTCCGTTACTAGGGTATGCCCTGCTGTGGTTCAAGAATACCACAATCTTTGGGGAAGGCTCTTTTTGTGTACCCTAGAACGAGGCCTGAAAAAAAATATTCTTCTTTATGTTTAAATGTTGATTGGTTATCAAAACTCCTGCTTCCTTATCAGTTCCTCAAGCTGAGCCATAGGCTCAGGATTCATTAGCTTAAATCAGATGAACATGGCATGGAGGGGTTTTCCCCCTTAGTTTTTAAAGTTGAGGACAGGTTAGTGGTCAGAATCCAACTGGGAGGCAAGAAGTCAAGGCTGGACATCATCCAAAGTACAAAATGGAATTGAAGACGTGCCACGAGGAGCTTGTTGCTCTGGCAACAGACGGCCATTTTACAAGTCTTCTGATTGAGGACAATCTATTGGCTAGTTTGACTGAGCAGCACCAGTCCAAGCTGTGAGTTACTACATGACATGACATGATATTACATTATGCTACAGTTCTGTGGATCACCACATGAACTGACTGTCTCCAAACCCAATGTTTCCTGCTTGAGTACCACATTTTTAAGCAAAGATCTGTTCGGAACTGAAACCTCCAAAGCTGCCACTTCTTTTTAGCAAAATCAAGTGGCAGCTCTAAATATATTGTATACTAAGTGCTTTATATGCTTGAAATGTGTTATACAAATGGTAATTATTATTATTTTTGCAGACACCTTTGCAGACACAGATTCATTAAGGTATCCAAATTAGTGGGGAGAGAGATCTTGGCACGGAGGAACAGTTTTAAATTCCATGTATTAATGTTAGCAGATGGTGCTGTGGTACAATTTAAGAATGAGTTGGCTAGTGAAAATGTGACCTTTAGTAACAGTTTGAGGAAGTTATA
Source organism: Furcifer pardalis (assembly GCA_030440675.1). Lineage (NCBI taxonomy): Eukaryota > Metazoa > Chordata > Lepidosauria > Squamata > Chamaeleonidae > Furcifer > Furcifer pardalis. The sequence continues at coordinate 98,388,104 of CP126896.1, read as the reverse complement.
TCTGCAAAATGATAGCTTTGATTCACCTAAAATGGTTGGGCAATTAATTATATTGGTGCAACATAAAAGAAATCTAAAGGGCTTCTTCTCTGCCATCTGATGACAGACTGCTCTGTGACAGAAGCTCAGCAGGAAGTCTAGGAAGAACTCCAAGGAACGGTTTGACAGCCAGCCTTACACAGAAGTCACATATCCACTCAGAGGCAACTGGCAATGCTAAAACTCCTGCAGATTAACATAATACCATCTCAGTTGTAGCACTAGCTGGCCTATTTCAGTATATGACCTACCGCAGACAGCCCACTGAGACTTCCCAATAGAGACCCCTTGTGAAGGCTTGAGCCAAGGTTTTTTAGAATTCATTTCTTTTTTTAAAAAAAACCCAACAAGTCTTCCTCCCCCCCCCAAAAAAAAAATATATATATATAAATGCTGGGTACACATTTTACTGATATGGGTACTCATTTTACCGACATGGGCTGCAGTGGCTCAATGGTTAAGAAGGTCACCTTGTTAGCTGGAAGGCTGGTAAATTGGCAGTTCAAGATCCAGGTGTTGAATGATAGATTGAGCACCTGTCTCTGTCCTGACATGAAAGGAGTCTCATTTGGCTGTTCCTTGAGTGGAATTTCTCCCGCAAAAATCCTTTCAACCCAGAATAATATTTTACCGACCTTGGAAGGATGGAAAGCTGGGTCAATCTTGATCCAGTGGTAGGCTGTCAAAAATTTTACTACCACACCATGGGCGGAGCTGATGTCATGGGTGGAGCCATGGTCTAACTCTACTCCAGGACCCGACGGGGTGCCTTATGCATATTACAAAGAATTTAAGGAGCCCATGTCAAGAATCTTGGCAGCTTGCTTCAATCACGCTCTACAGAGGGGAGAACTTGGAGATACCTTTTTCTGTTGCCTAAAGAAGGAGATCTGACAAATCTGGCTAACTGGTGACCTATAACCTTAACTAACGTAGATTACAGGTTGCTGGCAAAGGTGTTGAATAGAAAGTTGACTAAGGTGATGGGAAAACGTGGCAAAGGGTCCGACGTCATCTGTCCCCGGGAGAAAGATGACAGAATCACTGGGGATCATTCGGGAATTTTTTGAAGGAACAGGACAGTTCAGAGGAGAAAGAACTCTCCTACAGATGGACCAGTCCAAGGCCTTTGATAAGGTGGACCAAACCTATCTATGGAGGGTCCTAGAGCTGAAGGGAGTTCCGATGCAATTTGTGGCATGGCTGAAAAATCTGTACAGTCGGGTCAGGGTGCAGCCACAGGTGAATGGATGGAAAGGGGTGGAGATCCCCATTCATTCTGGATTGTGTCAGGGTTGTCTGCTGAGCATAGCACTGTATGTGCTGGCATTGGATCCACTTTTGACACTGATAGAACAAGACAGCTGGATCGGGGGATTCCTACCTTTTAGGAGGGACCTCGATAGTAGGGAAGCAAATAGGAAAATCAAATTTGTTGCCCACGCTGATGACATTTATGTTTTTACATCGGGAGAGCAGGAGTTGGATCCAGTGAAGGAGTTATTAGAGGGTTATGGGAATGCTTCCGGAGCACTCATCAATGCCACAAAAAGCAGAGTGTACATTTTGGGTGGAAAGACTGGAGAACTCAGGGGAAAGACACTAAGAGAAGCTTTGGATGGGGAAGGAGATAATAAAGGTAGTAGCCAAAGTTCAGTCAAGATCTTGGGCATCCTGTTCACTATTGACCCCAATGGGTGGGAAGAGAATTGGTGAAGGTGGGAAGAGGGAGTGGAAAACCAACTAGAGAGGTGGAAACCCCGGAGGATGGGTCTCTTCAAGAAAGTACAGTTCTTCAAAACTTATTGTGTACCGGTGGTGAACCATGTGGCGGCTGTGTATCCCCCTCCTCAGAAACTTATGGACAGGGTGATGGGAAGGGTTTTTGTTTTCTTGTGGGGAACGAAGGTTTTCCCTCTCCCTAGGGCAATGACGTATCGCTCGGTAAAAGAGGGTGGATTAGGGTTGCTGGCTCTCGGCCCTCTTTTCCTAGGTGCCTTTTTGGCCAATAACTTGAAACAGAAGACTAATGAGGGAGAATCCCGACCAATTGGTGTGCAAGGTGACCAATGGCAAAGCAGAGGATGGGGGAAACAGTGGTGGGAGGAGGAACTCCGTTCTCCCAGATTGACCAGTGCTTCAACAATGGGAATGAGGCTGTACGTTAGAGATATGGCGGAGGGAGTCAATCGTTGGGCAGTGAGGGCAAACACACTTAAGATTGCTGATACAGTGAGGGAGTCAAAGCGGGTTATTTACACTGAGGCTGTAGAGGAAAGAATCCGTAGGCCATTCAGAGAGAAGCGGGCTTCTAAGACTAATCTGCTGGAATATCTGCAGCCAGGGAAGGAGGACTTGACTGTGTTTAAAGATGGGAATATACCTCTCTGTCTGTGGGAAATGAGGTCATCAGGTATTTAATGTAGGAACGACCTACCCATGGAAAAAGGAAGAACAACAGCAGTGCAGGAGGATAAGATGCCAGAATGTTAGAGGTAGGATAACAGGCCAGAGACCTCGACAGATGGTACTGTAGTAAGAATTTATCAATAAAAAAAGTTTCCTTCAAAAAAGTTTCCTTCTCCTCCTCCTCCTCCTCCTGCTGCCATATCTGAATCCGAATATTGGTGATCCTCATGGTGATTAGCCATTAAGACTGTCCTAAGAATATAATGCAGTGGCCTGTCATCTGCTTTCTGCATCACAGCATGACACCCATACCACTGATCCAGCTCCGCGAGTCACTTTCTGGTCCTGAGGCCTTTTGGCACTCAAAGTCCTCCTCAGCCCCAAGCCAGTATTGATGAAGCTTCTGTCCTCCATCAAGATGGATTCAAGTGAGATTTAATCCACTTAGGAACCATCACCCTTCCCTATAGACTTTGCTGCTGAAGGCTGAATAACCTTGTCAGGTTAGTTAATCGTTGCCTGACACTTGGCGTCGAGTCACTGGTAGTATGTTCTACTCTATTACCATAGCAGGATAACCTGGTCAGACTTGCAAAAAGGACACACAAGGTAGTAATCAGGTACTTTTACCCCCTGGGGCAGCAAAGTTACTAGCTGAGGGCATTCTGACCCTGGCTTCCAATGAAAGTTTTTAAGTTTAATTGCGTAAGTTTGAGTAAATTGTATGGTTCCCGGTTAGTATGGTGGAAGGAAGGAAACAAATAGGTATGAGCTTTGCCTGCACATGTAGCCTGGAGCCCTTCATTTCCCCATGTTCCTATTTTCCTCATTATTCAAACAAATAAAATGTGTACAAATAGCTTAAAATATTTGGATACAAATTGAATAGGACAGGCTACGAGTTGTTTCAAAGCAATTTGGTTGTTATCTGTAAGACAAATAATTTGGACAGAATCAAAGCAGATGTTATTCACACATCCATAATATGAGTCATATGAAGAAGTACTTTCTTTCCATAAGACTTACCCTTGTGTCAGTCCAACCTCACTGAGTGGTGAACAGAGCCACAGAGGAACTCATTGTATTATTCATTGCTTCCTCAAAGCCAGGTGGTTGTTATTGAAATGTTGCTCTGATCAAGCAAGCAAATGTGTTGCGCTGCATATTGTTAAGGTATCACATGGAAAAATATGGGGAAATGCTCTCATGAGGGCAATTCTGTTATTTGAAATATTTCTAAGGTCCAAAAGACAAAACCAAACAACACTTATTTTGACAATAAAGATTGGTAAAAAAATTGCAAAAAATACAACCTGAAGATGCTGGGAAAAGATTACTAAAAGTGTCCTTTAAAAAATAACCTTTGGGGTTATATAGGTTTTACTTGTTGTTGTTGTTCTTTGACTTGTATGCTGGCCCGCTCACAAAGCGATGCTGGACGGCTAACAAAGAAACAAAATAGCACAATTACCATTACATGGTATCAGTGGTGGGATGTCAAAATTTTTACTACCCCACCGTGATGTCATCACAGTGTGGGTGGAGCTAACATGATGTCATGTCATGGGCAGGGCCAAATAAAAAAATACAAAATAATAAAAATAGGGAGCTTCTGGCTATAGGGAGCTTCAGGCTAGCAGCTTCTCTTCCTCCTCCACATTTGGGAGGACAGCAAGGAGGCCGTGCATATGTGCCAAGCACTAGGCGTGCATGCACACCAAGTGCTTGGCATGCATGCGCAGTGGAGGAACCAGTGAAAAGGTAAGCCCCGAAGGTCGTTCCCCCCAAAAGCTGCTACAGGTTCTCTGGGACACTGGGAAAAGTTACTACCGGTTCTGGAGAACTGGTGAGAACCTGTTACATCCCATCACTGCATGGTATCACATTACAAAAAAATAATAATTCAGAAACATTTCAAAAAATATCATAATTACAAAATATCAAATTATCATTGTTAGATACTTGTTATACCAAAGTACCTGAAGGATATAAGTAACTTTATAACTATTACTCACAGTAATCAGTGATGTGCAGCAGCCAGTTTGCACCAGTTTGCCAGAAACGGTAGTAGTTTTCCCCAGGGTCCTGGAGAACCGGTAGCAGCTTTTGAGGGGAACCACCTCGGGGGTTACCTTTTCACTGCACATGCACATGCACACCTACAGCTCACTGCACATGCACACCTACAGCGCTTGGCATGCATGTGCATCTACAGCTCTTGGCATGCATGTGCGCCTACAGCGCTCTGCCTGTCGAGGCAAGCAGCCATTCGCTGCTTGGAGTGTGGCAGCACAAGAGTGTTGGGTGGCCACAAACAACCACGGAGGAACCAGTGGCTCCTGCTGAGGCCCTCAGCGGCCTCCTTGCTGTCCTCCCAAGTGGGAAGGAGGAAGAGCAGCTGCTAGCCTGAAGCTCCCTACAGTCTGCTCCCCAGGGTAAGTGACTCACCTTTGGGTGTGGGGTGGGTGGGTTTATTTTAATGTACATTTAATGTGTATTTATTTTTAATTTGTATTTTTATGTGATTTATGTACATTTAATGTGTATTTTTATGTATATTTAATTTGTATTTTTATGTTTTTATGTGTATTTTTATGTGTTTTTATGTCTATTTAATTTGTATTTTTATGTGTACTTATTTTATGTTTTTTTTTAACTTTGGCTCAGCCCATGTCATTGCCTCCACCCATGGCATCATGACACTGGCTCTGTCCATGACATCATGATGTCATGGTGTTGGCTCCACCCATGATGTCGGCTCCGCCCACAGTGTGGTAGTAAAAATTTTGGCTGCCCATCACTGACAGTAATACACACAGTATTCTATACCCCGCAATAACTAGTTACTCATAAAAGTCCATTAATGTTAACTAGTTGCTTCTAATGTTTTATTTTCTTCTTCTTTACTTCTTCTTTTACCCCTTCGGGTGTTGAGGGAAATGTTTGATCATAATTATAATAATAGTTCACCCTTTGCTTTCAGATAAGATTGTCATCAGATTCATCATTTAGTGGTTGGAGCAGTAGTACATTGATGGGCATGCACATAATTTACTTGCCCAATAAAAGCTTGTAAGACATATGAACAATATTATTATGAGACGTAGATGTGAGAGGAACATTTTTTTTCTGCTCCAGCCATGCATCCTTCTAAGAACTTCTAAAGATCTCATAACTGCCATTCTCTGTAAGCTTGTCCACTGGAATCATTAACAACGTGAGGATGCTATAACCTGTAAAAGTATCAAAGCAGGAACAGTGTCCGTTCTCTAAGGCAAAACTCTTCTTACACCTCAAAAAGGGTGGAATCCGAGGAATGTTACAGTGAGACAAGGATGTCTCCAGAATAGGATTAGGATACTCACCTAGTAGGCTGGCAGGAATAGCCAAAATGTCTTCTCTTCCAAATAGCAGAAACCTATCAAACATGAAGAAAGATGTTCCTGATAACCTACAATGAAGTACTAAAAACATCACGAAGCAAAAACCCAAACAAGTTGAAAGTAATCTCTTTTCTTTAGCAATGATAGCAAACGGCTACTGTAACTTCAAACCTATCAGCTAGAAAGCTGTGAGATAAGGCTGTAATTCTAACCTTTCAGTGGTTCTGGTGTGTCTTTATCATACCTATTTAAATTCTTGAGGATTCAGTGATAGTTGCCTTGCGAAGTGAGGGCTTAACAGAAAATGACTAGTAATTAGAATTGTGGATTTTCTTTTATTTTTGTAATTTAAAAGACATTCTCCTTCCACAACATTTTGTCCTTTCATAAAATAAATGGGAAGTTGCATGGCAATTAGATGCTCATTTCATTTCATTTGGAGAGATGTCATTCTAGAGAAGTGTTTCCCAAGCTTTGGTTTTTGGACTTCAATCCCAAGAAGCCTAAATCAATTCCCCAAAGTACTGATCAGCCGTACTGACTTAGGCTTCTGGGAATTGAAATCCCCATGTGTGGCATGGGCTCAACATTGGGAACCATGTTCTAGATGACAATTACACACAACTCCCTTAAAACTGTCCTTGCTACATTCATGGCACAAGGAGACAGAAAGAGAGATGGGGAAGAAGGAAGCAACTCAGAGATTTTGATTGAAAAGAGATTCTTTGCAGGTGAAAAAATTGGTATACGGTAATTATCTTCCAAAATGTGACTAACCACATGATGGGCTAATGACTGCTGGGTAGCATGCCTTACTGGTAAATTAATAGAGGATAGATATTTCCAGTCTACAGTAAAACCTTGCATAAAGAGCGCCTCACTTAGAGACTAACTTGCTTAAAGAGCAAAGTTTTCTCTGAATGGTCACCTCGCTTAACAACAAAACCCAACCAAAAACTCGCTTAACAACTAAATCGGGGTTTGCAATCCCCTCCCTCCCCCAGAAGTCACAATTGGCAAACCTATTATGCTCTTTAAGCAAGGTACCACTGTATTAGCAATGATAAATAAATAGCAATTGAATGGTGACATGATCTAGTCAGGGGTGCCCAAACTATGGGTGTGTTTTACTTCCACTTCCAGGAGCAATAAGGGCTTTGCAGGCCAGATGAATCGGTGTCAGGGGCCAGATCTGGCCCCCAGGCCATAGCCAGCCCCCTGAACCAAGTGACAGGCCCACAGCTTGAAAAGTTTGGGCACCCCGATCTAAGTGCTCCATGTTGAAGATAAACGATATGCTACAACATTCCCATAGATGTCCTGCTTCTGCTTCTCTCAGAGGCTGGCTACTGTTGAAAACAAAATGCGACCAGACGAAGGCTACAAGGAAGACAGAATAGCAGCTGCTGGTAGATATACAGATATTTTGCCAATGGTAGATATGCGGTCCACTGGCAAGAATTTCTGACTTCTACATGTTTCACAATGATGACAAAAATATAGCCACTGACCTAGTGGATATACTGTGTGTAGTTATCACATGCACATGTAGCTTTCAGCATTTTGTAAAATATATTTTGTGTGCTCAGTAATGTGCTGGGTGTACAGCTGATTGAGCAACAAGACGCATGGCTGATTGCATGATACATACCCTGCAAAATGATGAAAATGAGTTCCATTCTGCCAGCAGCAAATCTAACAGGATGCTAACCAAAGAGTTAATTTATTGTCTGTTTTAATGTTTTGTCCATTTTTAAAGTTTTTGATATTTTAATCCTGTTTTAATTATTTAATGTATTTTAATTATTACTCAAGTTTAATTCTTCTTTAATTGTACAAATACTGTGTTTTAATTTGATTTTTTAAATTTTATGAGCCACTTTGGGTCTCTCAAGGGGAGAGAGGTGACCTATCAATCAATCAATCAATCAGTCAGTCAAAAAGGGGCCTATATTAAAAAGCAAACAAACCGAACAAACTTGATAGTATGCAATTATTATATGAGGCTGAGGCAGTTCTCCTGTGTGGGTCCACTGTAGGAGAAAAATATACTGTTACTCAGAATACACCAGGCTGGAAAGTTTTCCAAGTGTTTGCTGTTAGGGATGTGGCTTTACTTTGGAAACTTCTACTGCCTGACTGTTATCGCATGTTCATCTTCTAGCATTTGTAAATAATCATTTATTAGAGAAAATGCTGTGTATCTGCTTTTTTACTGCCCTCAAAAAAATTTTTATTTATCTTTATGGAAGTAAGGAGTTGCAAGTAATGATATAATAAGAATTGGGAGCTGGGGTAAAGGAGTTTCCTTTGAAGGGCCAAACATGAAATCCACCCCTACGCAGGATCATGCTGGATCAATCTCTGTTACTACAACCAGTGTATACAACACACACTTTCTCTTCTAGGCTATCTATGGCATGCAGGATAAGGATGGCAAACATCTCCTTCATTGGCTGCCCATCACACCCAGAGATTGTGCTATCAAATCATAAAGATCATTCTTGAGTTGGGTGTCATTTACTTGGAGGTCTCTACGGAGTAAAGTAAACAAACAGCAATTAGCACCAACCTTAACATCACCAGTATTTAGAGAAGCTGCCTTCTGACCCTGCTAGGAACAGAATGTCAGAGAAAGTTTGCAGAGCTGTTTGTAGACGAGGACATTTTATGAACAGGTCCAGGCATTAAATCATGGCTAGAGCAATGCTGCTGTGTTGGAGACTGCAATGATTTGCTCTGTGTTTAAGAACATCAGTCCAAATGTCAGATCAGCCTGGAATTCAGCTGATGACCTTGAATATGTGTTAGGATTTTTTGAGATTTATCCTGGCCCAGTGCAATGGCCTAGTGCTGAGCCTCTGACTATTGAAAAGTAACAAATCCTGGGGAACAATTAAAAAACAGAAATGCAGACTTGCATTTCTCATTATGTCACAGGAAATCCATTTGCAATTAATGCAGGAGGAAAGGTTTGCAAGACTTATTTGTCAAAGCCTCTTAAAGAGGGCTACTGTGTTTGAGAAGTCTGCTGGTAGTCATTATAAAAAAGGCATGCACTTCTGCCTCTGAATAGCAAAGATGGGCAAAAACTGGGAAGTGGCCTTAGAAGAAGAAGATGGAAGGAAGTGAACCCATGAATAGCAATCAATAGATAAGGGTAAAGGTTGCCCTTGCTTGAAAGTCAGTCATAGCCAACTCTAGGGTTCAGTGCTCATCTCTGTTTATAGCTAAAGAGCCAGCACTGTCAGCATCTGCAAATGTTTCCATGAACATGACTAGACACCAGAGTGCACTGAATGTTGTTTACATTCCCACCAAAGTGATACCTATTTATCTACTTTCAATTTCTTGCTTTCAAACTGCTAGGTTGGCAAGAGCTGGGACAGAGACAGAAGCTCACTCTGTCATGTAGCACTTGGGTCTCAAACTGCTGACAAAAATATAAAAAAGGCAAACAACACCACACACACCCCATGAAGATTAGCTTTCTCTTTCACACCCTCTCCTCTCTTCAGTACTTTACTACTCTCTCCCTTTTTTCCTTCTTATGTAAACTGTAAAATGAGACTTATAGAAATGCTTTTCGTGGGATCATATTGTTAAAGTATGTCTGAAGCACTGAGTAAAGAGCCCGTTCTTGCCTTGGTAGACTTGCATAAGTTTATTTTATATGTACAGTACTTGCTTCTTTATATCAGCCTCTGTGTAACAGGCATCCGATGTAAAACATCATTACTATTGCCCTCTGTTATATGCTTACTGCTCATTAGGAGCACATCTTTATGGCTGACTCCCTAATTAAATTTTGTTAACTGTAAAGCACAGGAATACAAGCTTTCTGAACTTCAAAGCCCCCTGGCCAGGTATAGCAAACAGGCCCAAAGGCACATGCTTGAATGCATGCCAGCAGTTGCTCCATTAGACAGATATTGGCAATAATCAACCATTTTAGAGATGATGATAAAAGGATAAAATGTAGATGCAGATAGTTGAGTGCATTTAGTTTTCTCCTAGATTTGCAGAGATCTACAGTACAGACGTCTTGACACATAAATTTCACAATTATTGTTGCATTGCCCTTTTCCAAGAAAAGGTAAAGGAGATTTGTAGAAGCACTTAACACATGTAAATCCCCATCTCTTGAAACCAAAGCAGTGTGCTAAATGGCTCCATAAATTTCATATGTATTCTGTCCTTTTTTCTCTTTCCTCTTTTTCCTTTTACTTGAACAAGGCGGGGGGGGGGGGTTCATATCAACATTGCTTTCCCACTCCCCTTCTTTCAAATGCCACAAACACAGAGCTTATTCCAGTCCCATTCTCAAGAGTTTGTTTTCTTCTTTTCTTTGTTAGAAAAAGGAATCATCATAGAACAAATGTTCATGCATGTATTTATATTCATACAATTTAACACATTTAATATAGCAGAATTACATCCTTTCTATATCTCAGTGGCTTGGAGACAGTGATAAGGGCTCAAAACAAACAGTAGTGCATTGCGTAAGGTGAATGCCATGAAAATTCACATAAAAAAAACTCTGGCCTTTGTCCAGCTCTTGGTTGTGTATTGTGCCATGAATGCACATCTGCATCTAAATGAACAACTGTTCCTATGTCAGATGGATGCATAGGTTATTATTTTAGCAGTCCAATGTGGTTACCAATCCAAGCAGAATTAGAAAGGACCTGATTTTACATTCACTCCCATGCCAGATCACATCAGCTGTACTGTAGCTGCTACCTCACATTTTCTCTCCATAGCGTCAATTGACACAATGGCCTCATTCATTTGTTGTATCATCTGGAATTGTCAACATGGCTTTGAAGAAGAGGCTAGCCTCGTTGTTCCTCCCTTACCATTTTAATTGTGTGAGCAGTGAGGAACCTGGGAGAAGAGGTTCCTATACATGAGTAGTCTGTACATGAGAGCAACAACCAAGGAATGTCTGAGTTCTTGCTCATGTATCAATTTTCCAGATAAGAACCCTTCTGCTGTTCAGGCATGTTGCTGCTCGTATGTGCAAGCTGAACAGAAAAAGGGCAAGGCTAGCTTCTTCTCTGGGACTATGTTAAACTTGTGTTAATGTTTCCAGATTTCAGAAGAACTCAGTAATGCTGGGGACATGGGGACATGGTGGTGGTGGTATTCTCTGCTGGAACCAAAAAGTCTGGACCAGGTTTTGGAAAAGTTGTATTCATGGATGATAGCTCTGGGATTTCCTAACTAGCATGGGATCAGTACCCTGCCCAATCTCTTGCTCAGTGGGTCCCAAACTTGGATCCCTATGTATTCTTGAACTACAATTCCCAGAGGTCTTCAGTATTGGCTGTGCAGGTTACGGCTTCTTGGAGCTGTAGTCCTCTATGGAACACAGTTTGGGAAACAGTGTTATGCTGGCCATATCCAATCCAGATGGTTTTTGAAACCTCCTTGACTAGAAGGTCTATAATTGTTGCCTCTTAACTTTCCTCTAAAAAGCTAGAGTAGGTATACATGATCTGCCTTCTCTCCTTCTCCTCCTTGCAACAACCTTCTGAGATAGATCAGATCTTGAAATGACCTGTGGAACTGGCCAGAAGTCCCGGAGGACTGCTGGTCACCTTCTGTCCATGCCTATGGAACCTAAGAAACATGACAATGGACATCTCCAGAGCTCTTGCATATAAGGGGATCCCAATTTGACCAAGATCTCACTCATATGTGCAGCAATGTTGTTGTTACATTGTTTCATATTTCTGTTTGACCTGGCCCTTCATTTTCATGGTTTTAACAAAGTTCTTATGGGTTGCGGTGGCTCAGTGGTTAAGAAGCTCATCTTGTTAGCTGGAAGGCTGGCAAGTTGGCAAGTTTGAGACCTGGGTACTGCATGACAGATTGAGTACCTGTCTCTGTCCCAGTTCTTGGGGACATGAAAGGAGCTTCATTTGGGCATTCCCTGAGCAGAGTTTCTCTCAGAAAAATCCTTTCAACCCAGAATAATTTCTGACATGAAATTATTATTATAACAAAGTTCTTTAGTGGGTGTCACTGACAAAATGTGCTGCATTTTCCCATTCTCTTCCCATCCCTTGCAGAATGCCTTCAATAAATTAATTATATGTAAAAGGTGCCTAATGTGCAATTTATGGTATGCTATGATTATTACATAAAACTGCTGTTGTAAATTAATGAGGTTGGACGGTACTTAAATCTTGTGTGCTTGAGTTAATATTCATTTGCCACACTGCCATTTTTATGAATTCCATCATCAGTCTGTGGCGTTGCGTCACTGCCAAATTAATGACAGTTTTGCCAGTGGTGAGAAATAAAAAAGAAAACTGAAAATTGGCATTTGGCATTTTTAATCAGATAATGATTTAAAAATAAAATAAAATAGCAAGAGTGTGAAATATATTTTTCCATCATAGGGTTCCCCCCATCTGTTCCAAACGAGGTGCAATATTAGCCTGTTCCAATTCCAATCTTATAAATATACCTTTAATGAATATGTCAGGCTTATTTGCAGACAAAGATGTATATGTGATATCTACTTCATAGGACATCTGGCTGCAACATGTTCCTTATTAAACTACACCTGTACATTTGGGGGTCACTTTTTTACACCAAGAATGGTAGTAATGAAACATTCAGTGAATTGGGTTATTAATAGGGCCAGGTGCTGGATACTGTAAGCTCCGGTATATAGCACAGACACCAGTAACAAATTGGTTAATGGCTATAACATCAAGATTTTCAGTGCACATTTGGACTAATAGAACAATGAACTAGTTATTGATGGAATTTGTAATTCATCTCACAAATGAACCATATGTATCAATTTTGTGTGGTTGTGCAGAGAAGAATAGAACTGGAGGGGGCAGGAGGGAACTTTGAGAGTTACAGATGATCCTTCCCATGTAAAAGTCTGCATTTTCCAGGAATGCATATCTCTAAAATTTGTGTAGGTCGCCCTTGTTCAAAAGCCAATTACATCTGACTCCAGGGTTCAGTGCTCATTTCTGTTTATAGCCAAAGAGCCAGTGCTGTCTGCGTTTGCAGACTTTTACATGGACATGTGGCAGGCATGACTAGACACAGGAGTGCACGGAACACTGTTTACCTTCCCACCAAAGTGGTACCTGTTTATCTACTTGCAATTTCTTGTTTTTGAACTGCTAGATTGGCAGGAGCTGGGGCAGAGATAGGAGCACACTCTGACGTGCAGGACTCAGGTCTTGAACTGCTGACCTGCCAACCTTTCAGTCATCATGTTCGATGTCTTAACCACTAAGCCACCACAGTCCTTTCAAAAATTTGTATACAGTATCTGTGAGTTTAAAACAGCCTTTTTGGAGTATGTTTTTAACATCCATTAATCTGAAACAGAAATTTTACAGCATGCTCATCATACTTTTCTATTGAAATTAGAGTTTTGTGGCCATGATTCATCCTCACTTATGAGACAACATGTTTGGGGCCTCACAGCTTCCTGCCCCTCCCTTGACTTCTCCCCAAAAGAGATAGAGAGGTATTGCAAAGCCCTTTGCTAGCTGGATAAAAAACGCTCACATAAAGCAAATTAATTTCAGGATAGAGGATATTTTTGTTCCACCCTCTTACAAATCCACAGTTGTTATTGGTTGCAGGTCATGGACATGACTGACTGACTCTCTTTCCTTGCCTGAAGAAGTACATCAGATAAAACACCAAGACATGTTGCTGTGGTCTCCATTCATTTGGGGAGACCCTTCCCACAAGTTTTCACAATCAAACAGCCAATCAACCAACATACTTTCCTTCTTATGAGAGGAAAAGAAAGGGTTTTAGGAAAGGAAGCAAATTGGGTAGACAGAAAGGACAGCAGGAAGAAGCAGATTTTGGAGAGATTATAGAGTGAGTTGTCCCATTTTTGCCACAACATCAATGACACAACTTGTTACAAGTTACACATTCTGCATATACATTGCCTGTTGTGTACCAAGTAATGGAACTTGGCATGTGACACTTATTATAACTATACAGTGGTACTTCACTTAAAGAGCATAATGTGTTCCATGGGATTGCTCTTTAAGTGAAACACCATTATAAGTTACCAATTGTGACTTCAAGCGGGGGGGGGGGGGGACTGTGTGAGATTGCATACCCTGATTTAGTTGTTAAGCAAATTTTTGGTTGGTTTTAGTTGATACTACCCTGATGGCAGAAAGTGAAAAAGACCTAAACAAGCTCTTGCTTAGGTTGAAAGAAGAGAGTGCAAAAGCTGGCTTGAGACTTAACATCAAGAAAACCAAGATAATGGCAAAACAGGCTTTACATTCTTAGGATCCAAGATCACTGCAGATGGAGAAGCAAGCTATGAGAAATTTTGGCAACATAGTTAAAAGTAGAGACAGCACCTTGCAAACAAAAGTCTGCATAGTCAAAGCAATGATATTTCCAGTAGTGATGTATGGTTGTGAGAGCTGGACCATAAGGAAGGTTGAGTGCAGAAGAATAGACGCCTTTGAAATGTGGTGCTGGATGAGAATTTAGAGAGTCCCTTGGACAGTGAGGAAAACAAATAGAAATCAACCCTGACTACTGTTTGGAAGGTCAAATAGTGAAGATTAAACTAAAGTACTTTGGACATCAAATGAGAAGAGAGGATTTACTTGAGAAAGCTTTGATGCTGGGAAAGGTTGAGGGCAAAAGAAGAAGGGGGCGGCAGAGAATGAGATGGCTAGATGGCATTGTTGAGACAATGGGCACAAAGCTGGGTGGGCTGAGGAGGAGGATGGAGTGCCTGTCATGCAGTGGTCCATGGGGTTGTGAAGGATTGGAATCAACTGTGCGACTGAACAACAACAAAAAGTTGTTAAGCGAAGCAACCATTCAGAGAAATTTCTGCTCTTTAAGTGAGACACTCTTTATGCGAGGTTTTATTGTACTGATTTTGTGACCTGTGTCAGTTCACTGCCCAAAATTATTTCATTTGATTTGTGCCACCAACAGAATTTTGGCCAATAATTGATCCAATGGTAGTTAATTATATCTTGGCCCTCTGAGAGTAGGACTGTATTTGGATTTTTTTCTGCCTCAGGTGTCCAAATAACATGAGCTGTATCTAGTCTTGCACTTTTGCTTGACAATGTCTAATTGTTCTTTGGGTGTAAAAATATAATACAAGCCCAGAAAAGTGTAAAGAGATGATAACTGTTCTTTTGAACCACCATCTGAGCAAAGAGTAATCCCACTACACAGCAATGCTAAAACATGTTTTAAGATGAGATCTCAACTAACAAGAATTAAATGTGTCTAGGGCTTCTGCTACATTTGGCAGATGAACAGATTATGCAGATGTTTGGATTAAGGTAAAGTGATATAAAGATGGGGTGCACCTCATTTTGGGGAGTTATAGCTTGATTAGCACTGCAGTTGCTATAGCAATTTATTAGATTAAAGGATAACTTCTAAATTCCAGGTACTAATTGTACTGAAAACAGTCTAAATGTGGTTGGAATGGTGAGTCACACTCCAGATTATGTCTCTCAAACAAGGATTTCATTTAAATTTAACAAGGCAATTATTATACAGTATGTTAATTCAATGCTGTTTGACTAACAAAAATGGGTTGCTTTAGAAGTGGCACCTTCATTATTTAGTTAGATCTGTAACCAATGAATAGTTAAAGATATTCCATGTACCCACTGATCACAATTAAGACACAGTAGCTGCCTTAAATTGAGTCATTTTAAAATAGTCTTCAAGGCTTATTTCTTGTTGTTATTATTATCTCTCCCCCCGCCCCGCAAAAAAGCTACAAAATCAGCTTACATCCTCTTTTCTAGATACTAAAACAGGAAAATCCACAATGTGAATATATGTAACAGAAATTATGTCTCTTCATTTACATTTCAAATTGTCTCAAATGAAGGCCAAACCAGACACCAAAACAGAAAACTGTAACCAAAAGGAGAATTAGGACCAAAGTATAGGGACTGCAGTGGCTTAGTGGTTAAGACGCTGAACTTGATGACTGGATGGTCGGCAGGTCAGCAGTTCAAGACTTGAGTACTGCACAACAGCATGAGTTCCCATCTCTGTCCCAGCTCCTGCCAACCTAGCAGTTCAAAAGCAAGAAATTGCAAGTAGATAAATAGGTACTGCTTGGTGGGAAGGTAAACAGTGTTCTGTGCAGTCCAGTGTCTAGTCATGCCTGCTACATATCCACAGAAACATCTGCAAATGCAGACAGCAGTGGCTCTTTGGCTATAAACAGAGATGAGTGCTAAAGGCTAGAGTTGGATAAGACTGGCTTCTGAGCAAGGGAGACCTTACAGGTTGAAGGGAGTTAGTGTTTCCCATCATGTACAAAGTATGGAATGGAATGTGGGCAGGGGAAAGACTCGCTTAATTCGTCATTCTCATTGGGTTAGGTGAGATAGCTTAATGAAGAATTATAGAACCTCCAGCTGAGAGTGAGACAAAAAGCTCATTTCTCCCACCAGATGCCTGTAATTTGCAAAAAATGTCTCTAGCGACACACCACATCCAAAGGTGAGTCACTTACCCTGGGGAGAAGGCTATAGAGAGCTTCAGGCTAGCAGCTTCTCTTTCTCCTCCCCGCTTGGGAGGACAGCTAGGAGGCCGTGCATACAGGCCAAGCACTGTAGGCATGCATGCACACCAAGTGCTTGGCACACATGCGCAGTGGGGGAACCAGTGAAAAGGTAAGCCCTGAAGGTGGTACCCCCCCCCCCAAAAAAAAGCTGCTACTAGTTCTCTGGGACACTGGGAAAAGTTACTACCGGTTCTGGTGAACTGGTGCGAACCTGTTGCATCCCATCACTACATAAGTACATAACTGGGTGGGTGGGTGGAATGTGTATTTAATGTGTATTTTAAGTGTTTTATGTGTATTTAATTTGTATTGTATGTGTTTTTCTATGTGTTTTATGTGTTTTTAATTTGTATTTTTACGTTTTATGTGTATTTAATTTGTATTTTATGTGTATTTAATTTGTATTTTTATGTGTATTTTTATGTTTTAATGTGTATTGTATGTGTATTTTATGTGTTTTTATGTGTATTTAATTTGTATTTTTATGTGTATTTTTTGTGTTTTTTATGACTTTGGCTCTGCCCACAATGTTGGCTCCCCCCACAACACTGGCTCTGCCCACAGTGTGGTAGTAAAAAGTGTGGCTGCCCATCACTGGTCGTAAGTATAACAAAGTCAGCAACTGAGACATTAATGGCTTTAATTTTTGAATCCTGAATTTTCAGATTTTTAAAATTGGGGCGGGAATATGCAAAGCTGAATTCTCTGCAGACAATTGCTGTCTCTTACTTGTATCTGTTAGTTATCTATCAGGCTACAGAAAATTTGGTAGTGTGCTTCAGATTCATAAAAATGCCTGCTATAGTGAGTTTGGAAGGAGTGGAAATCTCTTGGGTTGCCATTAAACTATTTGATTCTCTGCTGAATCCAAAGTTGCCCAACTCAGTGATGCTACCACAACTGCTATGGCAGAACTGCTGTGCTGGCCAAAAGAAGTAATAAATAGTGGAGAGGGGGAAAGTGAAAGAAGACCTGACTTATGCCAGATCCAAACCCTCTCTGATCCCAGACTCACAGCTTCTGTACTGGCACAATGTTAGACCACAATCACAATAATCCTAAGTAATTTTAAGTATATTTAACTAGAGAAAGATTCAGAGTCACCATGGAGTCAGTTGATGAAATGCAACCTTAGCCAGCCCTAAACCACCTTGGCCAATTTGGATTATCCTCCAGGTATCAGATCTTGAAAGGAAATTGCATGTACAACATAAGTTTATTGCTACATTTTCAAAGCTCAGATGGCTGATTTTTGTGGAAGTACAGTTCTTGGACTGTCTGTACCCAGCGAGGGATTTGGGTTACTGTAGTTTGGACAGCAGGACTGCAGTTGAACATTAAGAAGACAAAAATCATGACTACTGAAAGACTACATAACTTAAACACTGATAATGGAAAAACTAAAACAATGAAAGATCTTTGCATGCCTTGGTTCAACCACCAATCCAAAGAGTGATGGCAGCCAAGAAATCAGAAGAAGACTCAGAAGGACCGTGATGAAAGGATTAGAAGAGATCAAGTGTAAGGATGTACCAAGACCAAGATCATGCACGCTATTGTGTCCCCTATCACCATGCTTGGATGCCAAAGCCAAACAGTAAAGAAAGCTGATGATTAATTTGAAATATGGTGCTAGAGGAGAGCTTTGTGGAGACCAAGGACTGCCAGGAATTTGAACAAATGGGTCCTACTGAACTGTCTCTGGGGGCAAAAAATGACGGAGCTGAGACTGTCCTACTTTGGGCACATCAAGTGAAGGGAAGACTCTCTTGGGGGGGGGGGGAGACCAGGCCAGAAAATAGTACAAGCAGCAGGAAATGCAGAAGGCAAGATGGATTAATTTCCTAAGGGAAGCTACAGACTATAACTGAGCAGGGCTGTTGAGGAGAGGACATTTCAGAGCTCTCTCATTCATAGGGTTGCCATAAGTCAGAAATGACAAGCATTTTGCCCTTCCTCCACCATATGGCACTTCTTGGTGTGGTGAAGGCAGGGGGGGGGGGGACACATAAAATGGTGCCATGGGCCCACATCCGGCCCATGGGCCACAGGTTGAGAATCCCTGGATTACATGATAATTTAATAATTCAGCTGAGTCTGCAAATACATTAAAACCTCACATAAAGAGTACCTTGCTTAGAGACTAATTTACTTAAAGAGCAGAATTTTCTCTGAATGGTCACCTCGCTTAACAACTAAAATCAACCAAAAACTCACTTAACAACTAACTTGGGATTCTCAATCCATCCCGCCAGAAATCACAATTGGTCACTTGCAGTGCTGTTTCACTTAAAGAGCAAACTCACTTAAAGAACAATCCCATGGAACACATTATGCTCTTTAAGTGAGGTACCACTGTATATATATTTGCAGACTCAGATGAATTAGTAAATTATTATATAGTCCATAAATTCCAAATTCATCAAATATAATGCCAAAGCCAAATAAATACCACAGAATTAACCAAGTTTTTTTTTATTTTAATATTCATTTTCTATATACCATAAAGCCCCCTTATTTTATGAAAATGTCTCTACTGTACATCCAGTTGCCTTGGTTTTTAAAACATATAATTTAGTTGTATAATTATACACAGCTAATTAGCATGCAAAGGAAAATCTACAACAAAATTAATTTTGGAACAGAGCAACAGGAATGAGTTCATTTATTTGTCTTTTCTATCAGCATCTAAAATGTTAGGTTAAAAAATAGCCAACCATACTATAGTCTTCTCCTTAAATTAAAATGTCAGAACCTAGTGGGTACATTAGCTTTAAAGTGTACCGAAAAGAGAGAGAGAGAGAAATAATATTCTATAATTACAAGTTGTGCTAAAAGTAAGCCAGGCACATAAATATATGAGGCAGACCTAACAAGATTATTATTAATAATAAGCCAAAGTTGAGTTTCTAAAAGAGATTTTTTTAAAAATAAAATAAATAAACTTTACACTTTATAGAACAATTTATGAGGCTGCTTTTCATACACCTCATCAAAAACTTTTGCCTTCAAACCCAGGCCCATTAAATGGATGCTTTTCCAAAAGTATCTGGAGATCTTTAACAAGTATGTGTTGCTGTTTGGGTCTGTTTTAAGTGTGCAACGCATGTGCACGCATGCACGCACACACACACACACACACCATAAATGACAGGTCTGTTTGCTCATTGATCAACCTAAAGCAAATCAACAGGTTCAAACAAGTGATCTCTGTGACCCCCATTCATTTCTCTTGACATTTACTGCAGAGCTCTGTTCTGACATCAAACTGTTTGCAAAGGCTTTAGGCAGTAATATTTCTGCTCCGCTAAGAAGCCAGGTGATATGAAGTGCCAACTTTACATCTGCAACTAATGCATGCAGTAGCCTTTCTATTGGACTGTGTCCCAGACTGGGCATGCCAGGATGTTTGTGATAGAACAATTAATTAAAATTAATCCATTAGTGATAATTTAATTAAAATCACAACTGACTCCTGTGGAGCTGATCTGTATGGGCAGATTATTTTGTATATTATTCACAAACTTTCTTGGGAAATGGGGGGTAGGTGGGTTAGCCCTCCACCTTTCAGCTGAGAAGGGCCTCATGGATCAAGCAGAGCGGGTGTCTCATTTGAAAAATGTGAAGGAACAGTAGTCCCCTGTTTCAGACATGGACTGTTGATGGCTGTGTTAGGTACATCTGCACCTGATGTAATTGGGTACAGCTGGCATCCAGTCCAGATGCAGATGAATGAGAATCTGAAGGCCAATTGACATGGTCACAGATGGGCTAGAGGTCAGGCATTGGATACCCAAGTGTGGAGGCAGGAGCAGGCTAAGGTCAAGCTCCCACAGAGGGCTAAAGAGCCAAGCAGCAGCTGCTGTGGAGTGCTGTGGGTCATTGGCAGGGAGATGGTCTGCTGATTCAGTCAGAAAAAAGGAATCAGGAGAGCTGGCAGACCCATCATGTTCAAGGCAAGCTGCTCAGGCTAAAGAAAGGCAGCACAACCCAGACTTAACAACACTCCAGCTGTAGTGAGTTTGGACTGGGCAGATATGCCTGAATGTACTGCTTTACAGGTACAGAGGAGAGATTTGAACTTGTTTTTGTAATGCAAACAGAACTAGGACATGTCTTGCATCTGTTGGGGGTATCATGACCAGCTGACCTGCATATCCAGTGCCCTCGTGGTGCAATGGTTTGATCCTGACGGGCTGAAGGTTGACTCAGCCTTCCATCCTTCTGGAGTAAAATGAGTACCCAGTGTGTTGGGGGCAAAATGCTTATTACTATGTGAACCACCCAGAGAGTGCACGAAGTGCTATGGGGCCGTTTATAAGTGTAATTTCTTGCTTAAATTGCTTCCACTTGCTGACTAGGAGCTACTCACTGGGTATGTGGATGTATGTGTGGACAACTTCAAGGACCTTCCCCTCCCTCCAATATCTTCATCTGTAACTCAGACACGGCCTTGGATGAGATGACATATAGGGCAATCATTTAACCTTCCTAGAGGAAACAGAGAGCTTTCCTGCAGAGACATGCCTCCTTCTGCAGCTCAGAGATGGCCAATGTTCTCACAGCTGACCAGCTCCAAATAGCCCCAAGTGTATCATTGTCTCTATACATAGGTAGCTAGAGCAAGGGTCCCCAACCTTTTCAAACCAGGGGTCGGGTCATGCTCTCTCAGTTAGCTTTCAGGGCCAGATGGCCATTTTTCCCTGCCTGCATGATGGGGTGGCCATTTTGTCCCAACAGCTTCTAAGGAGGTGGACATTTTGTTTCTTGAATGCCCTCGGAGGGGTGGGGGGCACATGAAATGGCTCTGCAGGCCTTAGGTTGGGAACCCCTGAGCTAGAGTGTGACACTGCAGGAGATTTCAGGTCCTTTCTCAGGAACTTAGGTGCATCAA
Organism: Furcifer pardalis; assembly: GCA_030440675.1. Lineage (NCBI taxonomy): Eukaryota > Metazoa > Chordata > Lepidosauria > Squamata > Chamaeleonidae > Furcifer > Furcifer pardalis. The sequence continues at coordinate 98,366,797 of CP126896.1, read as the reverse complement.
CTTATGATGTATTTGTTCAATAGCCACACAACAGAATTCTACATATATTCTTCCCTTTGGGTTTTTGGCTGTATGGACTCAATCTCCTTCTGGTAAGAGCCAGGAGTTCACACAGAAAATGCATGAAATGGGTTTTTTCTGAAAGTGGTTAGCCCTTATTCTTTGTCTTGAGGTGACAGATTTAGAACAATGACACCTGAACTCTAGCCCATGGGCAGTTGCCATGTATGATGAGTAATCAGAGATGCCATTAAAAATGTTGCCATGGCAATGAAGCATTCACTGAACAAGATCTGCCCATCCACTCTGGCCTTGTGGGCAGCAAGATTTGTGAAGGCTTCCTCAGCTGGGCTGGGTCTTTTCTTGAGGAACAAGACCTTCATGGGTATGATGTGTTTCTTGATCCTGCTGCTGCCCATGATCTTTGCTCCCTGCCTCCATTACCTGATTCTTCAAAGACAACAGCTTATTGTTTAGCCTCATACATCATTTCACACCCCAAAGTGGCTGCGGTGGCTCAGTGGTTAAGAAGCTTGCCTTGATGGGGGCTGGCAAGTCAGCAATTCAAGACCTAGGTACTGCATGATGGTTTGAGCTCCTGTCTCTGTCCCAGCTCCTGCCAACCTAGCAGATTGAAAGCAAGAAAAATTGCAAGAAGATAAATAGGGACCACTTCAGTGGAAAAAGATCTTGGGGACATGAAAGGAGCCTCATTCAGGCATCCCCTGAGCAGAGTTTCTCCAGGAAAAATCCTTTCAACCCAGAATAATTTCTGACACAAAACCCCAAAGGTAAATATTGAAGCCAGAGTTATTCACTTACTTACTTTCAGCACGTATATTCTATCTTTCTATAAAATATCCAAAGCAGGTAGCGATCTAAAGCAGGGTTTCTCAACCTCTTTAAGGCGGGGGCCAGGTCATGCTCCCTCAGAAAGCTTCAGGGGCCAGACAGCCATTTTGCCCTTCCTCCACCACATGGCACTTCTGGGTATGGTGGAGGTAGTGGTGGGCCACTTGAAATGGTATCATAGGCCGCATCCGGCCCACAGGCTGCAGATTGAGAATCCCTGATCTAAAGTAAGATAATTACACCGTGATGACAGTCAAAACTTGCTACCAATAAAAGCATCCACTATAAAAGATATCAACAGGAAATACCTTTAGGAGGAGAGCTGCTTTTAGCACAGTACATGGTGCAAAAAGTTTAACATAAAACTTGATTTATTAAAAATAAACTTTTTTTCTAGCTCCAAGCTATTAAAAATGTTTGAATTGGGCCCAGAAATGACATGCCAACCAATGAAGTTGCTAACCAAATCAACTGGTTCCTACCAAAGTTCCTGATCTGCCTTTAAGGGCGGACCCAAATCGTGTGTATTACATACAGTAGTCTAATCTCAATGTTATTACAGCAGAAGAGACTGAAATCTGAACCAATGACTTCCCATTTGGAACTTCAGCCTTTATGTTTCTACAGGAAACTAATTGCATGATAAAGTTCTGTTTGCTGAATGAGTGATGTTTATATTACAACAGGTAGAGGGAAATCTGCTCATTCTGTTAAAATGTTCTTCAAGTAAAAGAAGAAGTCCTTATATATGTTTTTAAAAGGGACAAATGTTCAGTTAATATCATTGCTGTTCTATGTATCTGTGGGGAGAGAATGGCTCCTATGTAGGGGAAACACCAAGATTGACTATAATTTAATCACAATCAAAGTAATTATAGATATAAAGCAAATTATGTCAGAGCAAGATCGGCTCAGTAGGATCAAGGAAACATCCTGTGCAGGAGTCTTTTCTGCAAGCAATTTTATTCCTGAAGAGTCTGTGGTATTGTTCTAGGGGATTCAGTACAAACATTCAATACTCGTGTTAATTACAAATTAAGGAAGTTAAGAAAGAATTTTTCAAAGGTGTCTGTGGGGAAATGCTTTGGGTATTCTCTTCTTGTTTGTCACTGCAGTATCTTGTTAGAAACGAAATATCCCTATAGATTGGTGGAAGAGAGAGAGAGAGAGAGAGAGAGAGAGAGAGAGAGAGAGAGAGAGTAGAACTCTGGTTGGGGGACAAAACAGCCCTACACCATATGAGGCCATACTTGCAATGGGGCAGAGTAATAGTCCCCCAGCACCACCTTCTGGAAATGAGCTGAACCAAAACAAAAACAAAAACACATTGTTCCCCATTTCCCATTCCACAGAAAAGAAAAAGGCAGCAAAAGCTAATGAGAAATCCAAGAAAATCAGAAGTCTCCCTGCACTGCTCCAGTCATTAGGTTGGGAGCCAAATGGATACAGGAAATTGGTGTTCACCCCAAAATATCTGGAGCTCTATGGCAAGCATGTATGTATCAGTCACTGCTTTCTTTGTTTCATTGCTCTCAGCTTTTGGTTAAATCAAAGACCAAAACAACTCTCTCTCATGGGGAAGGGCATTTAATGAGCAGTTGTCTCCAGCTTATTGCTGTATCGCACAGAACTATCAGTGAGAGATGGTTAAACCTCTTTGGCAGTGTCTACAGACCATTTATCTCTAAAATGCCCGCTTTGAATCAATCTGCAAAGAAAAGGCATGATGGGAAACCAGAGAAATCACCTGTGATGCAGTATAGGTGAATTTCCACATTACCCCTCCCTTCATACCTTGGCTCTGATATTCAGACATACCACAGGAGGTTTTGGTGTCATGGGATGACAGATTTGCCATTCTTCCATGACCTGTGGGCAGTATCTCATTGGGGTCAACTCAGCTTCCAAGGAATAAACAGGAGCACCATTTGTTTTAAGCAGAAACTACCCAAGGGATTTCAGATCCATGAGCCCCCAAGAATGGACCATACTCTTTGGTCTCCTACCTTTCTCAGAACTCCAAAGAACATAATAAGGAAATAAAGATGAAATTGCCCTTGACAAAACCACCTCCCTGTTTCAAATAAAAGTATCAGGTCTAGGATGTGACCAACAATAGGCACAATGAGACAGTTTCATGTTTTGAGCTGAGCTACCCAGAATTACCTCTGATGAACCACCATGGACCTATAAGACAGGGACCTAAATCAAAACACTAGGTCCAATAAAAGTGATTCAATTGCTGAATGATGAGTCAATATTCATGTAAAACCTATGGATTCAATGGGTCTAATCTAGCTAGGCCTAACAAACACATTCAGGCCAAGGAATCCCCTAACTAGCTCTGTTTGGGAGAAAAGAAAACTGGGAACAGGCTGTGATTGTAATCCTTGAAGGTTTCTGCATAGCTACTTCTGAGCAAATGTTTTTGTATCAAGACTTAGATAAATGCCCCGCAGAGAGAAGTGATTTCCATGTGCTCTCCATTAATGTTCAGCAAAGATTTGGCAAAGTTAACAAGATAGGTAGGTTAGCATAAGTGTCAGGTGGATAAAGAGTTGGTTACAGAATTTTACTCAAACTGGAATGGGGTAACAAGAGGGCTGCCACAAAGCTCAGTCCTGGACCCACTGCTCTTCAACCCTTTCACTAATCACTTCGAGGATGGAGTGCAGAGAATATTTACCAAATTTGCAAATGACACAAAATTGAGTTGGATAGCTAATCTCTTGAAAAACAGAATTCACAAAGGTCTTGTTAGGCTTGAACACTCGACTGAAAACAACAGAAAGAAATTTAACAAGTAACAATGGAAATAATGTGTAAAGAAGGTTGTAACACCTTGGAGATGAGAAGTGTTGAACAGGTAGATCTAGCTGTAACTTCCTCCAGGTAGACTTTACAAGTTTTATTTCTTCAAGATAATATGTTACTAGGAGTCCTTCTCCCTACCTTGCACAAGGCCATTTTGAAAGGAACATTTATATACCACAACATAAGTTCTTTTTAAACACCACATTTGCTGTTAAATGCCAAACTGCAATTTCTCTTGCAACTGGTTCATTAGTTATTAATAAAGCAACATATTTGTTCAAAATTTATGATTGTTGATTTGTTTCCATCGTTGTATGAAATATTCACACCACATTTGTACTTGTAGCCATTTTGGCCAGCATTGGATTGAAATTTTTGCATATTCATGAGCATTCATAAATGTTTAAGGAGACAACGCGAGAAACATGTGAGCTGTCAGCCAGCCAGTAAAAAGGCATATTTACAGTGCTAATAAGCATTTGAGTTTATAGGACAAAATGGCAAGTAGAAAATTAAATGAATTTCAGTTTGCCCACTGCAACCATCTACGAGTGTCTTGTTTCCTTTCCAATGCTGAGTCAAGTTAAGAATTGCCTGGCTCATGGCTCTTCTCATAGCTGGAAGTCTAAATGCTCTCAGCGTTAGCTAACTTTCTATAAGCAACTTACCCCTTGGTGGCTCAGTGGCTAAGAAACTCACCTTGTTAGCTGGAAGGCCAGCAAGTCAGCACTTGGAGACCTGGGTACTGCATGACAGTTTGAGTGTCTGTCTCTGTCCCAGCTCCTGCCAACCTAGCAGATCAAAAGCAAGAAATTGCAAGTAGATAAGTAGAGACCACTTCGGTGGGAAAATATCTTGGGGACATGAAAGTTGCCTCATTCGGGCATCCCCTGAGCAGAGTTCCTCCAGCAAAAATCCTTTCAACCCAGAATAATTTCTGACACAAAATTATTATTACCCCTTAGCTTGATAGTATGGTACACAAGGCCCATGGGATAATGATGAAAAGGAAGACTGTTTTCAATGCCTAACATATTTCCAGTATAGCTCTCCTATCCCTCCCCTCCTGCTGTGGTGGTCTCCATTATGTTAGGATCTGGATACTGGCATGAGCTTGAAGCCAAGAACCAAGAATTGTGGGAACAGCCTCGCATTCGGATCAAGGAAGAGGTCAGAAACTGAGAGTGAATCAAGGGATATGATTGTGCCAGAAACATGTCAGAGCTCAAAAAGACATTGTTTAAGCAAGGCTCAACTGGAAAGCAAGCCTTCACACATACCTTTCTGCCCAGAAGGTTCCAGTCAAAAGCTTGGGATTGCGATTATTTCATCAAGAACCTGTCACTTCTTGTTCATAAATTCAGCAGAAGGTGAGGTATACACACTAATTCAACAGTTCTTGATAAAAGTGCTGGGCACTGGCATCCTAAATCTCAAATAACTGTTCCAGACAGATTGGTATGAGGCCTGGATCTTAGCAGAAGGGGCACGTTTAGTCCTAGAGTGAAGAAAAGGATGGCTGCTTCAGTGACTTCAACATCTAGAAAGGATAGGAAGAGTTCAAGTGTGGGGAAGGAGACCTATTATAAATGAATGATGAGGTGGGAAGAAAAATTGCTGAGCTCTAAGCTAGAGCTGAAATAAAGACCTGGCTGGTGGGGCATGTGTGGGGTGTGGGCCGGACAGTCAGTTCAGCCAGCTGGCTCTTTTGAATAATTCCCACCTCGCTCCCTGATATTTTTAACTGATATTTTTAACTTTTTAACTTTTAAATTTTTAAATGTAATTAATGTGTTTTTAACTGTGTTTTTAATTTTGTAAGCTGCCCTGTGACTTTGGATGAGGGCGGGGCATAAATGTGTGTGTGTGGGGCGAATGCGATCACACCAAAGAATTTCAGATGATCTGTGTGTGCCTTATAGACACACAAAGTCTCTTGCCTGTGATAGCTAATAATATAGTACATATTTCTCTTTTTTTTTTTCAATATAAATGATATACAGTGGAACCCTGTACAATGAAAAAACTCTGCTACACAGGGTTCTTCATTGTGCAAGTCGCCCCTTCCATCCAAAGCGAACCAGGCTTTGAAGCCTTGAGCCTGGCTTGCTTCGAAAGGAAGGGGACGAGCGGGTCTCCCTCCTTCCATCCAAAGCAAAGCCTTGAGCCCTGCTTGCTTCGAGAGGAAGGGGATGAGCTGGTTGCCCCATTTCATCCAAAAAAAGCAGGGCTTTGAAGCCACCCCAAGAACCACTTCCATCCAAGGAGGTTCCAAAAATGCTGTATTAATTCATATCAACAGGTGAGGAGCAAGTCTTCTTATAGTTCATTACTCATTCAAAACCAAGCCACCCTCAAACTCAATGTATTGTTCCAGGGAAAATCTTCTCTCCTAACTACAATGAGGAATGCAGCTAAACTCAGAAGGACAAAGATAGCGTAACAGATTATGGCAGTGGCAGCTGCTTCCATACAACAGGAAGCAGTAACATTTGTTGAAATTAGGTTGAAAATGGTTCCCTTTCATCATACTTTAGGTCTGCTGACTTTAGAAAGCCAGTTCATTACACCTAACAAAAGGATGTTGTTGTATGTATTTTCAAATAACATCTAATTTAATGGAGACTGTCATAATTTTCAAGGTTGGTGAAGTATTAAGGAGGGGTTTTACCACTGCCACCTCTCGGTGAGTTTCTATGACCAAGACTGGATTTGAATTGCACATCTCCTGGGCCCTACTCCATCACTCGATCCCCTATAACAGGGGTCCCCAACCACCAGGCTATGGACCCCTGTCCTGAACCAGGCCATGGGGGTGGGTGGCCCTGGGCCCCCCGATGACAGCCTTCTGCCCTCAACATGCTCTGCCAGGTCTGCCTGGTGAATGGAGTGAGAGCACGAGCTTCAGATACAGCAGATAGGTAGGTGGCTGGGACTCTCCTCCACGTTGCTTAACTATGGTGTGGCTCTGCTCCTAGCCTGTGCGCCGTGTGATACCTCACTGCTAAAGTCATACTGTGAGGCTGGCAGGTGGTTTGGCCCCTCCTCCTTGTATTTTAGCTACAGTGGGGCTTCTCTCCCCACCTGTACACTTTATTGTATTTTATTATGCACTCACACTGTCCAATCCCACCACCTTCACTTACTGGTCCATGGAAAAATTGTTTAGCATGAAAATGGTCCATGGTGCAAAAAAGGTTGGGGACCCCCCCGGCCCAGTGGTGGGCATCAGCAGGTTCACACCAGTTCACCAGAACCAGTAGCAGACATTCTGGCTGGCCCCACCCATCCAAGTTTTGAAATAAAGTAGTCCTAATTTGGGTGCAATGCAGGCCCTTCCCCCGGCCATGCCCGCCATATCACACCCATAGTGTGGTAGTAAAATGTTTTTGAGCCCACCACTGCCCTGCCCTATAAAATACTGGGGTGTGGGGGAGAGATACTTCTCATTCCATTACTCATAAACATTTGGTTTATATTTATTGCAAGAGTACTGCCTGAGGTGATCATTTCCTTCTGTGTAATGGTACAACCACTTGAGATGCCCTTTGAAGAAAATAATACTCCCTTATTGTCTTTACAAAAATGGACTGTGGTAGCTTAGTGGTTAAGATGTGAACTTGATGACTGGAAGGTCGAGAGGTCAGCATTTTGAGACCCTAGTATTGCATGATGGAGTGAGCTCCCGTCTCTTTCCATGCACCTGCCAACCTAGCAGTTCGAAAGCAAGAAATTTCAAGTAGATAAATAGGGACCACTTCAGTGGGAAGGTAAACAGCGTTCCATGCACTCTGGTGTCTAGAGATGCCTGCCACATGCCCATAGAAATGTCTGCAAGTACAGACAGCATTGGCTCTTTGGCTATAAACAGAGATGAGCACTGAACCCTAGAGTTGAATACAACTGGCTTGCAAGCAAGGGTGACTTTATCTTTACTATTGTCTTTGCAACTATACTATGAAATCATGGTGTTCCTCACATCAAGCAATGCCACTTTTTCTTATAGGGTATCTTTGTTAAAGCCTACATACTCAACTCTTTGAAGTTCAAGTACTTTGACCACCAAATGAGAAGAGAGGACTCACTGGAGAAGGTCCTGATGCTGCGAAAGATCAAAGGCAAAATAAGAGGGGGTGGCAGATAATGAGTTGGTTAGATAGCATCGTTGATGCAGTGGGTGTTGATCTGGACAGACTATGGAGGTTGGTGGATGACAGAGGATCCTATCGTGATAATCCCATGGGACGTTATCATCTTTGAATTTCTTTATATTCATTTAGTTACATTATAATTTTAGTACACTCTTAAGTTTGAGTAAGGCTAACTTTCAAGAAAGGCACACTTATGTCATTTGCATTCCAATACACATTCCAGACAGGAATACTCAAGAGGCATCTTGGTTGCTAAGCAGCATTGTCAAGCAGTTAGACACCTGCAAGGATTCCAAACATGCGCATTAGCATTTGAATTGAGGTGAACCCAAGGTAACAATGGGTCATTCAACTCAAAGGAGGGGACAGGAATTCCACCAAGCCCTTAACAGGAAGAAGACACTTTCACCTGCCAGTTACACTTTGACAAACACACTTTGAACCATCACCCAAGAAAAAGGGGAAAGGTAAAACTCTCATGCAGTATCATGGGGCACCTAAACACCTGGAAGAGGGATTACATCATGTGTCAGGGAAAACACCTGTTAGACACAACGTTCCCACATAACTCGCATTCTGGAGAGAGGTGTGAGCTAGCCCAAATTAGATATAAACCTCAAGATTAGAGAGATCAGAGAACTGCTTCTTCACGTAGGCGAGAGCCTATGCCAGATTGGATTTGGACTTCAAGATGGATTCCTAGGAAGAGATGGGGGGCTTTTGGCCCAACCTAAACTCCAGGTCTTTGCAGACATCAGCCAGGGCAAATGGACTTAGTTCCTGATGCAATGACTTCTTAGAAAAGTTAGTTCTTTGTTATTTTGATTAGATGTCTTAAATTTAGGATAGATATAGGGGTCCTACCTATGGACATGATAGTGTATTTAGGGATTAAAAGTTTAGTTAGATTCATTGCTTTGATTTGCATTTGATATGGATGAAAATACTTCTTCAAATAAACTTCTGAAAAGACACAGAGTGGAGTTTTGTCTTTGGAGCCAGGAGAGAGTATTTGGTGGTGGAGCGGATGGAGCTAAGAGGCTGTGGCAAAGGGAAAGGCTACATCTTCACATGGGCATAACCTTGAGGTGGAACTCTTCTCAAAGAGGACATTCACTTTGGGGAGATAAGGTTGCCACAGTGATCCAAAAGGAAGGAATACCTGCTTCCATTATCAGCCTGGGAATATTATCTGCTGGGGCATGCCAGTCTTTGAAGGTAAAAATATCTTCAGGGCAGCTTCCCAGGGAAAGCTCCATCTTTGTTAAATGGGAAGGTGGCAGTTTTAAAAGGACTGTGTTTCAGCTGAGCCACCATATTTCTCCGCTTCGTAAAAGAAACATCACCATCTTTCCATCTGTGAGGAAGACTGGAGGTTAGCGGGCCATCAGAACCCAAAGGGAGTGCCCCTGGGGGCGTGTGTGTGTGGGGCCCTTCAGGACAGAGCCTGGGCCCATGGGGTCGCAAAGGGTCAGACTCAACTGTGTGACTGAACAACAGCAACGTAATTAACTCAGTTCTGTTGAACTCAGTGGAGTTTACTTCTGATTAAGTAAGCATAGGACTCTGCCAGGAATTTATTAAAACCAATGAACATAGATAAATATGCAGTTTTATATGACTGAAGAACAGAAACAGCTAATTTGAGGGAAATATTAAAATTGCTAAAGTTTGTTGTTGCACCAAACCTATTACACAGAAGAGAAGTCTTCACAATAAAAGAAGAAATTAATTTTATTAAACAATGTATTTTATATATATGAACTTTTGTGAAATCAGGATAATGATCATATTTTGTACTCGGCTTTTAAAGTAAAACAAATCAGTGTGCTGAAATGTTTCATTATGTTACAAGAAGATGTTAAGGGCTTACTGTAATTTCTCATGCTCTTTATAATAAACAGATTTTATTGATCGCTTTTCATTATGTTCTATAAACTGAGAAAAACAATACAAAAGAAGATAAGTGAAAAAGTCAGATACTGTATGCGGGTTTAAAAAATAAAGATGAAGAAACATGTATTAACATACAGAATCCATTCAAAGAAGTATCTGGAACTTTTTCTGCATTAATGTCTTTATGAAGAACCTTGAATGCTGAACATTCACAATGATGTTCAGATAATTAGTTACTAATGTGGTAAAACACACTACTTGGGAATAATTCTGTAAAATCAATTTCTTAGCACTAATTTGTTAAAAATTTCAAGAATGATTATAAAATTAATTATGATAATAATAATTTACCATCAGAGACGTTACTTCTGAGAAATGGTTAACATTTCCCGTTACTTTAACTAATTACTGACCATCTTTTTAGTAATGTTAACTTATGTTTAATTTTACAATATAACAATTTAAATGACAAATTAATAGTCAAATTGATTTTATCAATTCTCCATGTTAATGGTTAATAATGCATGTTAATGTTAATGGATTAAACATTGCTCAGCCATTCAACATTAATACATTAATACTAACTTTAATACATTCAAGGGCCAACATGACTTAAAGAAAAATGTGTAAAGCTGATGATTAGCTCATTTTCTCTTTTACAATTGAATTTTCTTAGAAATGCATGCCTCGTCATTGAGACTTGCAAACTAAGTTGGTGTTAACCTTCAATGACTAAAGCACATGAAATACAAGCTAGAGGAGTAAGGAGAATCATGTATTATGGCAAATATTTGAAGGAGTAGTTCCTTCTAAAAAGGATCGAAATCTACCTGTCACATCCTAGACAGAGAAGTTTTAAGCATACAGAAACTGTCTCATTCTCCTCACATTCTTCAGTAGTAGGATGTTGCAATGCAATATTTTTACACAAGTCCTTTCAGATATGTTTGTGATGTGGGTTTGAAGGGAGACAGAGGTTTGATTAACTGAAGCTACAAAATGGATGACAGCTGAGAAATCAGGTGACTTATTTTCCATGGCTTCTTCATGTCAGACAAAGTTACATGTAAAACATATGCATTCAAAGAAATGCTCACAGAACCATGTATGAATGTCCATGTGATGTTAAACAATGAACATTTCAAAATCCAGTATGACATGAACTTGACTCTTACATATTGGATGCTGAGAATAATATTATTTTAAACATCTATAATTGCATTATTATGTAATCAGCAAAGCCCAGTGTGTGGAAGCAAAAAACCCAAATTTGATTCAAAATCCAGGACAAACCAAAAGTAAGAATAGAAAAATGAGAAATCAACACTAACAGGTTTTGAGTCCACAGGCAATAAAAGAACATCTGAAATTGGATCAGGCGCCTTGGAGAAACCTGGGGCCAAATTTCCTATCTGTAGAACTACAGTCAAACCTCACATAAAGAGTGTTTTGCTTAAAGAGTAACTCGCTTAAAGAGCACAATTTTCTCTGAATGTTCGCTTCACTTAACAAATAAAACCAACCAAAAACTCGCTTAACAAATAAATCGGGATGCACAATCCCCCCCCCCCATTGGTCATTTACAATGGTGTTTCGCTTAAAGAGCAAACTCGCTTAAAGAGCAATCCTGTGGAACGCATTATGCTCTTTAAGCGAGGTACCACTGTACTATAAATCTCACTAGGTGCTGGAAGTGTGACTCTTCTAAAAAAATCTACTTGTGTGTTTGTCATGCGTTTCTGTTTTGAAGGGCTTGTGGAGTCCCACACCTCTTTTTTAAGATTAATAACAGCACTCATGGACATTTTCACCCAACAAAATTTTTTCTGGGGAACAGGGAAGACTCTGGGACCCACCATTCTCTGGAATTTACAAAATAGCTTTAATGCCACATCAAGCCCACAGATCACACTTCTCTTCGGTTCTGCACTGACCAAAAACATTCTTCTTCCTAAAAGTTTGTCATTGCCACAGAGCTGGAAACGAACAGGCTAGAAATGGGATGCACACAGAGCAGATTTTTTAAAAAAATAAAATGCTTGTGCAATTGTGTGTGTATGTGAGTGAGGATTTTTTAAAATGAGCAAGAGGTTAGTCCTGTTTTATAACTGTATGGAATCCTTCCTCAGCAGACTGCAGATGACCTATAGAAGTGATTTAATGCAGAGCTGCTGGATTTTCAACATCTCTTCACGTGCTTCTCGGGCTGAGACTGGCTGATTTCTTTGGGGTGTTATAACTATGACCTGCTCCATTAAGTAGCAAACACAGTACAGCTGGATACAACAAGCTCAGCTAGATTCTTGGCTTCAGTGGAATCTGCTTGATTAGGAAAAATGCAATGCCCTTGTCACACCTCTTCTACTCCTGGCTCAAAAGATGGGTTTGGTATTGATTTCTCTTTAATAGGGATTCACGGATTGCTGCCTTTCCACAACAGCATGAGGAGTTGTTGTTTGTACCCTACAATAGCCTGTCAAGAGGATTCTTTCCTCCCTCCCTCCCTTCTATTTCTAGTTTTAGCTGTAAAAACACATTACCAATTCAAGGTAATGTAGTGCTTATTAACAAATTACCTGAAGTGCTTTGGCATCATGCATTAATCTCAGGTTCATTTTAACAGTCCCTGTTTGGTAAGTAAACTGTAGACTGTCATGACAGATTAATCTGGTTATAGAAACAGGAAATGAAAAGGCTGAACCTTGACTCCTATTTATCCCACTGTACAGCTAAGGCTGGAACTGAGTGAGAACTGGGCAAGTGATGGAATACATACATCAGACAGAAATCCAGATTTAAAAATACTTTCTTCCTTTCTTCCTTCCTTCCTTCCTCAGATGAAATAACTCATGAATATTAACAAAAATCTTTATCTCAGATATTGAAATGGCTGTTTTTCAGAACTACAACATGGGCCATCTGTTAGGGGCCTCTTTGAGTTGTAATTCTCCCCCCAATAAAGAACTTCTCTAAACTATGCTGCATCCAGTGGTGGGTTGTCAAAATTTTTACTACCCCCACTGTGATGTCATCACAGTGTGGGCGAAGCTAATGTCATGACATCATGGGCTGGGCCAAATAAAATAATAAAATAATAATAAAATAAAAATAAGCACACACACACACCTCAACCCACCCACCCACAACACAAACCCTTAAATAAATTAAATAAATTAAATAAATACAATAAAAATTACATTAAAATACACCCACTCACCCACACACACACCCCAAACACAAATCAACCCACCCACCCCCACCCCAAACACAAACCTGTCACTTATCTGTTAGTAGAAGTGCCTGGGCAGCACCATGTTGCAAGATGGATATGGTCATCGTACCAGTTCTCTAGGATAATATGTTTTAATGTAAATGTAAAACAGCTGTACCTCCTTAAGGGTTCTCCAATTGGAACAGCAATTGGAACAGCACAGGTGTAGCTTATTGATCAGGTAACTCCAAGACTTTGCTTAAAAACCCCAAGCCAGACCTGCTGGCTGCCAGGTCTTTTTAGGAACTGTGGTAGTACGTCAAGATAGGTAAAGGTATTAAATACACATTAAAATACACACAGACACACGACACCCAAAGGAGAGTCATTTACGCTAGGGAGCAAGCTATAGGGAGCTTCATGCTAGCAGCTTCTCTTCCTCCTCCCCACTTGAGAGGACAGCAAGGAGGCCGTGCATAATGCACCAAGTACTGTAGGCATGCATGCACACCAAGTGCTTGACGCGCATGCGCATTGGGGGAACCAATAAAAAGGTAAGCCCCGAAGGTGGTTCCCCCCCAAAGCTGCTACCGGTTCTCCAGGACAATGGGGAAAGTTATTACCGGTTCTGGCGAACTGGTGCAAACATGTTGCATTCCATCACTGGCTGTATCCTACTTTATTAAGGTCTTTAGCCTCTTAGTTACCTGAATTGCAGTATTTTACCAATCTGTTGCTATGGATTATATGGCTCACAGAACCTGAGATGCAAGACCAAACATGTAATCACTAGTTTGGGTAACTTTTGCATGAGAACTTTGTTCTAGCACAGAACAGTGATTACCTAATGAGTGAAGCCATCAACAGCTTGGCAGGATCTGATAAATAGGAGACATCTTCTTGTTATCTAAAAATCGCTATCCCTTTTAATGTGGAGATGCATTTTAAATTAAAAGTTCATCTGCTGGCGGAGCTCCCTAAGAACCACAGAGATTTTAATTTCAGACAAAAACAATACCATTTTATTGACAAACATAAGATTTAAGCAACAGAGGGCCCCCAATGCTGGACAAAGAAACATGTCTAACCCATTTTTGTCTGCTAGAAAAATCTAATGAGCTTCCCTGTTGGTGGGAGAGCTAGCCATTGAAGCTGCTGAGAGTTTTTTATACATTTCCTTCAACTAATCTCATCACCTATGCTAATTAAGTTTATACAATGAGACAAAAGTCCAGCAGAGGGGTTTCTTATTAAATGTAAATAAACAATCTTTAGTCACATTGAGTTAGTTAGCACTTTAAATTCAATGACAAACTTGTATGCAAATAATAATGTAGGAAGAGATTTTACAAAGTCTGGCTTTATGCTGTACTTGATCTCTTCCAGGTGAGCCTTTCCAGGTGCTCATTGTCTATTTGTTTGTTTGTTGTCTGGCAAGCATCACAGTTTACATATGGTAAATAGAGATTCCAGGATGGTGATGGAGGAAATTCAGAGAATAGTGCTCTGGCTATTATCTACTTTGAGTAGGGTGTGACATTATGCTTAATTGGTTTCTAGGTGAGAGGTCGCAGTGTCTCTGGGTCTCCAAGCATTCCCTGAAGGGAAATACCTCTGGGTGCTGTTTCATTTAGAAATATAGAACAAAACATGTTAAGAATCAAAATATTACAGAGCAAAGGAAATACCAAAAAGATACCCTTTTATTAACATTTATACAAAGGGCAATTTAAGAACTCCCATTCATGAGCAGGACATGTCACTAGCTGACTCCTGAAGCAATTAACACCTTTTCTTCAAGTTAAACAATCCCAGGACAGTTGGGAGACATTCTATGAGGAAATTCTGGTTTGGCTTGAAAAGTTTAATTAATTGATTCCTATCCTTTGGTATCATACTGGGAAGGCAAGACTTGCCAGAAAGGATGGTTAAACTGGAAAGTACATTCCTAGATAACGGCAGTTTGAGATCTTTATAAAATTATTAAAAATCAACTCTTGCAGCCCTTTTTCTGCAAGTAATCGTTGCACAGTGTGGTGCTTGTGAACATGGAAGACTAAACTTGAAGTGGATGGCAAATTAAAATAGAGAGAAAAGCATATTTTATTGGAAATTAAAGTATATATAATACTAAACATGCTAATTTCAAAATTATGGTTACATTCTCATAAGTAAATGTTGCAGTTGTGGGAAGGTAAACCCGGGAAAAAAAACCCATAGAAGTGGCATGGCTCTAATAATTAGTGAAAAATAGCTCAAACAGTTGGGGACTATAATATGAGATCTAGTCAAATCTTATCAGTCGGACTTCTTAGAAACCTTAACAACATAACTACCTTTCAAATTTGTGTTTCAACAACAGATGCTAGTGAAGAAGCATTTTAAGTAGAAAAAGGTATATTTACTTACAGTAACTATTTGTAGTTACAGTCAGGAGGATAAATAAAAATAAAAATGGAGTCTCCAGCATGTGGAGACAAACTCCATGCTTGTTGCTTGGACAAAAGTCAGGGGAAGAAGAAATGACTATCAACAAACAATGGATGCAAGCAAACAGTCAAGAAGAAGAGGCAGGGGCTTGCTTCAAATAACACCGGGTGGGAAAAGAGCTTTACCAATCAAGTCAGTGGCAAAAGAATTATCACATTAGGATGTAAAGCCCCCTCCCACTGATACCCAGTGTTAATGCATGCAAGACTGCTATTCTCCCAACAGTTAAGTGGGTTCTAAAGCAAATCAAGCCCGATCTCTTTCTAGAGGTAAACATGA
The DNA here is from genome assembly GCA_030440675.1 of Furcifer pardalis. Lineage (NCBI taxonomy): Eukaryota > Metazoa > Chordata > Lepidosauria > Squamata > Chamaeleonidae > Furcifer > Furcifer pardalis. The sequence continues at coordinate 98,351,104 of CP126896.1, read as the reverse complement.
TACAACTGAGGCTGTCATAATCTGGGCACATCTTGCAAAGACAAGACTCACAGGAAAAGTAAGTAATCTTAGGAAAGAGGGAAAGAGTAGAGAAAGAGGAATGTGCACAATAAAAGAAGACTTGCAAAAGCTTGCAAAACCTGACCCACCCTGTCAACAATAGGACATTTTGTGGGTCACTCTATCATACAGTCATAATAAGTTGGAAATGACTTGACTCCATATAACAAAGAACTGATCCGTTGGCAGCTGAAATTTGTTGGCAGAGCTGCCTACAAACAGCACACACAAAGCAATTGAATCTCTTGAAATGAATGCTGGCTCAGGGATTTTAGGAGGTGTAGTCTAGAAATGGAACTTTCCCCAGTTCTCTTCTACCTTAGCATGCAAGATCTGAAGGCAGTAGTTCACCTGCAGGCATTCTTCCAAAGCTCATAGTGGACTGCTATAGATAAAGTAGCTCAAATTAAAATTGGGATGAAATTCTTACCTCCCTGCTTCAAGGAAACATTTTGGCCAGTAGATGGACTTTGCAATTCCAGTACTGATGTGTGATTGGCTTACTGCACCATTAGTGGAAATGAAATGGTGACTTGTGGCCTCCTAACAGGAGAGCCTAGGCCAGTGATGGTGAACCTTACCACTCCAGCTGTTCTTGAACTTCAATTTCCAGAAGCCCAAGTCTCTGTGAATCCACATGAGTGGGTTTACGTGCAATAAACCCGTTTGTGTGGATTCACAGAGACTTGGGTTTCTAGGAATTGAAGTCGAAGAACAGCTGGAGAGCCAAGGTTCACCATCACGGGCCTAGACGTTGCTGAAATAGAGGATATGCCTTACTGGAATAGATAGCAAAGAGAGACACCAATTTCCATAAAACATGCTCTGCTAACACACACACACACATGCACGCACGCACGCACACACACATGTCCACGCGCGCACGCGCGCACACACACACACACACACACACAAGGCCAGGAGATGGGAGCCAAGGTCCTTGCGGAGTGCTGGGCCGGAAAAAGCGAGACTGGGAGGGGTGTCTTGCATTTCAAGGCACAGCGCTCTGTGGGGACCTTGAAGCAATCAGTGGGGACCAAAGCTGAACAGTGGCTGGACTGGCCAGGAGATGGGGGCTGAGGTCCTTGTGGAGCACTGGCCCGGAAAAAGTGAGACAGGGGTTTTTTCACCTTTCAAGGCACAGTGTTCTGTGGGGACCTCAGTGGCAGCAACCAAAAGAGAATAGTGGCTGGACTGGTCAGAAGATGGGGACTGAGGTCCTTGCAGAGTGCTGGGCCTTGAAAGGCGAGACACCCCCTCAGTCTCACTTTTTCCAGCCCAGCACTCCACAAGGACCTCAGCCCCCATCTCCTGGCCAGTCCAGCCACCATTCAGCTTTGGATCCCAACGCTTGCTATGGGGTCTTCGCGGAACACTGTGCCTTGAAAGGCAAGACCCCTCCCCTTCCCCCTCTTTCTGAGCCAGCACTCCACAAGGACCTCGCAGGATCTTGTTAGGATACATGAGCTAGTGTTTGCAACAAGAGCAAACCAATGACTGTACCTTTAAGGCTCTGCATGTTACCCCAGCCAGGTGCTATCATTAAGGGTTTGTAGGTAGCATAAATTCAGGCAACATTCTCAGACACTTTGCTCTTATGCCATTTTGCCTGAATGCCGTTGCATCGCTTCGTGCCATTGTGTGCTTCGTGCCACTGCTGCTTGCTGTTGCCTGCCTGCTGTCTGACACTGCTGTTGCCATCGTTGCCAGCCAGCTGTTGGACTGCGTTCGTCGTTTTCCTGGTATGTTTGCCTTGCCGGACTGCATGACATTGGATAACATACCACTGCCACATTGTGGTGCCTTGATAAAAGACTCTGTGTTTTGAGGGAGAGCTAAAGGAACTGCTGACTATCTTCAGAGCCGACCTTGAAGGAGCAGATAAGGTTTGGACTGTGTTTGCTTTGCTTTACTGAAGATAGACGTTTGAAGCTTTCCAAAGACTGTTTATAGACTTTGTATAGACTTTGCTGCAACACATAGTCTGAATAGAAGACATGTGTAACCTTGCACTTCGTGCTCAGTTTTGTATATAGTGTAAATAGAAAATTCCTACAACCCAAGCTGAAAGTTTGTTTTTGTGCTTTATCCAACCAAACACTCTCACACTCTGGGGTGTGGCCATAGTCAGCCACTTCTAGCACTTTGCTATATCAATTCCATCTCAATGGTTATGGGCCCAGGTGCTGCTAATTGACCGCGCCCTGTTTGTAGCAGAGAGTGTTTGTTCTGTTTGCTTGGAGGAATTTTTACACTTGAGTAGCAGCAATGACTTCTGGAGGCTTGAGTTTGGTTCCTCAGCTCACTGGCACGAACTATCAGGCTTGGGCTTTAAAATGCTCTTTATTGCTGAGGAAGGAGGCCTTGTGGAGCGCAGTGTCCACGCCCGTGGACTTGGCAGCGTTGGACCCTGATGATGAAAGTGACAACAAGGCCATTGAGCAGAACTCTCAGGCTCTGGCAGTGATTGGGCTCACTGTTGCAGACTCTCTCTTAGTGCATATTAGAGGGGAGACTTCTGCTGCTGCGTGCTGGGAAAACCTGAAGAGACTGTTTGTGAGAAAAACCGTGTGTGCGCAGATACAGCTTGCCAGGAGGCTTTTCCGCACTCACCTTGCTCCAGGTGGGAGTATGGCTGAGCACGTACAGCTTATGACTACCCAGCTCCTGGACCTGGAGGACAAAGGTCTTGGGTTCAACGAGCAGCAAAAGGCCTGTATCCTTTTATCTTCCCTGGATGCGAGCTACGAGGATTTCGTGGTTTCCCTTGGGGCTCTGCCAAGCCAAGACATGGTGTTCGATGAAGTCAAGCCTCGGCTACTGGAGGAGTCACAGAGGAGGCTGGAACGGTCCCTACTTCGAGAGGCCAGCGCTCCCCAGTCCCAGAAAGGCAACGAACAGCAAACAACAGTGGGAGTCGCCCGGAGGTGCTTTGCTTGTGGGAAACCTGGGCATTTTGCCAGGTCTTGTCCCACCAAGGCTGGGAAACGCCCAAAGAAGCAAAGGAGGAGTGCTTCATCGAAGCCAGCTGGTGTATGTTACTCCTCGAAGCCAGAGGAGCTGTGGGTGATTGATAGTGGGGCGACAAGATCAATTTCATCCATAAGAAAGAGTTTTAGGTATTTAAAGGAGACAGACACAGTTGTCTCACTGGTAAACAAAAAGGATGTGCCTGCTAGGGGTGTAGGTGAAGTATATGTTACCCCATTGGGGACAACTTTGCAAATGTTGTACATCCCTGGGTTCCTAAATATACTCTCAGTGAGAGAGTTGGATAGGGCAGGGTATGAGGTAACCTTTAAGAATGGTGAATGTGTTATCAGAAAGGAGTCAAAGTGTTATGTAGCCCACCACAAGAACGGGCTATATGTGTTAGAACCCCAGTCCCCACCTGTTGTTAGTGTTGGAAATTACAACAGGCCTGCACACTTTAACTGCATCCACCTGTTGCACAGAAGGTTGGGCCATTGCAGTTTTAAGGTTCTGGGGCAGACTGTGTCCCAGGTAAAAGGGATAAGTCTATCGCCTTGCAATAGATTTTTGCAATGCAATGCCTGTGGAGAAGAGAAGTCTAAATCTGCACCAGCAAACAGGATGCAGGGCTTCTCCACAGAGCAACCGATGGACCTGGTTTTTGCAGATCTTATAGGACCAAGAAAGCCATCTTTAGGGGGAGCAAAATACATTCTGAACATCATTGACCATCATTCTAGATATGGTTTGCCCAGTGGCTAAAAGCTACCGAACGTAAAACAGGGAAACGCCTTAAATGCCTGGTCACTGACCAAGGGGGAGAATTTGTTAACAAGGCTTTCTCAGATTTCCTGACAAGGAGAGGGATCGAGCACAGGCTCAGTGCGCCATACCGTCCACAACATAATGCCTATGTGGAACGCAGGGGTCAGACACTACAGAGTATGGTACGGACGCTACTGAATGACGCCCAACTACCTGATGCCCTTTGGGGGGAGGCAACCCTTACTGCCACACATTTGATAAACCTAACAGTGAATGCTACCACGGGGCAGGTACCATATGTACTATGGCATGGACGGCAGCCTGACTTAGGTCACTTAAGGATCTTTGGGTGTCCGTCGTGGGTACACATACCCGCTCAGCAAAGGCGCAAGGGACAGCACCGTGCCCGCAAATTAATATTTGTCGGTTATGAAACCAACCGAAAATGCTATCACTTTTGGAAGCCTGGTACTAGGGAAATTTTTAATAGCGCCAGTGCAAAGTTTTTAGAGAACGTAGGTTGGGACAGGCTGGAGCAGGGCCCCCCGCCTACTAGGACTAATGGCTACCCAGTACCTAGTGAAGTAACCAGGGGATCTAGTAATTCTGGTCCCAGACTGTCCAGACCGGACAGAGATAATATCAAAAGCAAGAGTGAGTCCGATAGTGATCAGGATCGGGTCTCTGACCACTCAAATAGCGAGCAGAGGGTGATGGTAAAGTCAGAGGATTCTGACTCGGACTCCCAGGGTGAGACACCCAATGTGCCCAGACCACCTGCCATCGTCAGGCGGTCTACTAGGGAGAGGAGGCAACCTGACAGGTATCAGGCCTGCTCAGTGATAATAGAACCAGCCAGTTTCGCTGAACTGGCTGAATTACCTAAACCTGACCAAGAGCCATGGAAGGAGGCTATGAGCAAGGAGTTAGCTTCAATGAAGAGCCTGCAAGTCTTCCAAGAGGTACCCATACCTGCAGGAAAACAGGTCCTTGGGTGCAAGTGGGTTTTCAAGGTCAAAAACTGTGCTGATGGAAGTAAACTATGTAAGGCTCGCTTGGTCGCTCAAGGGTTTAGGCAGAGTGAAGGGGACTACGATGAGGTCTTCGCCCCATCACTGAAGGCTACCACATTGAGGGCTGCATTAACGTGGGCAGCTAAACACAAGCATGTGGTCAAGCATATTGCCGTGGCCACAGCGTACCTCAATGCCCTTAAGGCATGAAATATATTTGAGGAGGTCACCAACGTTGACTAGCCCGGAAAGCAAGTCTGTGTGCTGGAAACTAACGAAGAGCCTCTATGGCCTTCGACAATCTGGGTACGAGTGGAATAGGTGCCTAGTGGATTTTCTTAAGAGTTTAGGTTTTAACCAGGGTATAGCAGACCCGTGTCTGTTTAAAAAGGGGTCGGGCAAAGCAACAATGTTGCTCCTGGTGTTCACAGACGACATTGCAGTCATTTCTCCGGATGAGAAATCAGCTGCTGAACTGATAGAAAGGATTAAACAGAGGTTTGATATCAAAGACCTAGGTGATATCAAGACATACGTAGGAGTGGATATAGAAAAGACAGCGAGGGGTTTTAAGCTGTCGCAGGTTGAGAAAATAGCACAATTACTCAAGCGGTACAAGCTTGAACTTGCAAAACCATGCAACACTCCTATGACTCCTGGATTCCTTCAGGAGGTGAATGAAGGGCCAGAGTTCAATAAGGGTATTTATAGGTCATTAATAGGGAGTTTGACTTATATTGCTACATGGTCCCGGCCAGATATATCTTTTGCCGTAAATCAGTTAGCCAGGTACTGTGAAAACCCGAGAGAAAGACACTGGCAAGCGGCAAAAAGGGTCCTGAGATACCTAAAGTATTCGATCAGGAGAGCACTGTATCTGGAGCCAAGAGGGAGCCTGGCACTAGCAGTTTATGCCGACGCAAGTTTCGCATCGGACCCAGACACCAGAAAGTCCACATCGGGGATGGTTGTCACGTTAGGGGGTGCACCAATAGACTGGAAGTCCATGCGTCAGAAACATATCACCTTATCAACTATGGAGGCGGAATTCTCTTGCCTGTCATTGACATGCACTGAGGTAACACACCTAGTACAGCTTATTAAGGACCTAGGGGTAAGCTGTACCGAACCAATAGTTGTATATGAGGATAATCAAGCAGCAATAACCACTGCTAACAGTATAGGGGTAAAGAGCCGGTCTAGGCATACTGATCTGAGATACCTCAATGTAAGAGAGTCAGTTCGGAAAAACATCATTAGGCTAGAGTATATTCCCACCGAGGAAAATGTGGCAGATGTTTTTACAAAGCCTTTACCAATGTTGAAACATAAATACTGTATTGAAACGCTTGGAATACTGTGAATGTGTATTCTGTATCTCTGTATGTATCTTTGTTGTAACGTATCAATCATCGGCTGAGTGCTCTCGTCGCAAAGGGGGAGTATGTTAGGATACATGAGCTAGTGTTTGCAACAAGAGCAAACCAATGACTGTACCTTTAAGGCTCTGCATGTTACCCCAGCCAGGTGCTATCATTAAGGGTTTGTAGGTAGCATAAATTCAGGCAACATTCTCAGACACTTTGCTCTTATGCCATTTTGCCTGAATGCCGTTGCATCGCTTCGTGCCATTGTGTGCTTCATGCCACTGCTGCTTGCTGTTGCCTGCCTGCTGTCTGACACTGCTGTTGCCATCGTTGCCAGCCAGCTGTTGGACTGCGTTCGTCGTTTTCCTGGTATGTTTGCCTTGCCGGACTGCATGACATTGGATAACATACCACTGCCACATTGTGGTGCCTTGATAAAAGACTCTGTGTTTTGAGGGAGAGCTAAAGGAACTGCTGACTATCTTCAGAGCCGACCTTGAAGGAGCAGATAAGGTTTGGACTGTGTTTGCTTTGCTTTACTGAAGATAGACGTTTGAAGCTTTCCAAAGACTGTTTATAGACTTTGTATAGACTTTGCTGCAACACATAGTCTGAATAGAAGACATGTGTAACCTTGCACTTCGTGCTCAGTTTTGTATATAGTGTAAATAGAAAATTCCTACAACCCAAGCTGAAAGTTTGTTTTTGTGCTTTATCCAACCAAACACTCTCACACTTTGGGGTGTGGCCATAGTCAGCCACTTCTAGCACTTTGCTATATCAATTCCATCTCAGATCTCTCCCCTGTCTCTGAGCAAAGTGCAGATTATATTTAAACTGTACAGCATTTCCATTGGATCCCCCCCAAACGAGGACTCTCCTGTGGAAGCACATCAAATTGTTCTCTATAAAGGAGGTCATTTGGCCACCCTGTGTGCCTCAGACCATTCACACTGTTCTGTTCCTAAACACCATGTATGGAAATGAAATCTGGAAAGTAAGGAAAGCTGACTGACTGACTGACTGACTGATTGACTACATAGCATATCAGGCAGAAAAGGATCTCCTACAGTTTTTATCTTAGGCAACTACTTCAGCATCCTCCCATGCCATGTTCAGGGTCTTTAAATATCCCATGTTCTTTGCCACATATGTCAAGAATGTCCTTGTTGTTGTTTGGCATTAGGAGGGGTACATCTTATTGCCACTTTGGGTATCCTGTTTTTCTCCATACTAAAAATATAGCCAGCCATTTGGAGTTTTCTTTGTGCAACAATGTTATGTAATTTGCATGAGCCACTCCTTTGATTAGGGAGAGGAGATGGGATTGATTAATTTGAAATATGTTTCTGGAGGAGAGCTCTGTGGATACCCTCGACTGCCAGAAAGGTGAGCAAGTCGCAAGTGGCTCCTAGAGCAAATCAAGCATTACCTGTATTTCATGGCAAAAACAAAGAAGCTGAGGCTTCATTCTCTGGAAAAGTCAACAATGCTGGGGAAGGTAGAAGGCAGCAGGAGAAGAGGGAGACCAAAACTTGAGATGGGCGGACTCCATGAAGGGAACACAGGCTAGTGTTTGCAAGAGCTGAGCTGTGCTGTTAAGGACAGGACATTTTGGACATCTCTCATTCATAGGGTCGCCATAAGTCAGAGATGACTTGATGGCACATAGCAACAACGTGTGCCACATAAGAATGTTTTATTTTGGCATCCTGAACAAAATATCTAAGGTTTCACTTGGAAGTGTCTTGGAAAATAATGCTTGAAGCTTGTAATGATAATCCTTGAGTATTTAGAACATGAATAGATGTCAGGAAATGACATATTTCCTCATGTTTCCCAAGGCTTGAAGCCGCAGTTTTTTAGCTAGGCCTCATAGAGAGCCTCATACCCGCAGCAGGTCTCCAAGGTGAACAGCCTTTGGCATGTTAGAACAATGTAGGAACACAGGAACACTAAAGTGTCAACAAGCCGTCTTGTGACATGTAGGCTGGAAGACACAGATGGGAAATGATTTCTTTGAGGCTCCCTATGAGGCCTAGCTAAAAAACTGCGGCTTCAAGCCTTGGGAAACATGAGGAAATATGTCGTTTCCTGACAATAGACATGGTTTGGATTACACTATAAATAGCACATTATTAGCATGAGCACAGGTGGAATATACGTTGCTACTGTTGTTTGCTGCTGCTGCTGCTGTCATGATTGTGTTCACAGTACAGTAATACCTCAGATAACACTAAGACTTGGTTCCACAAGTCTTGGTGTTATCTGATTTTTAGTGTTATCCGATGCATGTTAAAATCCTATGGGATGGATCAGATAACATTAAAGCTCCATAGAGATACATTGTAACCGCACAGGCATTAGCGGTTGTTATCCAATCCATCCCATAGGACCTTAACGTTATTCGATCCAGTTCTCCTCCCCAGATTACTTAACGTTATGGGATTTTAGCATTATCCGAGGTAAACGTTATCCAGGGTATTACTGTATTATTAAACCTGGAGCCATGTCCTGTGTTTGGGTCATAGGCTAGGGAAATGACTCGTTCAAAACTTGTTTTAGCGTGAAATGAAAAATTCACAGTTTTTCAGTTTACAAAACTGCAAGTGTAAATACAGCTTTGCTGTATGAAGAAATTCTTTACATTTAAATCAGAGCACTATAATGTCAAAATAATCAGCAGGTATTAATCAGTGTTTCATCTCAAAAAATGTTTATTAGTTTCTATAGTGATTGGAAAGTTAATGTGCGTATGTGTGCATACTTACACATACTTACAAGCAGTGACAAGAAGTGTCTTTATAATATCTACATTGTCAATACTTGCTATTAATATAATCAAGAGAAATTTCTTCACAGGTGAAAAGAAAAAAGAAGCACCCTTAATTAACAGATTTGTAAAATAGAGAAGGAGGTGGTGAATAGTTAGTGTGGGAGTGTTGGTACACATTAATTTATGAACACACCATGAATTCTCAGTTGTTAATAAAAATGAAAAAGAAGAATTTTCCCTCCCCTTTCACCTTCTCAGTTTCTTTCTCAAAATAAGTCCTAAACTTTCCAGCAACTGTTTAAGTACTGATATGCTTTTGCTCACAAAAAACCCAAATATTGACAAAGGTGTGAAGCCTGCAACAAAATGTTGCAGTGTGTGATGTGTTCTGTTATAGGATCCTAGCCAGCCTCAACTTTTCCATTATGCTATATTCCCTTCCTCTGCCCTGGTTTTCTGGTCTCCCATTCAATAACCAGCATGCATTCCATGGATGCTGAGTATGCACAGTCCTCATTGTTCATCATTTTCTCATTTGAGTGCCCACCTTTTTTGTTTGTTTCACTTTGTGAATCTGTGAGCCTTGAGGCTTTCTCAAACTTGCTGCATATTCCACTCATTTATAGATGGTAACATTCTGAGTGTGTAAGAACCAACACTCAGCAAATGAGCTTACTATCCTTACTTACTGTAGCTCTTGCAACCTAGACAACTTAGTAAAGCTGAAAAACAAGTTCACGTACCTTGGATCCTTAATAAGGCACTTTATAGTGGGATGTGCTCCCAAACATTGTCTGTCTTGAGCATCACCTGGAAGCAGATGTTCTTGAAGTTGTTTTCTTAAGCTGTTGATACAGTGGCATAGCGTGGATTTCAGCCGCCCAGGGCGGAGGCCAAATTTGCCACCCCCTGGGCCCATGACACAGACAGTGTCAAATTTTGCCATCCCAAAAAATGCTACCTGAGGGCCCCCCCCCAAGCCACTGTTTTTGGGAGTGAAGGAGGGATCAGGATCATCAGGGTGCCCCAAAAACAAAATCCTCCCTGGGCCCCCTCAGCCTATGCCACTTTGTTGATATAAGACAGAACTTTGTTGTAGATCACAAGCTCAATATGAGCCAACAGTGCAATGTAGCAGCAAAAAAGGCAAATGCTATTTTAGGCTGTATTAACAGAAGCATAGACTTTAAATTCTGTGAGGTACTAGCCCCCCCCCCCTCTTTTCAGCAAAAGTCAGCCCTTTGCTCTTGAGCTTTTGAAGGATGCCAACAAACTGGAACAGGTTCAGAGGAGGGCAAGAAAGATAATCATGGGAAAAGAAACCAAGCCATATGAAGAAAGAATAAAGGAATTGGGCATTTTCCCCTATAGAAAAGGAGGCTGAAAGGAGACAGGATAGCACTTTTCAAATACCTGAAAGATAATCAGACAGGTGAAAGTGTGGATCTGTCTCAGTCATTTCAGAATGTGGTGTACATAATGATCTCAAATTATGGACGCACACCACCCGCCCATGCGGAGGGCCTGTGCTTTGCCCGGGCCCTCCCCAGGAGATGGGAGCATGCCGGAAAATTATCCCACAGGTCGGGCAGGGAGGGGCCTACACACCTTTATAAGGGGTGGCTCCTCCCTTCCTCGCCCTTCCTCTTGCCTACCGGAGAAGGCACTCAATTATTGTATGATTCTATATTGCAGGGGTGCCCAAACTATGGTCCTCAGGCCAGATCAAGCCCCCAATGCCAATTCATCCAGCCCGCAAAGCTCTTATTGCTCCCAGAAGCAGAAGTAAAACATGCCCACATGGGTGCATTTTACTTCCACTTCTGGGAGCAATGAGGGCTTCATAGGCCGGATGAATTAGTATTGGGGGCCACATATGGCCCTAGGGCCATAGTGACTGGCCGCGGCCCTAGGTGCCCAAACTTTTCAGACCATGGGCCGGTCACGTGGTCAAGTGTGCCAGTCACGTGTTTCCTCCCACCTGGAAGTGGAAGTGAAACACACATGTGCGTGTGCAGAACACACCCACGTCTGCACAGAACACTGCCATAAATGACCTGCAGCTGTTGTAAACTTCTGGGAGCAGTGAGGGCGGCGCAGGCCAGTTTAATTGGAGCCATGGGCCATATCCGGCCAATGGGCCATAGTGTGGGCTCCCCTGGTCTAGCTGATGTAATAGCCATTTTGCATCACTATGTTGCTTTGTAGAAACAGGATCTAGAAGAGTAACAACATTCTTTTGTCTTAATGAGAAAATAAATGAGGAAACTTTGGAATTAGACAATTAAATATATCAGATAATAGAAGTTTGGATTATGAGGATTCCTCTATGTGGCTGTCTCTTTTGATAAGCTTAGAATAAAGGCTTAAACCTCTGGGATTGTCATGTCCTCTCTCTTAATGAATGCATCATTTTTACAACTGAAAATAAAATCAAATAGCATCACTGCACCATTAGACCAATATTTTAATGGCAGCTGGACCACTAGCAATATTTTTGTTGATTAATACCATATAGCCATCTGTAAAGCAAAGAGAGCATCTTCTATTGGCTGCAGCTTTAGCAATCTTGCCTGACATCTAAGTAATGTTGATTTTGTTTAGATGACAACCTCATTATGGTGTATAATTGCTAAGCAATCTTCTAGCAAAGACTGGGTTAAAAACTACTGGAAGATGCTTGTTCTTCTCGTTATTAATTAGTACGTGTCCACTCCGCCAAATCCCATGCCCAAACTTCATTTGTTATGTTCAGCCAAATGCATGAATAGCTTTTGAGTAATTATTTTCCAACATCATCTAATACCTCTTTGCACATCAATTAAAAATCCTCTTAACAAGGAACTGCATTTTGTTCAAGATCAAATGCCTAGACCAAAGCTGTATCAATCATGTAGAGCTAATTAGTGGGTTTGCTTTATATCATTTGTTTTACTTTATTGTTCTATTATACACTTCCTAATGAAACCAATTGAACAATTTTTAAATCTTTGTTCAATTAATTGAAGGCTTAAAGGCCAGCTACCTAACCACTCTTTTATATTTTTTTTCTCTGTCTCCTCAGTTTTAATTTAAAAGGAAGGGGGAAAATAATCATAAGTAGGGAGAATAACCTAGCAATTCTTTTATCTGTTTTATTTACATTGGTGAAAGGCTATGAAACAGGTTTAAGAATTTTCTAATAATATATTACTCACTGGAACAGTCTTGTGGCTCATAAATTTTTGAGAAAGAAACTGAATGTAATACCTATCTTTGATGTTTAATTTTCAGAGTAAAAGTTGGAGGTTCTTGCTGGCAGGATTTCTGGTATTGGTGGAGGGGCCTTTGAGACCAATAATAATGCCATTTTAGATGAAGGAGTATAAATGTGTATGCTATTTATAGACGGCAGTATTGCCAGTTACCGTGTATGGAGTACTACGATAACCATCGGCTTAAATAACAATTGAACAGAGAACAGCTTTGGGTTAGTTAGTTAGTTAGTTAGTTAGTTAGTTAGTTAGTTAGTTAGTTAGTTAGTTAGTTAGTTAGTTAGTTAGTTAGTTAGTTAGTTAGTTAGGGAGGGAGGGAGGGAGGTTGGTTGGTAGGTAGGTAGGTAGGTAGGTAGGTAGGTAGGTAGGTAGGTAGGTAGGTAGGTAGGTAGTTTCAATGAATATCCCTGGAGTCTGGCATGGTTGTCCTGCTATGGTAATAGAGTAGACCATACTGCCAGTGACTCAACACCAATCACCAGGAGACAGTTAACTAACTTGATAACCCTGAGGACTAAAAGCCTTGGATGGAGAATTTAGCAGTGAAGGGTGGTGGTCCCAAAGTGGATTAAATCACACTTGACTCCACCTTACTGGAGGACAGAAGCTTCATCAATACTGGCATGGGGCTGATGAAGACTTTGTGTGCCAAAAGGGCTCAGGACCAGAAAGTGAATTGCAGAGCTGGAGGTGTCACACTGTGATGTGTTAGACAAATACAAAGTCACTGCATTATATTGTTCCCCACTTGATATGAATTTACAAACTGGTATGGAAATAAGTGACCTAAAGGCCTTGTGTAAATTGTAAAGCATAGTTCTTAGGTGAAATTGCTCAGTACTGCCTAGAACATCATGTTCTCTGGGAAATTAACAATAGTGTCCACAGCTTCATTGTCTGCATAGGTTCCTGTCCACTGCTTCCTTGTAAGCTACCAAGGCTCCGTCAGGAATCCACTGACAGAAAGGGATGGGGCTCAGACAGGACATTTCATTCATTGTTCCCTTGAAATTGGAGCAAGCTCTGCCCCCCCCTTTTCTGGGTTTTAGAGATAAACTTCCTCTCTACCTGGAGGCCCTTATATTGACAAGCAGCTAGAGCCTGAATCAACTCGGCAATCCCAGTTAACATAGATCCACCAATTCTGTGGAATTTACATAAGAGATTGCTCAACATTCAACATCTGAGTCAGTGGGTCTACTCCAACCAGGATGCCAGCTGAATTTGTTCTTACCCATGAACACCTCACCACTCTCTGTGCCCGCCAATGGACTCTCCCCAGGCCTGGCATTGGAGGCAGCTGCATGGAACGGCTTCGGCTATTTCATCCTCACCACGGCCCCATGTCCACCAATGGACTCTCCCCAGCCAGTTGGGCAAGGGATTGGAGGCAGCTGCATGGACCGGCCAGTTGACCGAAGATCACCACCACCACAGCTGTTCCACAGCTACCCCTCTTTGCTGGGATGAGATAAGGACTCTCTTTACTCTTCTGACTTTATTGTATTTTTTGTGCTAGTTTATTGTATAATTTTTTTGCTTTTGTATTGTATATCTGTACTAGTATTGGCAATAGCTCTTCTCAGCAGGAGGGAGTTGACTTTTAGGATGGTATATTGTTATAGGGATTGTATTCCCTGGTTGTATTGTATTTTCATTTTGATGTTAGATCTATTGATTGTACTAATTGTGTTACATTATGTGTTATATTTATACCATGTTGTTGCATTTATATTTGAGACTGTAAGTTTGTAATGTATGTTACCTATGTCATGTTAGCAGCTCTGAGTTGCTTCAGCGAATAGAGCGGCATACAAGTCTAAATAAAAACAAAAAATTTGGGTCCAGGGCACTCTTATAAGTTAGCAGATGTCATCATAACCTATGACAGTCATGGTGAACCTTGGCACTCCAAGTGTTCTTAGACTTCAGTTCCCAGAAGTCGAAGTCTCTGTGAATCCACATGAATGGGTTTACTGCACATACACCTGGACTGTCAAGGTTCACCATCACTGACCTATGGAGTAAATTCTATTAAGGTAGACACATTAAAAAATATTCACTACACAGTACAGAGAAAACATTGTACAGTAATACCCCGGATAACGTGAGTACCGTATAGTGTGAAAACCGCATAACGTTACAAGATTTTTGGAAAAATCTTGTATCGAATAACACGATTTTTAACGTTATCTGATACAGTCGTTCTTAGCAGCAGGGTGGCTGGAAAGCTGAACGGGGTTCTCCGTTCAGCTTCCCAGCCACCCTGCAGCTACGGAGGCAGGGGTGGAGAGGCTGGAAAGCTGACAGGGGGCTCCCCCGTCGGCTTCCCCAGCCACCCCACAGCTGCGGAGGCAAGGGCGGGTGGCTAGGGAAGCCAACAGGGAGTCCCCGTCAGCTTCCCCAGTCACCTTGCAGCTGTAGATCGGGTCCTCTGATCTCTCTGGAGCAGGCAGGGGACATGATCCAAGCTGTTTCTGGGCTTCCCCGACATCTTCAGCCAGTGCAGCAAGCCAAAACGTCAGGGTTTGAATCCCAACATTCTGGCTTGCTGCACTGGCTGAGGACGTCGGGGAAGCCCAGAAACAGCTTGGATCGGGTCTCCATACCTCCCTGGACCCGGCAAGGGGGGGGGGGTCAGAGACCCCAAAATTGGTTTAAAAAACAGACTTTTTTTTACCAATTTTGGGGTCTCTGACTCCCCTGCCGGGTCCAGGGAAGTGGGGAGACCCGATCCAAGCTGTTTCCAAAGTTCCCCCACCTCCCTGGAGGCTGCAGCAAGCCAAAATGTCAGGATTCAAATCCTGACGTTCTGGCTTGCTGCAGCCTCCAGGGAAACAGGGCTTTTTTTAAACATTGTGTGATCAATGTATCGCACAACGTTAAAAACTGGATAATGACGAGACTTGTGGAACCAAGTCATAACATTATCCGGGATACTAATGTACTTGTACATTCAATTATTACCTTTAAAAAATGAACACCACCTCAGTCTGATTGTACAGGATTTGCAAACAGCAGTACAGAGCTTTGATAATCCAGTGTTGTGTTTGAAACTGACTGTTCACCTCGCTGGTTTTGCCAGCTTGATCTTTTATATATGGAAGCAATACAATAAAATGTGGAAACAAATACACCCAGTGTGGGGTATAACTGTGTGAGTGAGTGTTGTATGCATGAATGTGCCATCCAATCCGCATCTTCACAATTATTTCTAATTAGCAGACATATCTCATTCTCCAGATTCCTGTATCATGTGACTTCCTGTGTCATAAAATGTGTGTAATTATGCTAAATCAGGCTAGCTAACGCTGGTGAAGTCAAGCTAATTTTCTTTAGTTTGCTTACCTAAATAGTCCCTGCATGAAGCAAGAGTGAATCAGTTTTAACTAAGTGCAACTGACAAAACAGCAGATGCTGAGGTGCTTGCAGCAAATGAGCCTGCAGTATACAAGGAAGGATCTAAAAAATAGGTGCAGCCTCTATGAACAGGTTCATTTTACTGAAAGTGTGTTGCTGACTGCAGAAAAGCCGATTCCTAGCTAATAGTTGGTGGGTAATTGACACATTTATGCACTCCTTTGAGGGTGGAAGGTGGCACAGACTTGTGGCTATCGGACATGTTTGACCCATTCCTTTCAGGGTTAAAGATGGGGACAAAGGTCAAGAAATGTTATGGGGCCACTAGGCTAATCTGCAGAAAGCCATTATTTAATGGTTGGTCTGCCCAATGCATCTTCCCTTACTTGGTGCTGTCCAGATGTTTTACACTACTACATCCATCAGCCACAAGCAAGAAGGCCAGTGAGGCATAGCACTGAAAGGCATGAGGTTGGAGAAGGCTGGCTGAAAATGAATACAATTTTTTTGGCCTAGATTCAAAACTGGCCAACAGAAACATGTTTTTGCTTATACCACCTGTAAAGAAGAGGAAGGATTTGGGCCATTTTAATATGGTTGCCCATCAGGTACATTTTAAGTTAAGCAGAGAAAGACAAAATTGATGTGGCTCTTCCAGTCATGGTGATCTTGTCCTCATTAATTTAATTTAATTTAATTTAATTTAATTTAATAGAGTTATATACCACCTTATCCAATGGACTCTGGGCGGTGTACACAAGTTAAAACCAATATAAAACAATTATAAAAACCCTTAAAAACATAGCAATATTACACACACACACACACACACACCACTGTGCCATTTACTATCTAAAAACAAATATAAAATCTACAAAAACAACATTAAAAAAGTAATTACAGGAGGTGGGAGCCTCAGACGAGCCAGAAAGGGGAGCTTGTTGACAATCCCGGCCCCCAGACCCATTTTGCCAACCATATCTTCAATTCTTTCCTAAATGGTAGCAACTGGGTCTGGAGGCATAGTTCTACTTGGAGGAGGTCCCATAGTGTGGGGGCTATGGCTGAGAAGGCCCTTTTCCTTGTGCTAGAAAGGCAAACCTCCCCAACAGAAGATACCTGAAGGGTGCCCTCTCAGTTTGCACTCGTGTGATGGGTCGATGCCCTAGGGATGATGTGGTCCCTGAGGTATCCTGATTCACTACCACGAAGGGCTTTAAAGGTGACAACCAGCACCTTGAATTGCACCCGGAGACGTATAGGCAGCCATTAAGGTACACAGATAATTGCACAACTGAATCTTGGAGGAAAATGGAGTAGATTACATTCCCTAATGTCTACCTGGAAAGAAGTAGGCCAGATTTATTTAGAACCCGGGGCTCCAGAATAAGATGCAATTTTGTTTGAATGACATGTGTCATCTTTAGGTCACCCTTTAAAGATGTAAGAAAGGTGGTGACCATATCTAGAATATTTTCTGCCATAGTCCTCAGTCTGTGGAAGAAAATGCCGGCAGAAATTAGATCTGCTCCAAATGATACCTGAAATTCCTGGATTGCCACTTCATGGGAGATGTCTTTGGCCCATATGCCCCAATTGTGTGGGATCGGTGGACCCTGAATTGCCTGAAAAGGAAGCTCTCGGGGATTTCTCTTTAATTTTATGCTAGGTGTCTCTGGCAGAGAAGATAACAGACTGAAGACTGTGAGAAAAAATAAAAGGATTTTATTTCACTGTGCACCAAAATTTCAATGAATAAAATACCTCCTCACAGGACCACCCTTCTAATCATGAAGGATCGGGTATACATGAAGAATAAGGGGGCACGAAGAGGGGCTGGATACAGCTTATCACGTGGGTAAGGGGAATCATACAAAGGGAAGTTACACCATACCTGACCCGGCAGTGCACCGAGGAGAGGCCACCGCCGCCACCACTCCTCCAGGCGCTGCGCCATTTCTGGGCAGCCCAAAATGGCTGCCCAGAAGTGCACATGCATCAAACTCCATTTGATGCATGCACACTTCTATTTTTCAGTGCGCATGCGTCAAATGGAGTTTTCATGCATGCGCAGTTCTGGGCAGCCATTTTGGAGGGCGCCCTCATCCGGAGGACGGCCAGAGAAGTGACTGAACCGGTCGCCTGGGGGTTCACTCCCCCCCCCCCACGGTCCAAACCGGAACAGCCCATCACTGCCAAGAGGGTAATATATTTTGAGTTCCGTATGCACACCAGTTCATTCCTGAACTTAAAACATAATCTAGAAGCATTAAAATACATAGCATCATTATGTGCTCAATATTCCCATGGCAGACATGTTGAGAAGTGCTACAGCGGTTTTGGTTTTAGTTTTGCTTTCTGATATGTTGAGAAGTAAGTTCCCCCTTTTTGCAACCAAATAAAACAAACCTGGGCTTTCTACGTGGTTTCTGTGATGAGATATGTATTTTTGAATCATTATTTCTATGTTGCTACTTCCCCATCTTCCGCTTTCACTGGCTGACCTTGCTGGCATATTTGACTCTAATTAGCTAATGGAAGCTTTCCTCCCATATGTTTCACTGACTTCAGGGAGGCCCTGGCCATGTATTCCTATGGGGCAAAGTGGAGATTGTGTTGCCGGGAGCCTGAGTCAGGGGGTTTGGTTACACATGTATGCTTGTGTTTGTGTGAACGTATGTGTGTGTGCAGTGGCGGGCAGCCAATTTTTTTTACTACCACACTGTGGGTGGAGTCATCATTATGGGCGGAGCCAATGTCATGACATTCTGGGTGGAGCCAATGTCATGATGTCACAGATGGAGCCAATGATGTGGGTGGAGCCAACGTAAAAAACCCATAAAAATAAGTACACATAAAAATGCAAATTAAATAGACATAAAAATACACATAAAATGCACATTAAAATAAATACACATTAAATAGACAGAGATCACATAAAAATACAAATTAAATAGACATAAAACACATAAAAATACAAATTAAAAATAAATACACATTAAATACACATTCAATAGACATAAAAACACATAAAAATACACATTAATAATAAATACACATTAAATACACATTAAAATACACATCCACACCCCACACCAAAAGTTGAGTCACTTACTCTGGGGAGCAGGCTATAGGGAGCTTCAGGCTAGCAGCTTCTCTTCCTCCTCCATGCTTGGGAGGACAGCAAGGAGGTCACACATGCGCACCAAGCGCTGTAGGCGCAGATGCACACCAAGCTCTTGGTGTGCATGTGCAGTGGGCAAACTGGCAAAAAGGTAAGCCCCAAGGTGGTTCCCCCCAAAAGCCGCTACCGGTTCTCCGGGACTCTGGGGAAAGTTACTACAGGTTCTGGCGAACTGGTGTGAACCTGTTGCTCCCCATCACTCTGTGTGTGTGTGTGTGTGTGTGCGCGCGCGCGCGCGCGCGCGCGCATGCGTGCGTGCATGCGTGCTCCTTGTACAACCTTTATTGTGAGGGGGCAGGACAGCCAATGTTTAGAGTGGGGAAATCCTTATTAATACCAAATAAAGGAAATGGAGTTTCATTATTTCACCTTTCACAACTCTGATAGCATTTCAGAAATTTTTGAAACCCTTTTTTGTTTTGTTCCATGAAGCCTTCCTGTCTTAATATACTAATAGCTGATGGACTGACCCTTGATTGTTTGATAGACTGTCATGTGCTGCAATATGAGATTGATTGGGTACTTGTTCTAATAGTTTTAATGATGCCGCTGACACTTGGGAGGTATGTTTCAAAAATCTTTTGATTTATTGATTTATTTTATGTGATGTTTTATGATGTTTTGTTATATGATTGGAAGATTCTACTTTGACAATGAAGGGTGAATCATCTTGAAGGATTTCTTTTGCATTTCATGTATCCCTGGCTTTCTAATATGCCACAATGCACAGAGAAACATATTGCTGCAAATGAAGCAGGATTCAGCTGGTGTCATGTACTGGGAGGTTTTCAATTTTCATTGTGCTAGCATGTACAGTGTTTTCCCACCTACGAAAATAAATGGCATCTATTCATCTACAGGGCCTGTGATGGTTTAGAACAGGGGTTGGCAACCTATGGCCTGTGGGCTGGATCTGGCCCGTAGCACCAAATCATCCAGCCCACACCCTTGCTCCAGCCACCACCACTGCCGCCGCCGCCACCACCAACAGTGGCCATGGATGCATTTATGACAGCCACATATGCATTTATGACAGCTGCAGATGCATTTACGGCAGGGGGACCACCAGTTGCCCCTCAACTGTCTGAGGGAGCATGACCCAGCCCCTGACCTAAAAAGGTTGCCGACCCCTGGTTTAGTGATTAAGATGCTGAGCTTGACAACTGGAAAGTTGGCAGGTCATCAGTTTGAGACTCAAGTATTACACAATGGAGTGAGTTCCCATCCTCTGCTCCAGCTCCTACCAACCTACAGTTTGAAATCAACTTGGGAAGTATTCAGTTTTCCAAAAACCTGAAGCAGTTCACAAGCCACTTGAAGATACACTAGTACCTCGGATAACGTTAAGACTTGGTTCCACAAGTCTTAACGTTATTTGGTTTTTAACGTTGTGCGATGCATTGATTGCACAACATTTTTAAAAAAAACTGTTCCCTTTCCGAAGAGGAAAGGGAACAGGGGGTCGATCCAGTTTGCTTGGGGAGAGAAAGCACCCTCCCTCCCCAAACAAACTGGCTGTCCCAGCATGGGACCACCACTTTGCTTGCGGAGGGAATGTGCATTTCCTCCACAAGCAAAGGGTGATCACTCGTTGGGCGCAGTGGTGGTATGTTTGGGAAGCCAACCGGGGATTCCCCATTCAGTTTCCCAACACGCTGCTGCTATATAGCCACGCCATCCGTCCTGCCCACCTTGTTGTTTCAGCAGGGTAGGCAGGGTGATTCTCTCTGCCATTGCCTTTTGCCTTTGGGTTGGGGGGGGGGGAGTATGGGCTCTGGTTCAGCCTCCAACCCAAAGGCAAAAGGCAAAGGCAAGAGAGATTCACCCTGCCTACCCTGCTGAAACAACAGGGTGGGCAAGATGAATGCCTCACTGTTAGGTTTGCAAGCCTTTCTCCAGCCAAAGGCAAACCTAACAGTCCAGATCACGCTCCCTCAGACAGCTTCAGGAGCCAGATGGCCATTTTGCCCTTCTTCTATACCACACAGCACTTCCTGGTGTGGTGGAGGCAGTGGGGGGTGCCACAGGCTGCATCCATCCTGCGGGCTGCAGGTTGAGAATCCCTGCTCTAGATCTTTGTTTACTGTCATATTCTAGCACTAGCACTGACCAACAAACGGATTCCTAAGTGAGCTTTGCAAACAGAAATACACAAGCAAGCGAAGGAAGGCAAGATTGTTTGGGGAATAAGCTATCTTCAGTCAGCACAGTTACCGAGATTCGAGACCCACGTGCTGCACAATGAAGTGAGTGCCCATCTTCTGTCCCAGTTCCTGTCAAATAAGACATTTAAAAGCAAGAAATTGCAAGTAGATAATTAGGTATCACTTCAATGCAAACGGTGACAGCATTCCATGCCCTCTGGTGTCTAGTCATACCTGCAACATGACCCTAGAGCTGGCAGCAGATGCAGAGAGTGTTGGCTCTTTGGCTGTAAACAGAGATGAGTACTGTCCCCCAGTCAGACATAACTAGCTTTCAAGCAAGGGAGACCTTTACCTTTATACAAACAAAGATAGCCGTGTGATCCATACACAAAACAAACATAGGAGGAAGGTGATACCTTTAGTGGGTCACTCAAAAAACCAATCATTGCGAACTTTCATGATTCAAGATCACTTCTTCAGGCAGGCAGGCAGGCATCCATTTCTTATGGGCAGGACAGGAAAACTATCAATGAAAATCCCAAATGTTCATGTGATGATGGTTCTGCCAAGCTCACTTCTTAAAAATGTAAGTGAAAAGGCAGCATGCTGTACGGTGCCCTCTCCCAGTCAGCAAAGACAGGAATCCAGGTATGTTTGCTTTACCTTTACTTTACTTAGTGGTTAAGATGCTGAACTTGATGACTGGAAGGTCGACAGATCAGCAGTTCAAGACCTGAGTGCTGTATGATGGAGTGAGCTCCCATCTCTGTCTCAGCTCCTGCTAACCTAGCAGTTCAAAAGCAAGAAATTGCAAGTAGATAAATAGATACCACTTCGTTAGGAAGGTAACTGTGTTCCATGCACTCTGGTGTCTAGTCATGCCTGCCACATGTCCACAGAAACATCTGCAGATGCAGGCAGTGCTGGCTCTTTAGCTATAAACAGAGATGAGTACTGAACCCTAGAGTCATATACAACAGACTTTCAAGCAAGGGTGACTTAGAAAGAAAGAAAATCCTCCTTAGGATGGGTTGAGAGTGGGCAGGGTGGACTAGGTTGGGAGCTGGTCCTGAAATAGAGTTTTCTTCAGCATTCCTTTAAAGGAGTTCTACCTTCCATATAAATGAATGTTGATCAATTACAAATATGGAAGAGTTCTCCATTTAGCATAGATAATATTTACCTGACTGGCTAAAGACAGGATCTTGTCTTCAGAGTAGTGAAGTTTACAAGTATTTGCATAATGATTTTTTCAAGGAGTGGGCTTTCCAAAAGGTTAATTGCCACATACTCTGGATTTAAATAAGAAACGTGTTATGGTATAAAAGCGGATTCTACTCTGGAGAAGTTTAGACAGCAAGGGGTGCCTTCAACTTTCAGCAAGCACTTCCCAGGTATCCAGCCAACCGGACTAAATGAAAGGGAAGGTACTAAATCCCAAGTACCTTGGCAATAGCTGCTTCTGGCTAGCACATCATTGAATGTTTGGGCTGCTCTGGCAGTGGATGCTGTTTCCTAATCATAGTCCTAATCCTTAAAGCACAGTTCCTCCGTACCCATGGTGGGAAAGGAGATTGCTGTAATTTTCTGCTGTTCAAACCTCCCCCCTTGGCAGTCGACCCTCCTGGCAGATTCCTGTGCCAAGATTTGGGCTGTGGCAAGAAGTGGATTAAACTCAGGGTGAAACTGGCTTTGAAATTGCATCTGGAGAATTTGGGGGTTGTTTGGAAGGTTTATTCTCCCCCCCCCCTTCCCTGTTTT
Source organism: Furcifer pardalis (assembly GCA_030440675.1). Classification (NCBI taxonomy): domain Eukaryota; kingdom Metazoa; phylum Chordata; class Lepidosauria; order Squamata; family Chamaeleonidae; genus Furcifer; species Furcifer pardalis. The sequence continues at coordinate 98,328,444 of CP126896.1, read as the reverse complement.
GTTCAAACCAGTTTGAGTTCTGATTTTACATCACACAATATGAGTTTTTAAAAGTGTGGAAACAACCATACACAGACTGCCAAAAGTATAGATTCTTTCTCTTTCTCAGTCTGTCTCTGTCTCTCTGTAGGGACTTTCATCTGTGCTTATTTACATAATTCCTAGATGCAGTACCTGATACTGGGAGAACTAACTGAGTGTGTTTAAAACAAAAGGCAAAAATGGAAAAGTGGACGATATCCAAGCATAACATCAGATGTTGGCTTCAGAGAAAACCATCCAAGCTCCAACTTCCTGTGAGAAGGTTGGTTCCAAAATTCAGTCCAAGCCTCTGAGGCCATTTTACTTTTTTTTAAAAAAATACCACTCCAGACTGGACACTGTACCAGTTTCCCTTTCCAACCTGGAGAAGGCAACTGGGATTATGGCCACCACCAGTCTGCTCAGAGTGGATAAGAGGATGGAAACAATGACAGGCCACATAGAGATAACTACAGGATTGGAAAGTGTCAGAGGAAATCTCAAGGAAAGAGCTGGCATTCAGAAAAGACCTGCATGCAGTGAAGTTGTGTAGCAACACGGCTTTCTCAAAATAGCTCTTGAATATGAAGTGAGTTAATATTTGCAAGCAGGGAGGAAGTGTGTGCTTTTAAATTTTCTGTCTATCTTTTTTTCTTGGAAATTAATGACTGATGAGCAGAAATGGGCCAATGTTTGCTTTTGTGGTGGCTATAAGAGGTTGAGAGACAATATAAGATAAACATTCACTTCCAGATTTATTTATTATATTTATATCCTGTTCATCTCAAATATTTTTCCACTCTGGACCATGTACAACAAATTAAAAGATTTTTACAAATAACAATATGAAATAAAAGATAATATTATACACAAACTCAATAAACATTAAACAGAATAAATTACAGACAAAATGGAATTAACAATAATGATGATGATGATAATTGAATCAAGGATTGCACAATACTTCAACATTTGAGGGTGTGGCATAAGACAATGACATTTTACAGATTTTTTTCTTTACATACCTGGAGATCTTTTTTAAAAAAAATCTATACACCTGGTAATTCCAGCTATAACAAATCCATTGAATCAGCTGCTGAATAGAATGTTAAAACATACAGTATGTAAATCTCATCTTCGGATCAAGTTGCAGCCACCGCTGAAATCACATCTGATTTTGCTTACATGGTTACATAAGGGCAATTACGTAAATGTTTCTTTCTTTCTGGCAGGCTCTCTTTCATGTGCCCATTTTCACAGTGATTGTGAAATGGTGCACAACCAATTTTGTGCCTGACTGCATGAAGGAAAGCTTGCAGGAGTAATTGGTGTCCCACCCACAATTTGTATACAATTGGATTTAGGCTGGTTGGTCTACCCTTGCTGGAATCAGCAGCTGGATTTGGGACTGTGTATAGTTTTATTTCTTCCTAGCATATGTACCTGACTTTGCCCAGCTTATAAAGGCATATATTCCACTCCCACCCAATGAACTAGCTTTCTTTCGTCTGACCAATCCCCAATATTTTTCCCCCTGTAACTCCCACGCCCTCTCTCTCCCATGGTCTTATTCAGTTTGTACCAGATTAACAGAAAAGTCCAGCAAATGTTTATGATCCGGCATTATTAAAACTAATTATGAATGGTCCTAATTGGACTTTGGGGAAAACAATCTTGTGGTCTAACCAGTCAACCTGTTCAAATTTTTGTGTTTCTAGTTTTCTTATTGTTTTCAGCATATCAGAGAGTAAACAAAACAAAAAGACAAAAATGTAATGTCACTTCAAAGACTAACTGCTGTATTTTAATGTTAGCTTTCGTGGATCAAGTCCACTTCATCAGAGATTGTTTGGAATAAACAAGCAGACAGACAGATGGGCAGGCAGAGATGAAAGGTTCTTGGGGGAACCAATTTTGAGATATAACCAATGCAGTTATTTTAATTTAAGGAATCAGTAGGTTTGGTACTAAATTTTCTGCTACTTGTTTCCATCACTTTTGGGACCAACCACCAAGGCTGTGAGAGAAACATAACCAGCCAAGCCACTTAAGTTGGGAAATCACTAGTATTTAATTTTCTAGCTTTTGATAATTTAATGTTTCTAAGCTTTTGATAATTCAGAGATATTTCAGAACAAACAATTTTGCAGTAGCATTTCTACCTTTGTAGTTGGCTACCTTCATTATACATGTAGGTGTTTTAATGTATTTGGCAAAAGAAATGGGGGGAAAGCAAATAAAAGAAAAGTGAAATATTTTGTAGCACTTCAAAGAGCAAAAGATTTATTTCAGCATGAATTGGCATCGGTCAAAACAAGTTGTCTTTTTCTATTTTTAGTCTTTGTTTCTTTACTTATATGATTTTTGTACAATAAAAATATATTTTTTTAAAAAAAGTATGTGCTAGCTTTACAAAGGTTCTGGTTCCTTCTTATAAAAATAATGACATAAAATGTTCATAAAATGAAATAAATGGCAGGTTTTCCTGGCTTATATTAGCAAGGAACTCAGCCATATTACTCCTCAAGCCAAAGGAAAGAATAAAAAAACCTTACTTATTTACCTCAGTGGGCATTCAAAGTAAATTGGCCATCTCACAAATGCTCAAACCTTTCCCTTCACACCAGCTCAAATTCATTCTATCACCCATTTCGACCACCACCCCTGCTTTTCTTCAACCTTGTATACCAAAAGCAACACTTCAGTAAAAGCAACATGAAAAAGAACCTTTTTCTGCTGCTGCCGTATCCGAATCTGAATATAGGCGATCCTCATAGCGATCAGCCATGAAAACTGTTCTGAGAATATAATCCAGTGGCCTTCCATTCTTCTGCATCACAGTGTGACACCTGTACAATTTATCCACTTCTGTGAGTCACTTTCTGGTCCTGAGCCCTTTTGGCACACAAAGTCCTCCTCAGTTCCAGGCCAGTATTGATGAAGCTGCTGCGCTCCAACAAGATGGAGTCAAGTGGGATTTAAACCACTTGGGGACCATCACCCTTCCACAGTGAATTTAGGCATCCAAGGCTGTTAGTCCTAGTGGTTGTCAGGTTAGTTAACCACTGCCTGACACTTGGCATTAAGTCGCTGTCATTATGGTCTAATCTATTACCATAGCAGGATAACCTTGCCGGACTGGTAAAAAAGAAGATGAAAGTGCACTGAAAGTGAATCTGCATAAAAACAGAGAGGCAGGTATCACAACCCACTGAAAAAAAAGAGGACACACTGCAATATTTTCCACTTCTTTGTGAGAGCAAAAAAATCCAACTTTTCTCTTTTTTCAATAAGAACATTTTAAAAAACCTAACAAAAGCAAAAAAAACCCAAACACCTGTGGGTTTTGTGTTAAAAAAACCCCTTTTATTGCATTTTGTATTAAGAACCCAGCATTTAAGGTGTTTTGCACCAAAAAATAAGGTTTTCTGCAAAAAAAAAAGGGGGGGAGGGCATTGGTTTTTTTTTTAAACACAAGCAAGGAAATCAACCAACACTTACCAATTTGTGAATAAAGTAATTTATGAAGAAAGAAATGTCAGAATGGGGCACAAGGTACAAAAATCCTTGCAGTCTCACCCAGTGAGAGGAAAGCATTTGATATTTTAAGCTCTCACCTGTGAAAACAAAAACAGCAATGTTTTACCTCTCTAGTCCTTTATCGGTTTACTGTCCAGGTGCTCACTGTGCCTTGGCAATAGCATGTCCCCTAGTCTCACCTTAACGCCAACTGAAAAGATAGTGTTCAAACACTTTTTAAAAGAATAAATACATATAAAAACCACATTTTGCTAAAAAATTAATAAAACCATATAAACCCACCTTAATGTAAAATCATTAAACTAAAACAAAATGGATTTAAAAGAATTAAAACCAATAAAGGATACAGGCTGGGCATTTGTCAGTCTAAAAAAGATGTGTTTTTATTCCCTTCTTGAAATTGTTGCCCCAGATCTGAAAATCACCTCCTCCTCCTCCTCCTCCTCCTCCTCCTCCTCCTCCTCCTCCTCCTCCTCCTTCTTCTTCTTCTTCTTCTTCTTCTTCTTCTTCTTCTTCTTCTTCTTCTTCTTGTTTACTTTTATTTCTAATAAAAATACTTCTTTATTTTTTATTTGCCATCCACTTCAAGGTTAGGCTTACGTATGCACCAAGCACCGCACTAACACACATTCACAACATTTTGCAGGTAAATAACTGCAAAAGATCAATTTTAACCATTTTTCTAAGAACCACAATTGTGATCCCTTAAGCTCAACAAATACCATTCACTGAAATGGAAGTAGACCGCTACAGCTACACTTCATTCAGCCACATGGGGGTAGATGGGGACTTGCTCGAGAAGCGAGGCTGGGAACGAAGCGCCTTTGCCAGCTTGAGCCGAGTAGACGGCTCCTTCTAAAAGAAGTGAAGGTAGACTGGGCCTTGATAGAGAAAGGGATTTAAAAAATACCAAATCAGAGTAGACCAGGACTTTGCAGAGAACGAGGACTGCTATTTCAAAAGCAAAGTAGACTGACCCGCATTCAAAAATGTAATATTTTAAAAAGTAAATCAAGGCAGACCTCCACAATGTCCTCAAATGACCTATGAGCTTTTATTAATGGAAATCCAAATATGGTACTTCAAAGACATTAAAGCCTGGGTGCTTGTAACAATGTATCCATTTTGACTGATTCAATCAGGACTCCAAAGGGTTCAAAGGAATAGGTGCTTTCAAAGGATTCTTCGATAGCACCATGAACGAAAAATATTAGCAAAAAGTCAGAACGATAGGGAAGACAGTGGAGGGGACCTAGAGATGAAAGTTATCACTTTATATGCCAAAGTAAAGTTTAAAATAATTATTAAAAATCCTGTCTTTACTCCAAAAGCTTGGTTGAGCCCCAGCATCAGTAGGACTGGTCAAGGACCAGTGGCGGAACGGATCGGGAAAGGTTTCCTCAGGAGTAAGACAGTAAAAGTTCATTTATTCTCGATTGGCTCCTGCTTTCAAAGTGCAGGCTTTTTGAAATGGGATTTCTCCCTGCCCCTTCTCCTGCCTAAAAGTCAAGTGCGGCTGCAGCAGCAAAGTAAAATTAGGCTTTAAAATGACTTAAAAGTAATTGCGCTTTGAATTAAAATGCAGTTTTGCTGTCTTTCAAGCCTTACTTGACCATAAGCATGGAGAACTTGACTCTTTGATCCCTGATTGATCTTTAATTAGCAGTTGCAATTAAATGTTCCAAAAATCACTAAAAATATTATAAAATGATTCCAACATGTTCTATTTTGTATTTTAAAGCAGGAAACTTCCATGTTATTTTCTTTAAACTTGAGCCTGCCTTGTTACATCCAAGAGGATCATCACATTGCAAGGGAAACATTCAATTAACACCTGATGCCCTGAGGGTCACACACCCTTCTCTAAATTTCCTGGAAGTCAGCAGCAAGAACTACAGTCTTGCTTGCTTTAAGGATTCCTTTGCTTGTATCTCTTGCGTCTTTGTTTCTGGGGTCTGTAACTGCCATATGTACACAATGCTAGTTAGTTTCTGCCTGTAATCAGGATGGGATTATTTGGGTGGGAGCCACCAAGAAATTCATCAAGTGAAAGCCAAAGGGAAGTTCCATTCATGCTGACTGGTCAGACAAACCTCCCGCTTCGGACATGCAGTGTCTCTGATTGGTTCCAGTCTTCAAGCCATTGGAACACACTCCACAACTCCACTCTGCCATTGGTTAATGTATTGACTTGTCTCCACCTAATCCCCAACCTCCTCCTTCTATTCTTTCCTGGAATTTGTAATCTTTTTTTCTAACATGCAAATATTTACTATTGTAGCTCAAAAGTGACTTATTTATCTATGAAATAAGAGCCTAGGTTATTGTTTCTATGTAAACACTTTATTGTAAAAATAGATGATAGGATTAGATGATAGGATTAATCAGTATTTGTAGAACTGTATAAAAGGAATTCAGGATGTCGGGTCTTCAGCTCTCTCTGAACAAATTAGTTAGGGAGGCTCACATTAGATTTTTATAGCAGGCAAAAGGTTGCGAACTGTCTTTGACCAGCAGCAGGCCACTGTTGATTAAATGCATATTTAATAAACCATTTTATTTTATTCCCTGATATTCACGTCTCTGTGGTTCTTGGGGGGAAGAACTTTTTAATTTCAAAATGCATCTCTGGTGCTCGCAGGTCTTCCTGAAACAGAGAAAAAGGGGATAGCGATTTTTAGGTAACAAAATCAAGTCAGAGTGGAATCAGATGACAAGTAGGATAGTGCATTGGATGTCCTATAGCTGTTATGGCAAACCTTGGCACTCCAGGTGTTCTTGGACTTCAATTTCCAGAAGCCCAAGTCTTTGTGAATCCACACAAATGGGTTTACTGTGTGTATGTGCAGTAACCCCATTCCTGTGGATTCACAGAGACTTGGGCTTCTAGGAAGTGAAGTTCAAGAACACCTGGAGTGCCAAGGTTCACCATCATGGTCCTACAGTATAAGGCCTTCTCTCAAGTAATTGTTAGGTGGATTTATGGAGCTGTTGGTGGTTTTAAGGGGGCCCCCCTTGAAGATGAGTCTGGGTAGGCTGAAAACAAGACAAGAGGTTCCTCAGAGAAGCAGGGCTCAAGCCATTTAGAGCTTTGAAGATTAACCAGCATCTTGAACTGAGCCCAATAAGCAATTGGCAACCAAGGCGGGTCTTTTGATATTGCATTTATTTGATGATAAATATTGTGCATCAGTCAGCAGTCTAACTGTGGCCTGTTGTGCCAATTGAAGATCCCAGACCCTCTTCAAGGTCAGAGCACATTGCAGTAGTCAAGACATAATGTAACTAACACATGGATGACTGTAGGTAACAAGGTGAATAACATGGACCCCTTCTAGAGGTCCGATCAGTGTTCCCAAAAGGAAGAACATAGCAATATCTCTGTATAAAACATCATGCTTTTCTGAAGCGTTGAGTAAATCCACTTCAATTCTACAAATTTTGGTATTAATCCTCCCCCACACAATGAAATATTTTTGCTGCCATTTCCATTGAGAACAGTGGTATCCTTTCATTTCACAAGGTTTCCACATTTCCTTTGCTCTGCACCTGCAGAGAGCAAGGCAGGCTTTTGCTGATTTTCACTGGAGAAATTAACTGTCTTTCTTTTGTTTCACCTAAAGAACAGCATATCCCTCCTAGTGAACATATTATGATAGGCTATATATGTCAGTAGTAATAAAGAAAAATGGCATCATGAATCTAGAGAGAAGAATACTAGGAACCGTCCATCATATCAGCAGCTTTCTGTCATGCCCTAATAGGATCATACAAGTAATTTTGTTTTCACTAATAGGATACAATGAATAATATAATCATATTAGGAAGTTTTAAAATTACATCAGGAAAAGGATGAGGATCTGAATGACATGATAGAAATACAAGGGTTTTTTTTAATAGCAGAAAGAACTGTATACGTTCACTTTTAAAAATAGATATTTTTGGACCTAATTCCATTAGTTATTCGCAACACATTAGTCATAGAGATATTACTGTCCACACAAGGGTATTTGATGCACTGCTTCTAGTTATTCAAGAATAGCAGACATCTTTATCATTTCAGAATGAGCGTGTTCAATGATAAGGATGTGTCTTCTCTGCTCTGATATGCCTGTTCCATAATCTTAGCGTTAGCCCTCCAGCTTGCCCATCTCAGAAGGCACAGCTGACTGGTACTATATGTTTTCATTAGGACCAGAAAGCAAAATGTGGCAGCTATTCCAGGCCCACAACTACTACTCAGACATCAGCTACCCAATGCTAAATTGTATTCCTTCCCACCCTGACACATGGATCTAGGAATCTGAGGGTAAGCAGTAAGGGAAATACAGACAGCAGCATTTTGCTTTGGAAACCAAATATGTATGCCTCTTCCAATGGTAGATGAACCATTGTGCTCATCAGAATTGTATCAAGAGCCAAAAACTTTCATATGAGCATCTACAACTCATTATTCACCGAGCTATTTAGCATAGCTTGTATAAAATAGGGAAATATAGTCTTTCATATATAGTACAGCATTGTCATCTTTCACAACTGGCTTATCTATTTGAGACTAACAGGAAATGCAGGGAATCAGGTTACTTTGGAAGGTGGTGAGAACTCCAACACTGGAGATGTTCTAGAGAAAAGGTGACAGCCATTTGTCAGATCTGCTTTGATTTTTAATTCCTACACCTGGCAGGGGGTGGACTCAATGGCCTCATAGGCCACTTCCAACTCAATTAGTATATGATTTCATATGATTCTGTGAGTCAAGTGCAGCTCAGATTGTAGGCTGATATTGTCAGTCTAATTGCTCATCTAATGAAGTTGATTGATGGAGACTGAAGACAATAGAAGAAAAATATTTTTTTTCCAGACATACCATGGAGGTCGTTATCAGTGCATGGAATTCATTGCAACATGTGCTGCTAGCTGAGGTATTCTGGGAGTTGTCAGCTCCAGAAGGACATATTTTCCATCTCAATGCTGAACCTCTCTCCCATTCCCCAAAGTTTGATGAATAGTTCTGAAACTCTTCATCAACCATCTTCACAATTCCATTACCTTTTAGTTGGCCTAATAAAAATATTACCCCAAGGATGTTTTTATTTTAAGTTTAATGCATTAAGGTAGGCATTTGCTGGTATATGATAACTTGCATGATTTGATGCAAAACAGAAAATGCCCGTGCTGACTTTTTCATCTGTGCAAATTAGCCAACAAAATTTACACAAATTTTCTTACTCTGGCAGCAGATGAAGGAGGAGTAAAAATTAGTGGAAGAAACATCAGTCACTCAACACATGCAGATGATACCATTTTGCTGACAAAAAGCTTGAAATGACTTTTAGAAAGTGCAAAAGAATATGAAATCGTGATTAAGGGACAACTACACAACTTTAAACACTGAAGAGATTGAAATAGTAAAAGTTTTATACACCTTTGTTCAATCTTCTATCTAATTGGAGACTGTAGCAAAGAAATCAGAATAAGACTGAGATTGAGAAGGGTAGCAATGAAGGAATTAGGAAAGATTATCAAGTGTAAGGGTGTGTCAGTGGAGACCAGACCATCCAGGCTCTTTTATTTCCAATCACTATGTACAAGTGTAAAACCTGGCAGGAAAATAAGTTGATTCCTATCAACTACGGTGCTAAAGGAGAGCTTTGTGGATACCCTGGACTACTCGAAAGACACAGAAATGAGTCCTAGAGCAAATCAAGCCTGAACTATCTCTGGAGACAAATACAATGAAACTAATGTAGAAGAAGAAGGTGATATAAAATGGACTGGGGAAGGGATATAAAATGGACTGCTACTTCACATTTATTTTTAAGAACAGAGCCTGGCAAACACAAAAAAATTGACTTTCATTGATGATTTCCCTACCTTTGCATGCCTGAAAAGTAATATTGAATCATGAAAGCTTGCAATGATTTTTTTATTTAGTGATTTCAAAAAAAGGTATTGCCTTTTTCTTCTACATTTGTTTTCTATATGGACTACATAGCTGATTGGTTTGTTATAATGAAACTAAAATTGTCATACTTCTGTCACATCATGGGAAAGCAAGACTTTCTGAAAAAACAAAACAAAAAGGTTGGGAAAGGTTGAAGCCAACAAGAAATTAGGAAGACCAATTCTGAGTTTGCAAGAGATGGGCAAACTCTTAAGAACAGGAGAGCAATCGCAATTACACATATGTACTGCAGTGGCTCAAGTGGCTAAGACACTGACTGGAAGGCGGGAGGTCAGCAGTTCGATTCCAGAGTACTGCAGGATGGAATGAGTCTTTGATCCAGCTCCTGCCAACCTAGCAGTTCAAAAGCAAGAAATTGCAAGTAGATAAATAGGGACCACTTTGGTGGGAAGGTAAACAGTGTTCCATGCACTCTGGTGTCTATTTATGCCTGCCACATGACCACGGAAACGACTGTAGAAACAGACAGTGCCGGCTCTTTGGCTTTGAAACAGAGATGAACACTGAACCCTAGAGTCAGATATGACTGGCTTTCAAGCAAGGGAAACCTTTACCTTTATCTTTACCTTTATCACTCCATAGCGCTTACTGCACTCTCTGGGCAGTTTACAGGCAATTAGCATTCTCTCACACACTCACTCACACACTCACACTCACACTCACTCACACACAAAACATGCTGGGTACTCATTTTACCAACCTCAGAAGGATGGAAGACTGAGTCAACTTTGTATCCACATCAGGATTGAACTCATGACATTTTGGCTGCAGTACAGCAGTTTAGCCACTGCACCTCCAGTTTGAAGTTTGTTTATTCATAGGGTCTTTAAGCTGTGGGGAGGAGGGTTGGCAGCATGTAACAACAACAGCAGCAGCAAATGCTGTTCATATTTAATTAGTACAGTACAGTTATTTACAACTGGTGTACCTGCCATATTAAATTTAAAGTTAAGGAGGCTTGGGGGTGGGGTGGGGAGGCAATTCTAATCCCTGTACTAGCAGAGATAAACACCCAAACTTTTAAAAAGTTTAATACTCCTAGAATCGAATTTGTTTGTTTTTAAAATATGGGAATACTTTTCCCATTCCAAACATGAAGAAATGTTCAAATTTTAGAAAACTCTCCCCAGCCTCTACTTGTATGTACCACAGCCAACCTATGCTTCAGGGCATCCCCTCTTGAACATGGTGCTTTGCCATACTTTCCTCACAACCTTTTGTGATCTTTCCAAAACTTACAGCTTTTTTTTCCCTGTGAAAACAAATAAATAGGTAAAACAAAACAGCAACGGGTTGTGGCACCAATGTTGAGACTGCTGACTACACAAAATGTAATGATTTTCATCAATCTTTGGCAGCTTTGCACAAGACACTAAAGGATCCGGGAACAATACACCTGTCCCTGGGACAGGTATTGGGAAAGTAATTACTCAGTCCGCTCTGTTCTACTTCCAGATGCTACACAATGTCTGATAATAAAGATGCATAGCTTTTATGCCATCCATCTGCGTTGCAAAAGGAAGCATGGACCGGTGTTTTCCACTGAGTCTTCTTCTGCCAGCATGAAACTGAAGCGTCAGAAAGGCAACAAAACCTTTTGCTGACCTTTTCTCACCTTGTCTGCATTGCTGCTAGTTTGTCATGCAATGTAGGTCAATGCTTAAAAGAAGCAGGAAAATGAAAGGTTTTGTGAACACATCATCCTACAGTCTACCACAGAAGGACCCTACCTGTGATATGAAGTTAATTTTTCTTGGGGTGGGGAAAGCAGCATGCTTGAAGGGGGCAGGATGAATATGTAATGATAAACAGATGTGCCCTGTTGTCATTACTGTTTTTAGCACCTGTTTTCAGCATCATTCCTAAGGTAGGGGGCTGTAGTGGCTCAGTGGTTAAGAAGCTCACCTTGTTAGCTGGAAGGCTGGCAAGTCAGCAGTTCGAGACCCTGGTACTGCATGATGGAATGAATGCCTGTTTCCATCCCAGCTCCTGCCAACCTAGTACTTCAAAAGCAAGAAATTGCAAATAGATAAATAGGGACCACTTTGGTGAGAAAAGATCTTGGGAACATGAAAGGAGCCTCTGAGTGAAATTTCTCCAGCAAAAATCCTTTCAACCCAGAATAATTTCTGACATGATATTATCATTATTATTTCTAAAGTTCCATACAAAAGAATGTTAAGCTGGGGAAAGAAGATTGGTTGGTTGGTATAACCTTCATAACATTACTGTTAGGGTAAGGTTCTCTTCACTCTACATTCATTTTTGTTGTTATTTGCCAATGTGTTGTTTGTTGTTATGAGTGACTTCCAAAATATCCTGTCCTCAGCAGCCGTCTGTTCAGATTTTGTAAACTCATTGCTGTAATTTCCTTTATGGAGATAAACTATCTCATATTTTGTCTTCCTCTCTCCCTGATGTCTTCATGTATACAGACTGGAAAACTGAGGCTGGGACTTGATCTAGGCTACATAACACATCTTTGGAAAAATGAGGTTTTAAACCCAGAGATGGAAACTCACCCAGTAAGGTTGATGAAAAGGTGGAAATGTTTTGTAAAAATTAGAAGAGGCCCTAATATTATGTACCTAGTTACAGGTCCAGTTTAGTCCCTAGAGACCTAGGCAGAGAGACAATAGTCTTACCTTCTTCCATTCCCCTGCCTCTCCAGCATTAAAAATCAAGTGACATTTTAGAGACAAGTAAATGGTTGCAATGTATGGTTGTGAGAGCTGGACCATAAAGGAAAGCTAAGTGCAGAAAAATAGATGCCTTTGAGATGTGGTGTTGGAGGAGAGTTTTGAGAGTCCCCTGGACAGCGAGGAGAACAAATAGGTCAATCTTAGAAGAAATTAACCCCGACTGCTCATTAGAAGGTCAAATAGTTAAGATGAAGTTAAAGTACTTTAGATATCAAATGAGAAGAGAGGATTCGCTTGAGAAAGCCTTGATGCTGGGAAGGGTGGAGGGCAAAAGAAGAAGGGGGTGGCCAAAATGAGATGGCTAGATGTTATTGTAGACATGATGAGCACAAAGCTGAGCAAGTTGAGGAGGATAGTGGAGGACAGAAGTGCCTGGCGAACAGTGGTCCATGGGGTCGCAAAGGGTTGGAATCGACTGTGCGACTGAACAACAACAAATGGGGGACAGAGAAGTAGGAAAGGCAAAATAAAATCCCTCAGAGTGGGCTGGACTGGTGCCATAAAATGCATCCATGGCTGTTGTAAACATGTTTATGATGGCCGCAGACTCATTTATGGCTATTGTAAATGCTGCAGGCCATAAGCCGCAAACCCCTGATTTAGAAGATAGGTGTGTTCCAAGTGAGTAAAATATAAGTATATCTGGGGATATGAACTCCCAAAATAAGAATTAAAGAACAATAGATAGGTAGACAGGTAGACAAGTAGACAGACAGACAGACAGACAGACAGACAGACAGACAGACAGACAGACAGACAGATAGATAGATAGATAGATAGATAGATAGATAGATAGATAGATAGATAGATAGATAGATAGATAGATACATACATACATACATACATACATACATACATACATACATACATACCCCGGATAACGATTGCATCAGATAACGTTAGAATCGGATAACGATTCTGGATAATGATTCTTAGCGTTATCCGAGGCAATGGTCTGTGGGTATGCATATAGAACTACCCAATCCACCCCCCACCCACAGAGGTCTCTGCGACTGCAATAGGGTCGGGGAAAGGCATGCACCTTTCCCCCGACCCTACTGCAGTCGCAGAGACTCCTTGTGTCTCTTTCCCTCCCTGTATTTAAACTACAGAGAGGAGGGAAAGAGAGAGACGTGATTGGGTCTCTCTCTCTTCCCTCCCTCCCTGTATTTAAACTACATGCAGGGAGGGAAGAGAGAGAGAACCGATCATGTCTCTCTCTTTTCCCCCTCTCTGTAGTTTAAATACAGGGAGGGAAAGAGACAAAAGTAGTCTCTGCGACTGCAGTAGGGTCAACCCACCAACCCCAAATACAAACCTGTCACTTACCTGTTAGTATAAGTGCCTGGGCAGCACCATGTTGCAAGATGGATATGGTCATCGTACCAGTTCTCTAGAATAATATGCCTTAATGTAAATGGAACAGCAATTGGAACAGCACAGGTGTAGCAAATTAATAAGGTAACTCCAAGACTTTGCTTAAAAATCCCAAGCCAGGCTGCCAGGCCTGCCGGTCGCCAGGCCTTTTTAGGAACTGTGGTAGTACATCAATATAGGTAAAGGTATTAAATACACATTAAAATACACCCAGACAAACCACATCCAAAGGTGAGTCACTTACCCTGGGGAGCAGGCTATAGGGAGCTTCAGACTAGCAACTTCTCTTCCTCCTCCCCGCTTGGGAGGACAGCAAGGAGGCCGTGCATACACGCCAAGCAGTGTAGGCAAGCATGCACACCAAGTGCTTGGCAGTGAAAAGTTAAGCCCTGAAGGTGGTTCCCCCCCAAAAGCTGCTACCGGTTCTCCGGGACACTGGGGAAAGTTACAACCGGTTCTGGTGAACTGGTGCAAACCTGTTGCATCCCATCACTAGATAGATAGATAGATAGATAGATAGATAGATAGATAGATAGATAGATAGATAGATAGATAGATAGATAGATAGATAGATAGATAGATAGATAGATAGATAGATAGATAGATAATGCCAAGAGTCCAGAGAGGAGAAACCACTGGTTCTAAAGAGTGCCAAAGATTCACTACTCTCAAAACTGAAATTACCATACAACTCCCATTCCACCATTCTCTAAAATCAACATCTGCTTCAACAAGAAGATGGAATTAAATCATCATATACTGCATTTTGTGTCCTCCTATAATATAGTTTTCACACACACCTTTCACCACACTTCTTGCACCCCATAAAGTTCCATACAGAGGACAGAAGCCCATCTGCAACTTAATTTAATATCCAAAGCCTTGGTGGAGGCATTATTTTCCTTTTGTTGTAGGTGAGAACATATATCATGAATTACTATCATTATGTGTTGTCAGGTTGGAACACATAACAGGTTGGAACACTACGTGGACATGATCCATGAAAGATAACATTAAAATACAGGAGTTAGTCTTTAAGGTACCACAATGTTTTTGTCATGTTTTGTTTACTCTTTGATATGCTTGCAAGACTCACATGGCTGTCGCTTTCATGGTAAATAAGATATTTAAAGAGTGATTTTACCAGTTGCACGTGTGCAGTGAGTTTAGATGGTAGAGTTGGGAATGGAACCTATATCTCCTGATGACCATCACTCTATCCACTATACCACACCAGGTATCTCATATCGTAAATACTTAATAATATCTATTTAGAGTCAACAAACAGCTGGATTTGAAATAGTCTAAACCAGAGCTTGAAAAAATTACTGTTACGAATTACAATTACCTGAAACTCCCAACCTGCAAAACCAATAGGAACTGTAATTCAAGAAAATACTTTTTCCAGGCTATGGTTGGAGGGTGACTGCCTCAGACAGCTCAATGTCTTCCATTAGCCATCATTAATTAAATATACCATGACCAAATGAACACAGCCTCTACACTGTCTATTAAGTTGTTAACAATCCATAACTTCTACTAAGGATAGTGGCACATGTTCCAGCATAATTTCCATTTTAATGCCCACCTACACATGAAGCTGTTGAAACTGGCTAAATAGCTCAGTGGTTTAGGTCTCAGGCTGCAGAGCTAGTGGTTGGGGTTCAATTCCCCACCATGCCTCCTGGAAAGATACAGCCTGTGTAATAATGGGCAAGCTGCATTATCCCAGAGTGGCCCCATAGGAAAGGAATCTGTGTAATCTCTACCTAGAAAACCCTGAAAAGGGTAACCATAAATCAGAACTGACTTGATGAAAACAAATTATTATTAATTACATATGGAGACTAATGATGTGTTGTCTATTATCTGTTGACTGTGTCCATGTTGAGCTGGGACTCTGGAAAATCAGGACTGAGACATTCCCTTATTATAAATATGGGAGATATGGTGTTTCTCTCCACATATGAAAAAAGTGAGGCTGTGCAGTGGAAGACTGATGTAACCTATCCCTTGGGCTAGAGCTGAAGATGAGCATGATTGACACTTAATGAACACATGCAAAGCCTCTGGCACAGCATGTAGGGCTGCAAACTAAGTAAAATAAGATGTTTCTTTTCATAATTTTCCCTCCCTCCCCTAAGCCTTCTCTGATTTCCTGGTGCTCATCTGAACTGCATAATGCTGAGGTATGTGCGTATCCACTAATCTAAACAAATCTTCTTAGGTGAACAACTTTAGTCTGAACTTCCTACTAGCTTTGTCAGTGGATTACAATTAACATGGAGAGTGAAAATGCAATGTCTGAACACTAAGTTAGCCAAAACATTCCACTTAGGAATGACAAGGTCTTAGACTTCTTCAACCCACTTACTAGAACCAGGATTTCCTCTGCCTCTGTATGGGAGAGGATTAGTGGAATGAATTACCTTACTTCCCCTTAAGATTTGTCTGCCCATGTGATTTGCATCTCCTAAACTGGTGTAATAATTAAAAATCCTTTTTTTTAATCAACATAGTTAAAATAAAAATTTGCAGAAAATAAATAATTATAAGACATGGAGGCTAACGCTAACAGCCCATGTTAGCAAACATAATCTTTAATTTCTTGACATGTACCATTTCAAGGAATCATTGATATATAAACTGCAGCAATTTCAGAAGGTTTATATTAGGTGCTTTCATATGTTGAATATGCAACAAAAATATTCAGGATTTCAGACAATTAAGCCACCAAGGTGGGAGAGCAATTCTGATTACCTGAGAATTAATATGAATATATGTAATTCATGATCTGTGCTGAGATGAGGGTAGCTATCCCTTTTTGGACAACAGAATCCAAACTATAAAATCCAACAATGGGTTTATAGCTTTATTAAGGTGCACACAAATTAGAGGATTTTTAGCTTTTTAATTTTTTTTACAGACCTGGAAAGCTTGTATTGTTTTATCTGTCTACAGGTGATCTTAATAAAGCTTTTGCCCATTTGAGGACTTTGGATGTTGTTTTACTCCTATGGATCAACACGGATTTTTTCTTGGACTACAGTTCCAATTGGCCTATGCTGCTTGCTTGGAGAATTCTAACACTAGTGTCACAAAAAGCTAACTTTTCTTATCATTAGATCTCTGAAACTATTAACAGATTTGCACAGCTGCCTATAGTTGTCCAGACAGTAGAAGGAAATAATAAGCATCAAATTATTTATTTGCCATTTCTTTTTTTAATTGCTTCAAAATAATTGTGCAAAACTAAAATGCACACATCTTGAAGTAGCAATCCTGTAGTCTAAAGTATGTGTATAGTAGTGATGATGCTACCATTAAGCAGTGTAATTTTTGGTAATTAAAAGTTTTCTACTTCTGTCCCACAGCTTTTCCCACTACTATCTAGTTGCTTGCATCACAAAGAAGTTGTAGGAGCTGCAGAAAGGAAGGCGAAAGCCTTTAATTACCCCCAAAATGCTGTTGTGTGGAATAATGTTACCGATACAGAGACATTTTCAGTAACTGAAGACTTCTTCCTTCTGTCCCATGGTTCATAGTGCTTCCATTCAATGAAAGGGATTATGCAGGATCTGAAGAAGTTTGTGTAAACTCCTGCTCATCAGTGATATCACCACTCTTCCTCAAAGTTATGCAATAGGATTTCATCCACAATCTGGGGCTAATGAGTGTTGAAGCATTTCCTTTACCTCTCTCATTCTGTCTCACTGCTTGACTCTTTTCCTACCTTAACTTTTTTCATTTTTGTTTCTGTGTTCCTCTCTTTCGTGTGCCTATAACTTGTAATGGAAAACTATTATTTAATTTAAAGCAACAAGAATTGATTAAAAACCAGCATCATCAAAAACTACAACAGCAATACCAACAACCAGCACATTCTTTGGTGTAATATAAGAACTGTTGTGTGGCAAAGGTCTTTGCAACAGAAAAGAAGACGTGTTTGTTGTTGTTTAAAGGGGAAATGATTAAACAATTTTAGCAGTTCAAAGTAAGTATGAAGAGCTAAAGTAGCAATGCAATCATGAGAAAGGGAATCGGAGATCTCTCCAAGCTGTCAAGGGCATTTTTACTGGATGATTAATTGGCGATACTCTGGCCAGCCCTCGGGTCCTGCTACAGGCTGTGCCCCATGACATACATCTGCCACAGTGAGACGGATTGTGAAAAAGAGATGTCTTCAGTCTCCCCTCCTCTGGCTTATATGTTCCCTCTCTCTTTTTTTGCAGCTGTTTAATTGCTTTGACAAAAATCCTATTTATTTAAAACAGAAACCAGGACTTCTCTCAACTGGAGAGGGTGCATTGAAATGAATCCCATGCTTCCAGACCCTTGCAGAAATGATACTTATTGGGTTGCTTGAAAATATAGAATCAGTGAAAGAAACTCATGATTTCTCATCTATTTCTGTGTCGCCTTCCACCCAACCCTACTAATAATAATTTAGTGTCAGAAATTATTCTGGGTTGAAAAGGTTTTTGCTGAAGCAACTCTGCTCAGGAGACGCCTGAATAAGCTCCTTTTGAGTCTCCAAGAGGTGGGACAGAGACGGGCATTCAAACCGTCAAGCAGTACCTGGGTCTCGAACTGCTAACTTGCCGGACTTCCAGCTAACAAGACAAGCTTCTTAACCACTGAGCCACTGCAGCCCCCACTGACTTTGGCTTATTACAAAAGGCAAGATGGCAATGGACCAAAGCAGGCAAGCCAGCAAAGCAAAAATTATTTTAGGTCTTGTTGACTTCAGCAGGATAGTTAAGAACACACTTAATTCTTTCTCCCCCTCCCCCACCCCCTTGAAAACAATGAGCCTTAAATGTCCTTAACTTGAGCTGGATTTTGGACTGGATTTCTTTCCTGCCTGATGCACTGTTCACTCTTAGTGAATACAAGGATTAAATGTGTTTGCTATCAAAGCCTATCAACACACACACACACACACACACACACACACACACACACACACACACACACACACACACACACACACACACACACACGGACTTTGGAGCATATATTTGAATTTTAAAATTACAACACATAGCAGGAATATAGTTGCAGTTTAAATCTGTTTTGTAAATTGCAGAATTATTTATTTATTTATTTTTAGTTTGCACCTCTGTGGGACTGGGCAAAGCATATGCATAACATCTGTGTTCCTGTTCAGGTAACCAAAAGAAAAACCTTGTAGGAAGCTGAAGTGCATCCTAGATGGATGAGGGCAAGGGGGAGACAGAAAAGCAAGATTTTTCTCCTGTTTGTCAGCCTGGACTAGTTTCACTGGGACTGCAGTGGCTTAGTGGTTAAGACACTGAGTTTGAAGACTAGATGGTTGGGTTTTGAATCAAGTGGGGTTTGTGTTTGGGGTGGGTGGGTGAGTGTATTTTTATTTAATTATTATTTATTATTTATTTATTTATTTTATTAACAGTTTTGTGTTGTGGTTGTTTGTGTGTGTGTGTGTGTGTGTGTGGGTTGAGGGGTGTGTGTGTGTTTTTTTTTTGTTTTTTTTATTTTATTTTTGGCCCCACCTACAACGTCATGATGTCATGACGTTGGCTCCACCCATGATGTCATGACGTTAGCTCCGCCCCCACTGTAATGACATCAGGGTGGGGTACTAAAATTTTTATCATCCCATCACTGGTTTTGATACCTGAGTGCTGCATGGCAGATCTTGGGGACATGAAATGAGCCTCATTCGGGCATCCCTTGAGAGGAGTTTCTCTAGCAAAAATCCTTTCAACCCAGAGTAATTTCTGACACAAAATTTATTTTACTGGGACCTGACCCTCCTCCCACGCACGCACGCACATACACGCATGCACACGCATGTGCGCACGCATGTGCACACATTCATACACATAAAGGGAGGACTTGGGAAAATTACTTTCTGAACTACAGCTCCTAGAAACTGTGAATTGTAGTCCACACACACAAAATCTTTCCCAAACTTTGCAAAGATTAAAATGAGAGCAGCAACAGATGCAGTAATATCAGATAGCTATTGTAGGTCCTGAAGATAAAATTTGTTGAGGAAACACTTTCAAGAAATTAGAAGATGTAGTTCAAGATAGTTAATTGAACTTGAAGTGTAAAAAAGGTAATCAGGATAATAGGAAGGGCTGTGCTTTTAAGCCAACCAGCCAGCCACTGCATGTCTCTTTGCATTTTTATGCCCCTTTTTCAATTAAAACATATAAAGCAGACTACAATAAAAGCAAAGCAATTAAAACAGTAAAACCACAGCACTAAAATAGACTAAGCAGCTGCAAAGCCAGAGTCAATAGAGCAGTTTAAAAGCCAATAAAAATCAATTAGATAAAAGCAGAATCACAGATCAGCCTGGGAAGGCCAGGGAAGGTCTGAAGGTCCAAATGTGTCCCAAAACAAAAATGGTGGGATATCCAGCTAACGAGAAATCACCAGCTGGGCCCCCCAATGACAAGAGATAAGGGGTTTTCCCTCCATTGTCCCACATTTTAAGAAGGTTGTCATTAGTGCCAGAGCCAGGTGGAAAGGATGTTCCACACCAATGGCCTGATAAGAGTTTGGATCCTCCCACATCTGGAAGATCACACTTTATGTTCATCCCTGTTTCAAAGCTCCACTGAAGCACAGATATTTTCCCCAGGGCTCTTGGGAGGAAACTGTAATGGGACATTTCTGAAGGGAACCAAAATCTTATGCAGATTCATACTGCGTGCATTACAGTATGTGTGTCTGAGATATGACTTCTCAGATATTCTCATCCAAAACCATCTATGGCTTCAAATGTCAGTACAAACAGGTAACCAGGGATAAACTGACCAAGACGCTCCAAAGTAGGGTTGCGTCCATTATTTCCATCTTGCTGAAATATTTTGTTACGGATGATCTCATTAAATAAAATGTGTACTTCTGAAAGGCTTGGCAGGGGTCAGAATTAATTATCAAGCAACATCAGATGTCATGGCAGAGGCTTTGGGTCTGACTAGCTGAAATATATTTCGTGGCACCCCTTAAATTGTTTTCATTGCAGCTTTGATCCTTTCATGGTAGTATCAGGTTTTGGAAATTTAGCACTAGAGAGGATTACAAAGCTTACATCTCTCTTTTCTTCCCTCACCCCTCCTTTTCTTTTTAACCATTCCTGGACCTTGTGCATATCCTCCAAGCAACGGAATAAAAAGGAAACAAATTGGGTTGGTTGTTTGCATAATCATTTGTAGAACTCCATTGCTTCCGGCATTTTCTTTAATTACTGCCTGTGTCAATGTGGGATGTCTGTGTGCCCAGGAAGTGCAGGGTAAAGCAGATGCCTTTAATCTCCTAGTACCCAAATCTAAAAAGCATACTGGGTTGCAAGCACATCCGTTTGAGTGTGCTTTTGTTCAGCTTTCTTGGCTCGATAAAAAAACAGTCGTGTTCTTCCTTATGATTAATTTCTGACTCACTCTATTCCCTGGATGAATTACAAAAATGAAGCTGGGGGGGGGGGTGTCGGAGAATACAAAATGTGCTCATAGAGCAGAATAATGGCCATGAGGTGGTCAGACAGCTTCACAAATAGGGGGGGGGGGCTTCTGATCCAGTTCAATTTTTAAATAAGAATTTTCTGAAATTGTGAGGCAAAAAAGCCAAAACAAAACAAGGGGGGGAAACCTTGGGATTCTAAAGATGAACATTATAGGAGAAACTCAGTTTATCTAGGTTTTCTACCCAGCCCAAGAACCTTGAACGTTTGACTCTTGGTAATCTTGGTCTTAATTATGCAGCAGGACAAATCAACATTCTACAAGGCAATTCTAAACATGGGAACAGCCCAATCAAAAAATTATTACTCCTGGGCTTCAGTTCAGCACCAAATTTGGCACTGTTCTGTGGCAAATTTGGGGAAGTTTGGACAAAAGCATTTTGAGATACTGTATGGTTTTTTTAAATTAAAATTAATTTACCCCATTCAGAAATAGGCAACTATAGATTTCCCCAGATTTAAAATAGCCTATATAAATTAAAAATATCAATATTGCATTTCTTGAAAGGGTCTACCCCTTTTTTTAATTGGAAAGAATCTTCTAAACTTTAGAGACTGAAATATTGATTATTTTTTTAAAGTCTTTCTAAAGGTAAAAAATGTAACTTCATTATAAACTGTGCAGTGTGGAACAAGCTTACCATAGAGAGTTTTCCAAAGTTAATACAGTACATGGTTGCAGCTTCATGGGAAGGCCAGGGGTGGCACTCGGAGCCCTCTCTGCTGGCACCCATGCAGTCACCCCAGCACAGAGTTCACCCCACCCCTCCGCCCAGCAGTCCAATGGGAGCGCTTCCTCCCTCCCCCAGCACAGAGTTCACCCCGCCCCTTTGCCCAGCAGCCCAATGGGAGCATTTCTTTCCTCCCCTGTTGCTGTGTTGGCACTCTGTGATAAATAAGTGGGTTTTGGGTTGCAGTTTGGGCACTTAGTCTCTAAAAGGTTCCCCATCACTGGGATAGGCAATGAAAAGTAATAGAAGCAAAGTTTAAAATGCAGGTTTTCTCTGAAGAATAAAGAAAGCACATTTGCTTTAAAGAAAGCAAAAGTCCTCCACAAAAGGGAACATTTTGCCATGTGTCTCTGGGGAATAAGCATACAATTTTGTAAAACATATTCAGAACATTTTTGCATTGTAAAAACACAGTGCTATGTGCTTTCAGTAAACATTTGCTCAAGAATTCAGAGACCAGGCTCCTGATACAAGTCTTCAAAGGGAGAAACAGCTTCAGGTCTGGGGTAATCTGAACTTTTGAAGCTGTCAATCAGGACCCAGTTAAATTTTTAATCTCATCCTTGACAAACTAGACAAATTCATGCTTACAAAGGGATTCTGAACCTGGTTGCGAAAATAGTAGAATAAATATTTTTAAAAGAATAAAGAACAAACATTCAAAAGCTCATCCATTTAAGCTGTGAAATTACTTTTTTTTTTTTTTTTTTGCTTTGAGGCTAGTTTTACATGACTTTAGCAGAGCTTTGATGCCTATATCCTGTTATAGTCTCAGGTATTCCACCTATATTGTTACTATAACAATTGTGTGATTATTTTTTTAAAACCCTCCAAAGATGTTATGTGCCATCAAGTCACTTTCAATGTGTGCTAACTATATTAGTTCATGGCCTCCAAAATGTCCTATAATTAAAAGCTCCCTTCATATCTTACAAAGAAACAGCAACTCATGTTTGGTTGTTCTCTCTACCTACTCCCCAACACCCTTTCTAGTAATAGTGTCATTTCCAGTAAGTTCCGCTCAGGTATTGCAAACTAACAACTGTAGCCTCACAGGTTTTCCTCCTTCCTACTGCCCCGCCGCAACTGTTCCCAGCAATGTTGTGTTTTTTGGTCAGTTCTGTACAGTGGTGGGCATCAGCAGGTTCACACCAGTTTGCCAGAACTGGTAGCAGGAATTCCGGCTGGCCCTGCCCATCCAAGTTTTGAAATAATATTCGGATGCAACACAGGGCTTTCCCCTGGCCACGTCCACCATACCATGCCCACAGTGTGGTAGTAAACTTTTTTGGAGCCACCACTGGTTCTGTACTATCATTGTGTGTAAGAGGAGAGCCTCTAATGAGAGTTTAGACTTGACTTAATTGAGCCTCTGTTTTTCTGTTTTCTGTTAACTTTGTGGCTGTCTGTAGTATCTATAGTGAGTTGAAGTTTCTGTGTGTAGTGTATGTATACTTAGACATCCATTTTTTAAAAGCCAGGAAATTCAATTCCTCAAAAATAATCCCATTTATGAAGTGAGATATTGTGATTCTGTATCCATGATCCAAAACACCATAAAATGGCACAATATTGTGCCTGCATTGTCAGAAGGAAAAAGGATGCCTCGATTGACATCTCCCTAATTATTTTCGCTGGAGAAACACCACTCAGGGTACACCTGGATGACGTTCCTTTCATATCCCCAATATCCTCGTGTAACCCTCAGGTATTGAACCCCAACCTTCCACTCTCCAAGCTTAACATCTTAACTACTAAACTACCAGGGGAGCTGACATCTCCTTGCAACAGCACAAAAGATATTTTCCTATGGTATTGACTTCCCTCTTGCCACAGTATGGCAGAACCAAATGGACAAGGACAACATGAGTAAGTGGGATGCATATGGCATGCACATTTGACAAAGGGAATCAGTTATCTGTGTTAACTCTGGAGATTTATGCTTATAGTACTTCCTATTTGCTCAGGACAACTTGCATTCAGTTCCTGTTTTCTGAGTCTAGGAAATCTTTTGGCACTTTTGGTGGTCAAGAAAATTTTTTTCCTAGAAAGTACAAATTCTCAGCATCTGCTTCGGCCCTATGGAAACTCCTGCCAACTGAGCTCTGTCTCCAGGCGGAGCTCCTCCTCTTCAGAAAAATTCTCAAAACCTGGCTTGCACAACAGGTGTGGGGTGCTGCCAGTACAGAAAAATCCAAACCCCCCCCCCCCAAAAAAAAGGCTTATATAATGGCTAGCCTGGGTTTTAGTGGTTGTAGAAGAGGGTATGTTATGGGTGTTTTAAGGGTTTTAATGTTTGATGGTTTTTACATAAGTTTCTGGATTTTATTGTTATGGAATTTTTTTATATTTACACCTGTGAGCCCCCCGGAATCACCTCGGTGAGAGAGAAGCAATACAAATATGAACAAACAAACAAACAAACTGGGCTTCCCTTTGTCATTTAGGCCTCCAGATTCAGCTTGGTTTATTTTGCCCACTTTGGTGGCAAACCATCTCTGTTGCTACCAATCACTTCAAAGGAGAACACCGCAGACATAAAGAGGCTAAGTGACAAGCACAAAAGCTTCATCAAACTCAACTATGCCCTCCAACATCTATTCAGTGTAATGTGTGTGGTTGCATGTTTCATGCCACGATCAGTTATTGAGTCCCAGAGACACATCCATCAACTGAGAAAATGACTTCCATGAAAAATGTATGATCTGATATGAGTAGTAGCCACAGCCACCGATTTCCTTCATGGCTGGCTGGCCACAAAAAAATGCTGGCTTTGCCCTGCCGTTGCTCTCCCTGGGACCGGACTCCTCCCTGGTAGGAATGGAGAACAGCTGAGCGACACGGTTGGCTGGCCATAAAAGACTGCCTTGCCCCGCCGTCGCTCTCCCCGGGACCAGACTCTTTCTTTCTTCAGACTTTTCTTGGACTTTTCCTGGCTACCTTCTGTAGGAGTTTGCATATAATCATTGTGGGATTCAGAAATTGTGGTTTTGGTTTTTGCTTTTGTTTTTTGTAATACTTTTTTGTAACATTTTACTGTGATATTAATACTTTTTGATTGTTACTGTGTTAGTGATATTATTATTTTTTCTGATACTGTGATGATTGTGATTATGATAATGTGGAATTTGTGACTGTTATGCTGCTACTTTTTATTCATTGTGGTATTTTGGTTATTGTATATCGTTGCTTTGCTGTATCGTGTATGATTTTTATGATTTGTAAGCCACCTAGAGTCGGGTTCTGCTGAGTAGGGCAGGATATAAATTTGAAATAATAATAATAATAATAATAATAATAATAATAATAATAATAATAATAATAATAATAATAATAATAATAATGATGATGATGATGATGATGATGATGATGATGATGATGATGATGATGATGATGATGATGATGATGATGATGATGATGATGATGATGATGTCACTTCCCTTATTTCTTCAGCAAGCAATCTCTATATTTGCTTCTCTGTTGCCCATTAGTTGGGTCTGCATGCCACCCTGTATGATATTTGTGTTTCGATACACAATGGAAGTGTCTCTCCCTATCTATAAAGAATAGGCATGAGTGATTATTAGTCCCATGGTTTATAACAGCAAAAGCTATGGTCCATTAATAGAGATGGTGTGCTAGAGCTGTTTTTTTCTGTGCCAGTTGTCTATATCCATGTTCAGATGAAGAGAATGATGCACATGATGCCATTTCCCATTTTATATGTGATGTGTGTGAATGAGGAACTCTGGCATCAGTTTTTATGTCACATCTAGAGCAGCTAGACCAGATAGTAGAATGTAAGCCCTCCTCTCCACCATTTCAGTTTTCTATTTAAGCTGCTAGCAATGTGGTGACTGGAAATGTTGGGCAGAAAACCAGCCCAGCTCTCACGCATATCACTACTATGATGCACGTCAGCCTTGGATCATCAAAAAAATTCATCTTTCAAAAATAACTTCATCAATATGTTACCAGCCCACTATTCTGACAAGCAGATGAGATACGACTCACTCAGAATTTGCAGTAGACACTGGATATTTCCCCCCTCTTTCTTCCAAAGTTTGCTCTGACTGGTTTCAGGTGCTGTAATTTGGCACAGAAAGGAGCATTGTAGCTTCGTTATCTATCACGAGTTTCATCATTCTACAACGTGGGAAATGAGAAGTCTGACAAGGAAGGGTTTCTTTGCTGGTGGATCCTCTCCTTGCAAACTTGGGTCACTGGTTTTAAAGCCATCTTCTTCAGAGCCATTACTCTACATATGGAAAAGGAGGGCAAGGAGAGTGTAGATGGTGAGAAATAGGTCTAAAGTGATTCCATCTACATGTGTTGAGTTTGCACAAAGGAACATGATGGACACCAGGGGTGGCCAAGACTGTTGTTGTTCTTATGCAATCATCAGTCCTAGTCATATACTCAATGATCATAGACCATGAGAGCCATAGTCACAAAACACCTGGGGGTGTCACAATTGTCCTCAGATAGTTGAGAATCTTTTTTGTTACTATCCCTAAAAGTTCTGGTCAAAGCAGCATCCTGATTCCTATCTCTAGCACTAGAAGGAGGGCCCTTTCCATGTCTGCTCCAGCCCTATGGAACCTCTTACCAACTGAGTTGCATCTCCAGGTGGAGTTGCTGACCTTCAGGAAAGAACTAAAAACCTGGCTGGTAAAGCAGGTGTTGGGCACAGGTGACGTAGTGACCCCACCCTGTTGGGTTATATAGTGTAGGCCCCTCCATTCTTTTAGTCATTCTTTTAACCATAATTTTTAAATTATTGATGGGAAGGAGAAGGATAATCTTTAAAGTCTGTTAAGGATTTTTAATGTTTTATGATTGTAATGTTTTCACTGTTGTTATGCCACCCAGAGTCACTCATTCAATTTGGGCAGCAATATATAAATTTGAATAATAAATTAATAAATAAATATCTAGATTTCCAGGAATGCAGCACGGAGACAGCTCAACTGGATAAATATTAGATGAAATGAATGATTTTTCTTCTTCTATAGATAAACTAATTTCTAGTGTTTTGTTTTCATTTGAGACTGTACCACCAAGAGGTAGGCACTCTCACCCCAACTCAGTCCATGCCTGAAGAAGAGCACACAAATTGAAGCCTCCTTACATCATGCCTTTTTGGGATGTACCAGAACCCAATCCTTGTCCACAACCATGTCAGTATATGTGTATTTTTAGATCTGTGGGAAAATAAAGAAATAGACCGCTAGACAGAAAAGATAGATAGATAGATAGATAGATAGATAGATAGATAGATAGATAGATAGATAGATAGATAGATAGATAGATAGATAGATAGATAGATAGATAGATAGATAGATAGGCATTCCAACCAATGTGGACAAGGAAATGGCTATGGCTTGGGTGTTTGGTTACACAGAGCTGTCAGAATGATTTCTATTAGAATTAGTTGCCTACCTCCATCCCAAGGAAAGATGAGACATAGCTATTACAGCAATCATTTACGATTGGGGTATGGGCACCCTCTCACATTTGAGGGTGATGTCCTCCTTTCCCTGATTGGTGCACAATCTACCCATAGGATACAATCACAGCAGTGTAATGCCACAACACTGTACTTCACTAAACTGTGGTAGTGATGTCACTACACCATATTGACTTGCATAATTTTTTTAATGTTAACAATTTAAACCCCACAAATGTCAGCTTTAACACAAAGGCTCTATAGGGCACACCATTCCAGCCCATGGACTCTTTGTTCCACTCTGTGCTTGTTCCAGAGTTGCCCAAACAACCCTGATTTTATTAATGTTTTGGTATTCAGCTGAATATAGTGTGCATTCCTGTTGTAAACTGAAATATGTCACCAATTTCTCATATACAATTAAGATTTCCACTGCAGGGATAAAAACATCTTATATGAAAATCCAATGTGAACAACAACAATCTGTTTGCATATATGTTACTAAGCTTCTGCCAAAAAAAAAAAAAAAAAAAAACACAACAAAGTATTCAATGCTGAGAGCTATAAATAACTCATAAACCGGATGGCACAAACTACATAATATTAAACAGTTCATAAGAAAAAAGAACAATTGAAAGAAAATGGAAACTTCTGATCAAATGCAAACTACTCCCATCCCCATAGGATAGGATGGGTTTGATGTTTCAGTTTCACACTTCTGTTCATAAATCCATTCTGTTCTGTCTCTGGGTCAATGTGTTTGGGTTTTTTTAAAAAAATTCATATACAAATGTGAATTAAAATCTGTATTTTAAAAAACATACCGCATTTGTAATGAAATACATTATTTCCTAACAAACAGGCAATTCTGAATATATTTTCTTTGAATGAACACATTTTAAAATAAAAATTGACAATATATAATACATTCATTAGAACAAACAAAAGGGTACTCTCTCTCTCTCTCTCACACACACACACACACACAGAGAGAGAGAGAGAGAGAGAGAGGGAGGGAGATAGGAAAAGATGCAAACTTGACGTCTGGAAGGTTGGCAAGTCAGCAGTTCAAGACCTGAGTGCTATGTGATGGAGTGAGCTCCTGTTGTCTGTCCCAGCTCCTGCCAACCTAGCAGTTTGAAAGCAACCAATTGCAAGTAGATAAATAGTTCCAATTCGGTCGGAAGGTAAACAATGTTCCGTGTCTAATTATGGCTGCCACATGTCCATGGAATTGTCTGCAGACACAGACAGCACTGGCTCTTTGGCTGTAAACGGAGATGAGCACCAAACCCTATAGCTGGATATGACTTGCTTTCAAGCAAGGGCGACCCTTTACCTTTACCCTCTGAAATATGGATCAGAAACCATATCTACAACTTCTTTTGTATCCCTAGAATGTGTCTACTGAGGTTGACACCTGATTTATCTCACTAGAATGAAAAGACTTTCTCCAGTAGCACCTGGAATGGTCAAACTCACCCTCCTTTAATACAACACCTGCCAGAGCTCTGAACATGAACCTTCTTCTCAGATATGACAAGTTTATTTGTTTTACAATTAGTAGCAATTTGGTAACTTTAATTGTCCATCCTATGGAACCCTGAGATTAGCAGTTTCAAGAGGGAAAGGTTGTAATTTCTGAATTACAGCAGAAAATTCTAAGTACTTAACCTAATAAGAAATCATAGTATTCTGCGGAATGAAGCCATGCTATGACTATGTGATATCGATACACTCTGAGAAACATTTTTGCCTTCAGCTTTTGCTCTGCAGCCTTCCTTCCCTTTTCCCACCCTTGACAAGAGCCAGCTCCCCTGTTTCCACCATCTATTCTTGGCTAAAACAGACCCAGCAATTGTCTCTCCTTTTCTCCACAAGTAAATGTGTTTATAATGATAAACACAGAGAGATCTTGAAGGGGTTAGCCAGGATACAAAACGAGTTTCAAAAACTGAACAACCCAGATGTTAACTGTGCAAACCAGTTACAGCTGCAATACAGTGGAATCGCAGTGATGGAAGGAAGATCCCCAAAGGTTTTCTTCTATCTAGACTAATTCAAAGGCAGAGCTAGAAGTTCATAAGGTCCCCATAGAACAGTGGTCGGAATCCAGGCTATGGCATATCTCAACAAAGGGCAAGCTGTTTGCCAGAAATAAAAGAGCCACTTTAGCTTTCAGTTGAGAAAAGTCAAAGAGACTTTTAGATAGGAAAGAGAACTCAACCAGTTTCAAAGACCTATTTCTGCAGAAAATCAGGGTTGAATTGCAACAAAGCAATATTATTTAAAGATAATTTGCTTCATCTTTTTTTAAAAAAAACTCACAATAATTTATAGGAAAAATTACCAGCCTATCCTTCAAATAAAAGGATTTATGGCTTGAGGTGTATTTTGGCTAAAGTCCTGTCACACAGCTAGTGATGCAAAGGTGGAAGTCATATTCACAAAGTGGTTGTGGATATGTAAAGGTTGCCCTTGCTCAAAAGCCAGTTATATCCGACCCTAGGGTACGATGCTCATCTCCATTTTCAACCAAAGAGCCAACACTGTCTGCGTCTGCAGATTTTTCCATGGTCATGTGATGGGCATGACTACACACTGAAGTGCATGGAATACTGTTACCATTCCTGTTGAAGTGGCACCTATTTATCTACTTGCAATTTATTGCTTTCAAACTGCTAGGTTGGCAGGAGCTGGGACAGACGATGGGAGCTCAGTCCTTCACACAACACTTGGGTCTAGAACTGCTGACCTGCCAAACTTCTGGTCATCAAGTTCAGCATCTTAACCACTAACCTCTATAATTAAGCAGAATCACAGAATAGCCCAATTATTAATTACCCTCTACTTTTCATCATTTTAAAAAATGCCTTAATTTCCTTCTTCATTAAATTTCATCTATTCCCTTCTCATCCTAAATACAGTCAAACCTCGCAGAAAGAGCACCTCACTTAGAGAGTAACTGCCTTAAAGAGCAGAATTTTCTCTGAATGGTTGCCTTGCTTAACAAATAAAACCAACCAAAAACTCGCTTAACAAATAAATCGGGGTTCATAATCCCCCCCCCTCCAGAAGTCACAATTGGTCACTTACAATGGTGTTTCGCTTAAAGAGCAAACTCGCTTAAAGAGCAATCCTGTGAAACACATTATGCTCTTTAAGCAAGGTACTACTGTAATTCCAATGATACTCTTAGCTTTTTGTAATTGAATAGTTGTAGCAAAGGTTTTTGAATTTTTATTACTAAATTAAAAATATTTTTCCCAATATAGGTATATCAAATTCCTCTGAACTTTCCCAATTTCTAGGTTTTGTAGCTCTTTCCTATTAGCTTGTTCCTGTACACTTTTTATATGTTTTTCTTTTTGTTTTTATTGATTATTTATTTATTGCATTTGTACCCCATCATTTTGGTTCAGGTACCACTCAGGGTGTCTTACAAACATATAAAACATCACAATAATAACAAATAAAGCCAGGAAATAAATCCTAATCTAATCTAATCTAATCTAATCTAATCTAATCTAATCTAATCTAATGGGAGTGCCTGGAGATCCAGCTGTAACAAATACTCAATTAAATTAGGTCGATTAAATTCTTAGTCTATAACTACCGGTAGTTACAAATTAATGTATGCTAGTTACAAATTAATGTATAGTGATCATTTCAGTATGTTCACCTTGCAACTTCATAAGAGATCACTTCTACCCTCTTGCAATGTAATTTTAGATGCTCATAGATTTTTATAGTCATGGTGGTAGATTCGTACTAAATCAGGAACAATGCCTTATGCTGTGTTGAGAAAGCTAAGGCAATTTTGAAGGAATTGGAGAAGACTTTGTTTTGTAAGTAGCACCAGTGGCTTATAGAATTTAGTTACTGTACTTTATTTTAAAAGTACCACTTCAAAATATGTTTAAGAAATGGGAAACAAAAAAGATGCTTTCTAAATATTATAACTATAACAGTATGTAAACACTGTTTGGGGGCCCTGGAACTATAATAACAACAAAGCTTGGAAAAGTTACTGTTATACTGAATCTCACAGAATTCCCCAGCCATCAGAAGAATTTTGGATTCTTGGAGTTTCCCTTAAAAAAGAAACTTTCTCAAGATCTGACTGTAACTATTTACTTTTAAAATTAAATTTTCAAAGTTGGGTATGACTTAGCAGAAAGTACTTTTGTGTGTGCTTGTGTGTGCATGTGCACATCTGTATGCATGCACATATGTGTGTACATGCATCCATGCACACACTCATATGTGTGTGTTGCTACATGCTTAAGTCTCCTGTTAGATCAACTGTATTGCTGAAACATAGTTTATATCCTCATTGTCACAACCATCACCATCGTAATTTGCTTTGCCAATCCAAAGAATTTTATTCCAGTGTAGGTCTGTGCATTAATTAAATTGTGGCAGGATACAGTATGTATTTCTTGCTTATAGGGGTGTGAAATCTAGGGTTAGCATTTTATTTACCACATTCCCACACATTGAAAGAAACACAGAAACAAATGGTGGTAGAAAAATCAGAACGTTGTAGCCAACTCCTCAGAAGTCAATTTAGTCTGTGCACTTAACCATAAAGGCAGCATCTGCTCTGCTAAATACAGGTGTTTTGTATCCTTGTCATTAATTGGAAGGGACATTATGTCATCATACATCAACAGTTAAAGTTGGTTAAAGTGCCACATATCTCAGGTGCTATCATTAATCAGATCCTTTTTGCTTGGCACCTGTAGATCCACCATTAGTGGGCATATTAAACTGCTTATGTTTTGACCTTTTTGGCTTTGTAATGTATTCTGAATGGATGAGCTGGATTTGCCACCTGGAACCGTCTTAAGCCTGGAAGGAAATGATTGGATTCTACGGCAGAGAGGATTGTACCATTTCCACAAGATGGTGATGTGAGCACCATTTCTGAATTCTTTGCCTAGTGTGGATACAAATACACGAGTTAGTTTTAAAGGCAGGGGTTCCCAACCCTTTCGTGTCGTGGGCTGGACCATGCCCCCCGGACAGCTGAGCGGACTAGTCATGTGGCTCCTCCTGCCACAAACGCTGCCGTAAAACATGTCGTTGGCTGTCATAAATGCATTTACAATAGCTGTGGGTGCATTTACAGTAGTGTTTACATCAGGTGTGGACACATTTACGCATGCATGGGTGCATTTTACAGCTGTCATAAATGTGTCTGCTTCTGGTAGCAGCAAGGGTGGTGGTGGGCTGGAGCCGGCCCATGGGCCATAGGTTGGCCACCCCTGCTTTAAGGTGCCACAACATTTTTGTCTTTTTTTTTGTTTTGTTTATTCTTCAATATTTTAGAATGCAACTAAAAGCTTGAAATTTTTGCTACACAGGAAGTAAAATACTTTTCAAAACATCATCTAGATCATTGCCAATGCATTGGCAATTATTTTGTTTATTATTTTTCCAAAAGAAAATTATTTGCATGTCTGTGTTTCTGACTAAAACTTCTTCTTTCAACTACAACTCCGAGAACCCCCTAGATAAGGCTTTCCCAACCTTGACCCCCAGATATTCTTGGTATTCTTGGTATGCTGACTTGTGCTTCTGGTAATAGAAGTCCAAGAACACCTGATGGCCCAAGGTTTGGAAATCCTGTCCTGGATGGTATGTAACATCTCCCATAGCTCCAAATTGTTTCCTCTGTCTAACAGACATACTCCTAATTCTCAAACAGTCCATTTGCATGTGCAGAATGTCATCGCAGAGGTGTTTACCAATGCGCGGACTCCTCACTGAAATAATGACTCCAAGGTATCCAAGGTAACATTTCTTCGCAGGAGCTGTATTGCCACACACAAAAAAATTTTAAAAAAGAATTTCCTCTAAGAATGTTCTTTATTTGTTAAAAGACCAACAAAGCGTTAAACATCTTGTTCATATTCCAATGAAAGAGAAGGGTTGTCTTCCCTTGGGGGACCAGCGAATTCACATCAAAGAAAGTTCCAGTCTTAACCTCGGATTAGAGAAAGGCCCTGTCTCACAAGTGAAGTTTTGCAACTGTGTCTTCTGTTATCGCCCATCGTACACAGTTGCTGAGTAGGGTCTGAGTTCCTTAGTATGTCAATCAGTAATCAACAGCACAGCAGGGGTGAGACAGGGTACGAGCATGTATGTGTTAATGAATCACACATTAAACTCTATTCCACTCCCACCCACTGCTCATTTAAAGAGTGGAGACAAAGAGTTGTGGTAGGCATCACAAAACAGGCACACACACACTGGCAACTGCCTTGCTGTGGCTCATTTGTGTGCAGGGTGTTAGTGAGAAAATCTTTTCCCATGAAAAGCAATCCATGTGTTCCTAAACTGTTGCTTTGCTTTAATCATGAAACTTTAACTCTGTTTTCTTTCCTAGGCATATTTGCCCAATCTGTTTACTGCATGACTCTGTAAAAAGTGTGTGTGTTCAGCCATTGCAGTGATGCATATCTGACTTTCATCCATGGTCTCACATTGCTGTGTAGAAAAATATCAACTGTCCCAGCTGCTGTCAACTTAGCAGTCCAAGGCAAGAAATTGCAAGTAGGTAAACAGGTACCACTTTGGTGGGAAAGGTAACAATGCTCTGTGTACTCTGATGTCTAGTCATGCCTGCCACGTGACCACAAAAACTTCTGCAGATGCAGACAGCGCTGGCTCTTTGACTGCAAATGGAGATGAGCACTGCCCCCTAGAGTTGGGCATGACTGACTTTTGAGAAAGGGAGATCTTTACCTTCATCTTTACTGAACCCTGGTGGTGCAGTGATCAAACTGCTGTCCTGCAACCAAAAGGTTGTGAGTTCGATCCTGACCAGAACTCAAAGCTGGCCCATCCTTCCATCCTTCAGAAGTCGGTAAAATGAGTACCCAGCATGTTGGGGCAAAATGCTAACTAACTTGGGGATTGCCCAGAGAGTGCACTAAGTGTTGTGGAGTGGTATATAAGTGTGATTGCTTTGTTTTTAATTTGCTTTAGATTTTTACACCATAATGTACATTTTCAAGGATATCTAAATGGAGTTTCTTCAGTGCAGCCATATTTAATTATAGCTAAAATAATGCAGCCTTCCAACAGGAAAAGGCTACATACCCCTTGTTTAGCACCTAGTTCTTACCATGTGTGCTTTCTTAGAACTGCATGGTCATGGCTAGGAAAAACATGATGTTTCCATCAATAGACTCTCATTGATGCACAACCCATTACTGGAAGAAAGTGGGCCAAGTGAGTATAAAAATTGTATGAGAGTATTTTGCAAGAATCCTCCTGTGCAGATACAACTGTTTGTTTGAAAAGACATGATATAGCTAATTTCACCACCACTTGTACTGTTTCTTTGATGGTCATAAGGAGTAGGTGAAAGGGGGGACCCACACCCAATAACTAGTGTTAATAACCTTAAAGGAAAATATTAGATAAACAAATTGGGTTTGACATTTAACAATGACAAACAAGCAAAGGAAACCTATAGAACTGAATAGCTTTTGTTTCATGAATTGCAGGAAGTCACAAATATTAGCAACCTCAAGGGAATTTCGTTAAATATGGTTCCTATAAGAAATGTGTACCCTTTGAAAACAATAATGAATGGGATTCCTGCATTCATTTGCATACCCTTGATAAATTACTGTAACCAGATTATGGAGATAAAATAACTAGTCTATTAATTACAATGATTATTATTTAACGTAAAATGGGATTCTGGGCTTTATATATAGAAGGAAGACGACTTAGCAATGCATTATGTCGATGTGGTATTTTATCTTAGAGAGTAAGATAAGTGTCTGTTGCTTTCAGCAATTGGGAGAATATGTTCATTACCTGCACAAGATTTATATGTATAACTAAGGGTAATATTTTAAAACTATTTGTTTGATTTCAAAGTATGCATAAGAATATAGCAGACACATTTCTTTAATTAAACTCAATGAGTTCCTGTGTAAGAATATAAAACAAGTCTATTCTTAGCAAGGAAATAAATCTCTGGTTTAAAAGTTCTTTATGTTAAGCAGCATGGTATAAAAATACAGTCAGATGCAAAATAATAGAAAGCAACACTTTGGCTTAAATATAGAGAGTGCCTTGAGAATTTTATTGCCCAAAATTTAAAAAGCTTGAATTTTAGTAATTAAAAATGTCACAGGAAGTCTGAAAAATGTTATTCATTACTGTTGGAAATCAGTGAGTAAAAATAAAAGATGCATTGAAGGTATTTCATTTAATTCATGGTGAAATGGTAGCATTTTCTTCTTCTTCGTCGTATGCTGTATCCAATTCCAAATATTGGCAATCATCATGGAGATCAGCCATGATGTTTGTCCTGCAAATATAATTCCGTGGCCTTTCATCTGCCTTCTGCATCACAGGATGACTCCCATACCACTAATCCAGCTCTGCGAGTCACTTTCTGGTCCTGAGCCCTTTTGGCATGCAAAGTCCTCCTCAGCCCCAAGCCAGTATTGTTGAAGCTGCTGCCCCCTCCCCATTAAGATGGATTCAAGTGGGATTAAATCCATTTACAGGTCATCAACCTTCACTGTGGACTTCATTGAGGCCGTTAGTCCTCAGGGTTGTCAGGTTAGTTAACCGCAGTCTGAGGCTCAGCGTTGAGTCACTGGCAGTATGGTCTACTCTGTTACCATAGCAGGATAACCTGGCCAGACTTGCGTTAGCAATTTACCTTTTAGTAATTCATAGAATCATAGAAATGTAGAGCTAGAGATGAATCAGGGAACCCACATGCAAAACATATGGAACAGGTGAGTTTTTCTGAAAACTTCAGTGAGAGTGTGTCATCTTTTGAGTTAGCCAGTTCCACTGCCAAACATTGCCAGAAAGTTCTTCCTAATGCTTAACTGAAATCTCCTTTCTTTATTTTGAATCCAGTCATTTGGAACAAACTTGATCTGTTTTCTGTGTGACAGCCCTTCAAGTAAACGTTCCTACTTAAGGTTAGGTTACCAGACCACTTACTATCTTACTTGCCTTCTTCTGGGTATGCCCCGGCTTGTCAATAAACGTCTTGAACTATCAGATCTGGACATAGTATTCTAAGTATGGACTGAACAAAACAAAACAAAGTGGTATTATTACTCTCTTCTGAGACAATACTTCTGTTCAGGCATGTGTTCACTCTTTGGATAAATGTGTAAAAATGAATTAAATCATTTCTGAAACAGGCTGAATAAATAGTCCAGAGGCAGTAACAGGTGTAACTTCTGCAGGCTGTTTGGTTCAGACCAATAGGTGAGGAAATCCTAGCAAGGGGCTGGGATTCGGGATTTGAAGAAAAGCTGATTGTGCAGAGTTCTTGAGTGTTACATTTACAATTAGAGGTGTGATATAAATTTGCTTAAGTAAATAAGGAATGAAAAATGCTCTGTCTCCCATAAAAATCCCTTTGTTGTATAGTGGAACCTTATGTAACGAATGCCCCCATAGCGAAAAAAATCACATAACAAATAGGTTTTTTTAAAAAAAATGTGCCCTGCATAATGATTTTTCCTATGGAAAAAATCGTACAATGAATATTCAATTTGGAAAAACTGCTTAGTGAAAAAAAATTGTTGTACAATTTTTTCCATAGGAAAAATCATTGTATGATTCCCCCCCCCCCCAGGAAAATTGTAAAACAAAAAAATCACATAGTGAACAGACCCGTAGAATGAATTAAAATCATTATACAGGGCTTTACTGTACAAGAGTCATCTTCTCCATGTCTAGGTCAGGTGTGAAACTGCCAAAATGAAAGATACCTTTGGAGAGTTCATTCTGTAGTTCCTTTTGCCTGACCTAGCGTGAGAAAGATTAGCTGGCATAAGGTGCATTCTTTCTAAAGCTTCCCTATCAAGAAATAACCCCTATGCTTGTTTGTTAGTATTTAGTTTCTTGTTTTTCTTAATGTCAAGTGTTTACAGCTTTACATTTCTGTCTTCCTCTTCTCAAATCCTGACTATTCGATCGTTGCCATGTTTCCTAAAGACATGTTGTGGTATGTTTATCACATCTTTTCACACTCACAGCTGCTTCCTTAACCTCCTCTGACGTACGTCAGGTTGCCAATTATTGCTGTGTTTCATTTTTTAAACAGCAGTATCTCTCAAGTTGAGACTGATTTCCAGTTCACAGTGGCACAAGTGAGAGGTCTGCCACCCCATTGCTTCAAACTGGTGTTCTACTTGCACAATGGGTGGCTGGATTCCAATTTGCTTGGGCACTGGGGAAGAAGGAACTGTGTGCAGAACTAACCATTCTCCAGCATGTTTCCAAGGACCAGGATACTTGTCAAAGGCTTTCCGAAGGCAAAGCGTGTTCTGTACCCACTGAATGGTGGTTGTATCATGATGATGCTGTGAAAAGACATTGTGAGTGCCTGCATCTCTGCGTCACATCATTGCTTGCATATGATAAAGAGCAGTACATAAAGTCGTGAACACAGTACAATTTGATTTGTATCCAAAGTATTTGCTGTAGAAATTGGGACTGACACACTCAACAATGATTTGGAAATTGCCTGAACTGGTTTGTTCACAGGTATTTCAATATTCTTCTATGCTTCTGGATTAGGAATGAAAAACCCTGAAAATGTGAGAAATTAAGGAACATGAGCTGTGATAGGAGAGTATCCCACAGCACTATTTCATTGACAACGTAAAGTATTTGCTGTACATATTTATTTATTTATTTATTTATTACTCACATTTCTACCACCGCCCCCTCACCGAGGTGACTCCGGAGGGCTTATACATAAAATATAACAAATTAAAACTTACAAAAACATTTAAAAATAACATTAAAATTGGATTGTTTAAATTTTTTTATTATTATTATTATTATTATTATTATTATTATTATTATTATTATTATTATTATTATTATTATTATTATTATTATTATTATTATTATTATTATTATTATTTAAAAAAATGCCCTCCCAATGCTGCATCACAAGATTTACTAAAACTGACAGCTGGGGCAATAGTTAAACAAGCCAGCCCAAGGTGGCTAGCTCCTCAGCCGCCCCCACATCTGCTGCACCAGCCAGGTCTTAAGGCTCTTGTGAAAGGATAAAAGCTCTGCCTGGAGGCAAAGTTCAATTGGTAGGAGGTTCCACAGGGCTGGAGCAGACACGGAGAAGGCCCTCCTTTTCATGCTAGAGAGGCGAGCCTCCCTAGCAGATGGAACTATCAGGGAGCCCCTCCGGTCTGCTCTCGGATGGATAGATGTCCTTGAGGTGATGTACCCAGTCCCAGGGCCAGATTTCCTATAGGCTTACTAGGCTTCAGCCTAGGGCCTCAAGATCAAGAGGGGCCTATATTCAAATTGTTAGCAAAATTAAAATTGTCCGTGCCACATTTTTTATAAAGGTTAGTACCAATCACAACATGTTTCATTTAACATATTGATAAATATCACAGTAATGATGTATTTTATTATCTCTCATATAATTTACAAACTTAAAAATGGGAGGTGAAAGGGCCACAGAAGTGGAATAGCCTAGGGCCTCTTTTCATGTAAATCTGGCCCTGC
Source organism: Furcifer pardalis (assembly GCA_030440675.1). Classification (NCBI taxonomy): domain Eukaryota; kingdom Metazoa; phylum Chordata; class Lepidosauria; order Squamata; family Chamaeleonidae; genus Furcifer; species Furcifer pardalis. The sequence continues at coordinate 98,289,593 of CP126896.1, read as the reverse complement.
CTGGTCCACTACCATGTAGGGCTTTAAAGGTAATCACCAGCACCTTGAATTGCACCTGGAGCCACACTGGCAACTAGTGCAGCTCCCGAAGCAGTGGCGAGGCACAGGCATAATGCCTGCACCCCATCACCATCTGAGCAGCTGCATTCTGGACCAGTTGCAGCCTCTGAATGTTCATCTAGGGAAGCCCCATGTATTTATTTATTTATTATTCATACTTATCAACCACCCTCCTCACCGAGGTGACCCAGGGTGGCTCACAATTCATAAAAGTATACAATAAAATACTCTTTAAAACATTCCTTAAAAAAACCCCTCAATTTAAAACTTTAAAAACAAAATCTAAAAACTAATTAAATCAACCAGCAGGCTGGGGTCATAGTCCCTCCCGCACCCCATACCTACCCTGTAGAGCATATTGCAATAGTCAAGTCTGGAGATGACCAGAGCGTGCATGACCATGAACAAGGAGTCCTGGTCCAGGAGCAGATGCAACTGGGGGATCACACAAAATTGTGCGAAAGCTCTCCCAGCCATGACTGCCACCTGCTCATAGAGCAGGAGTCGTGAGTCCAGGAAGACCCCCAGATTATGCACCAGGTCTGTCTGAGGCAAAAAAGCCCCATCTAGAACCAAAGATGGTAACTCCCATGATAACTCCCCGTGTGTGGGATTGACACACTCAAAGATTATTTGGAACTTGCCTTAACTGATTTGTTCACGGGTATTTGCATATTCTTCTATGCTTCTGGATTAGGAATTAAAAAACCTGAAAATGTGAGAAATTAAGGGACATAAACTGTGATAGGAGAGTATTCCACAGCACTATTTACTTTGGGAATATAATGGGGTTTCAGATTTTTTGAAGAAGGTTCCTCCAAGCTTGTTTCCCTGCCTGCATCAGCAGGCATTAAAATGAAATAAAATTAAAAGCCAGTAGAAAAAGGTAGTGGTGGTGGTAGGAACAGTCTTTCGGACCACTTTAACCTATTCAAGAAAAGCCTGCATAAAACACTCAGTCACCCACACACATTCCCAATCCTAAGAATCGTCAACTGTAGCTTGTATCTGAGAATGCATCCTCCCCTCCTCCCCCCCCCAAAAAAAGCAGGGGAAATGTCACTGGCATGAATTTGTTTAAGGTGGATCCAATCTTGCCTTGAAGTGACCCACACACTATGATCACAGAGCCATCCCCTATGGCACACATGAAATAAGATGTGCAAGATTTAACACCGGGACTGCAATGGACTGCCACATCCTTGAGGATATCATCAAGGTGTGCCTTCACAGCCAGTCCATCTGGCATGGCCTCCTCTGCCTCCATGACTGTTAGGAATCAGGATTCCTCCTCCACTCATTTTACCATCGGGCATAATATGACGGTTTCCAGTGGCATTTCCTCCACTGAGGGGACCATCACCCCACCTAAAAGGACTCATCCACCCATAGCCGTTGGCTCCTTTAGGGAGTCAGGTTAGTTAATTGCTGCCTGACACTCAGCGTTGAGTTGCTGGCTGTACACTCTGTCTACTCCATTACCATAGCAGGATGCCCAGCCAGATATTAATCCTAAGAATAAGACAGATTCAAAGTAAGGACAAAGCCAGATAATTCTAGAATGCGGTTAGTCTAATAACAGGTGACTTACCCGTCTCCTCTTGTCTTGTTACTCTGCCAATTGGGCAGTGAATGCATAAAGTCCAGGGAAGTCAACCTGAGTCCTCCACACGGTTTATCTATTGGAGTTTTGACATTCAGTGGGGCTTCAGGAGTAAATCTCTTCCTGCTTTGCTGCTTGCTTCTTTTGCTACAGCAGCTTATGTCAAGTATTTTTTGTTCAAATGTTTGCAATTTTTTTGATCCTCGAAACACTAGGACAAACTTGGGTGATTTGTAAGGAGAACATGAACTGCTCTGAGCATGACTGAGGGCTTCTTGAGCCTCCCTGTATCTGCCTCGTTAATGTAAAAACATCTGTTTTCTCTCTTGTTTGGACCTTGTTCTGAAGCCACTAAATATCCCTAAAGAAAAACATCATCATCAGAGGGGGAAGAACATCAACAATGGGATGTTACTTGGGGGGAGGTCAGATTTACTAACTTCTCAACTTGCAACTCTCAGTTTGTAATAATGTTTCGATCTATGCCCAGCAAGAAAATATAATCACATGCTACATTTCCTGTTCTTTTGATCTCTAAGGTTTGTTGCTATCTGACAGCTGTTCTGGTGCTTTTCCTAAATTAAGTTGAAATATAAGTAAATTTGAAATTCAGCAAGCATACCCTTGACAAAAACCAAGCTAAACCATGTACTTGCTATGCAGCTATTGGGAAATCATGATATTTCAGTCTCCATTCCCAATTGTAGTGTTTAATTACTCTGCATTTGGATGGGTCTCCCTTCTCACACTTCCTGCTCAGTATAGCTTTCCCAGACTCCCCTGCAGTAAATAAACCAGCATGGAGGATTCTGCATTATTTTAAGGTCTAGAGACATTTATTTATCTTCTGGAGAAGTAAGCAAAATCTGAAAGTCATCTATAGCATTTTCTTACGGCCAGTTTCCCCCAAATGATCAAAACAGCAGCAGAGTCTTTCCACGAAAATCAATGGGGGATATGCTAGATAAGGGGTGCCCAAACTATGGCCCGTACACCAGATCTGTCCCCAATGCCAATTCATCCAGCCCGCAATGCTCTTGTCACATACAGGTTCATTTTACTTCTGTTTCCAGGAGTAATGAGGGTGTCATGGACTGGATGGATTGGCGTTAGGGGCCAGATACGGCCCATGGCCCATAGTTTGGGCACCACTCATTTAAGCAGAGAAAATTGCAGTCTAAAATCTATCTCCTCCTGCTGCAAAACAGATTATAAGGTGGGAGGAACCATATCACCAGCCCACTGAACTATGTGACCAGCCCACAGCCCAAAAAGTTTGGGCACCCCTGTGCTAGATGGTATAGCAGAAAGCTCTAAAACCTTTTCAAACCACGTCTTGCTTTGTAATGTTTCTGAACAGTTCACTAAGCTTCAGAAAACTTAGAACTTGGAAAAAACTTACTATAAATATAAATATTAAGCTCACCTTGTTAGCTGGAAGGCTGGCAAGTTGGCAATTCGAGACCTAGCTGCTGCATGACGGATTGAGCACCTGTCTCTGTCCCAGCTCCTGCCAACCTAGCATATTAAAAGCAATAAATTGCAAATTGATAAATAGGGACCACTTTAGAGGGGAAAGATCTTGGGGACAAAAAAAGAGCCTCATTTGGGCATCCCTGAGCTGAATTTCTCCAGCAAAAATCCTTTCAACCCAGAATAATTTCTGACATGAAATTATTATTATATGAGTACATTCCAAAGGCAGTTTAATGAAGTGTAATCTTACTTCCATTGTAACTTACAGTTGTTAGTTCCTTTTACAGTAATAAGGATATAATAATAGTAATACTTTTGTGTCAGAGATTACTCTGTAGACTAACTAGATAGTGAAGGAGGAATAACATTGCTCAGGTCCTCATTTAAATTATGCCTCAGGCTGCTGTCTTGTGTTGTGTTTTGGGTGTTGTGGAAATGACAACAAGGCCTGGAGAAGAGTGTATTTTAGACCACACATAACTTGCAGCATTCCATTTTTTTCAAAAAAGAAAGTGTTTTAATCACCTATGGAAAAAAAAGAGAAAATAAAGTATTACTTTTAAAAAGTTATTTCCATGATGACTCTTTAAAAGCCTTAATCATTTCTGGTTTCTGCTTAAAACATGGTTCTGCCGAGAGTATTTATCATATATTTTTAGTGGCAAAGAGAAACAGCAGGTATGCTTAGGAATAGCATAGTTAGTTGCTTTGTGGAGAAACCATGTCAAGGAATAATAAAGCACAACCCTGTAGATACATTTTGGTCTTTGATTTAAAAATAAAAGAATGTACCCTTGTTCTCTTCAACTAACATGAAAGCAGTCTTTAAAAATAATAATCATTTTAAAAAGCCATAAAACCAAGAACCAATGAGAAAGCAAAAAAAAAAAAAAAAGGCTGGTAGGGGAGCAGTACTGAACATCAGAGAGCTTCATCCAAAATTTTAATGAAAAATCTATATTTTAGCCACTTAATGGCAGATGTTTGATTAAGCTAGAATGGCTTTCCTACCTAGGGAGAATATTCCAAATATTCTGTGCTATTGCTGAGAAGTCTCTGTCCCTTCTACCTACTACTGCTCAGTCAGCAGAAGAACACCATGCATTTAGAGCAGTGTTTCCCAAGCTTTGTTTTTGGGACTTCAGTTCCCAGAAGCCTAAGTCAATTCCCCAAGCACTGATCAGCCAATGTACTGACTTAGGCTTCTAAGACTTGAAGTCTCCCTGTGGGGCATTGGCCGCATGTTGGAAATCATTGATAGAGGATCATTCATTGTGGCTGAATAGTAAGAGCACATTTTTCTTCATACACAAGACTCCTAAGCAATTCCAAACAGACTTGAGAAAATTCAATGTGTTCCAGAGCCAAAGCCCATCAGAAGATGAAATGAAATGGATCGAAGGTCTTACTTTGAGTAAGCCAACCTCACACAATCCCAGTCAATCAGTAAGACAACTAAGAAGTCATGTTGCTTAGCATAGTAATCCACTTTAGAATTAATGAATTCTAATTTTTTTAAAAGAAGAGGTCTTGAACCTAGCAATATGACCCTAAAGGAAATAATGGTGGACAATTACATCCCACCCTGCTGAAGTCATCACCTCACTGCCATCAGGACATACCCCCACAACTGCCCCCAAAGGGCTAATAAGGTAAAGGTATCCCATTGCTCAAATGCCAGCTGTATCTGACTCTAGGGCATGGTGCTCATCTCCATTTACATATGCTTGTGTCTGCAGACATTTCTGTGATCATGTGGCAGGCATGACTAGACACCAGAATGCACAGAACACTGTTACCTTTCCTGCTGAAGCAGTACCTGTTTATCTACTTACAGTTTCTTGCTTTTGAACTGCTAGGTTGTCAGGAGCTGGAACAGAGACAGGAGCTCACTGTTGTGCAACACTCTGGTCTCAAACTGCTGGCCTGCTAATTTTCCAGTTGTCAAGTCCAGTGTCTTAACCACTAAGCCACCACAGTCCCCTAAGCACTAATACAGGTGATTGAATGAGCCAGAAAGCAATACAAAACAATGCAAGCGTTCAGCAAGCCAAACAAAATGCACTGAGTGCTCATGGGAAAAGAGATTAATTAGGTTTACATCACGTGGTTGATGGAAAAAACATCAAAATTAACAGTGAGAACTTCAGCACAAACAGCAGGACAGATGCCCATGTACCTGCATGGACAAAAGATATCACTGTCTCCAAGGTAGAGAGAAAAAGTGTAGTGGAGTATCGTTCAGAAGAAGATTTCTGTGCTGTTACATCTTTCTCAAATTTTTATCCTAGCTTATTTGAGTGTAAAGCTTTGCTTAAACCCCTCAGCACATTTGAAGATAGGCAGGTTTGCAGCATAACCACCACCACCTGTCAGGTCTTATTACTCAGATCCCTCACACTAGAGAGTTGCTGTGTTAAAGGGCTTTGGAATTACTTATGTCAGGTAAATGGATTATAATTAAATGATATGGAGAGTATTAAAACATTCTTACCACAACAGGGAAACATGAATGATAACAAGAGATAACCCCATTACAGAATTAGCTTATTTTCAGAATTTCTCTTTGATTTATCATTAATTGTAATTACATTCAGATATCAAAATTTGCTCCTTTTCTTTCCAGCTAGAAGGTTCGATGCATTGAGTATGGAGTTGGACTTGGTGGCCTTATAGGCCCCTTCCAACTCCATTATTATTATATAATTCTGTCATAAATGTGATGGAGTGGGATGGAGGTGTTTCTGACAGTGCTAACACTAGATCTCAAACAGAATTAATCTAGACAACTGGTCATCAGGACTATCTTCTGGACACCAATTTATTTATTTTATTTTATTTTTGGAAGAAGAGATATGAAGTCTTGCTGAATTAATAGCTCCTTCTCAAACTGGGCCTGGTGTTCATCAACATTTTTATTAATGACATAGAGATGTTAGTGCAGGAAATATTTATCTAATATGAGGATGATACAGAATTGTTTAGAATAGCTAATATTGTAGAAGACAAATATCTTGATAGGTTCAAGCACTGGGCTGAAAACAAGGTAATGTAATGTAATAAGGATTAGTGAACAGTTCTACATCTAGGGAGGGAAACCCAAATAGTTACAAGATGGGGGATACTCAGTTTAGCAATACTACATATGAGAAGAAGCTTGGAATTGATGTAGATTACAAGCTGGATATGATTCAGCAGTGCAATATGGCTGCCAAAAAGGCTGCATTAACAGAAACATAGTCTCTAAATCCCATGAAGTATTAGTTCTCCTCTATTTGGCACTGTTTAGCCCTCGTCTAAAGGGCCGCAGTGGCTTAGTGGTTAAGATGCTGAGCTTGGCAACCAGAAGGTTGGAAGTTCAGCAATTTGAGACCCAAGTACTGGTTGACTGAGTGAGCAGCTGTTGTCTGTCCCAGCTCCTGCCAACCTAGCATTTCGAAAGCAAGAAATTGCAAGTAGATAAACGGGTACCACTTTAACAGGAAAGTTAACATTGTTCTGTAAACTCCAGCATCCAGACACATGACCACGGACATGTCTGCAAGCTCTTTGGATGTAAATAGAGATGAGACCACCCCCTAGAGTTGGACATGACTGGCTTTTGAGCAAGGGATAACTTTACTAGACCTCAGCTAGAGTACTGTGTCCAGTTCTGGACACCACACTTTAAGAAGGATGCAGACTAACTGGAACAAGCTCAGAGAAGGGTAATAAGGATGACTAGGAAAAACTGAAAGAACCTGGGCATGTTTAGTCTTGAGAAAAGGAGACTGAGAATAAATATGATAGCACATTTCAAAAACGTGAAAGATTGTCATACAGAGGAAGGGCAGGACCTGTTCTTAATCATCCCAGAGTACAAGACACAAGTTGCAGGAAGACAGATTTCAATTGAATATAAAGAAAAACTTCCTCACTGTTAGAGCAGTACAACAATAGAACCAATTACCTCAAGAGGTAATGAATACTCCAACTTTCATTTGGATTTCTACAGTGATCAAGAGGTCAGACTAGATGGTCTTACTGGCCCCTTCCAACTCCATCATTCTATGATTACGTGAAAAATCTGGTCCTTATAGTACTTTTCCCAACAACAGCAGTAGCAACAGTTGACTGAATATTTTATCATTCCTTACTCCGGTGTCTAGTCATGCCTGCCACATGACCATGGAAACTTCTGCAGAAGCAGACAGCGCTGGCTCTTCGGCTTAGAAGCAGAGATGAGCACTGACCCCTAGAGTCGGATACGACTGGCTTTCGAGCAAGGGAAACCTTTACCTACTATTGATAAGCAGTTGTAGATATCTCAGTCAAACTTAAATTCATGATAGAAGGAAGCATACCTGAGAGAGTTTTCAATGGGTTTTTGAAGTGGTAGCTGTGTTAGTCTGTGGAAACATATCAGAGAGTAAATATAATGAAACAACAACAAACAAAAATCAAACAAAAAGGTTGTGGCACCTTAAAGACTAACTGCTGTATTTTGATGTTAGCTACTGATTAAGCTGTTTTCAGACCTACTAGTTTCCAGATTTTGCCCAGTCTCTTTTCTCCTCTCGCATGAATCCCTGCGTAAACCAGCAGGTCAGTGTAACATCACCTGTAAAATATGTGACCAGCACCAGATCAAAACTCAATGAAAACCAAGTGAAGGTAACAGCAAGGCTGCTCCATGAGGTAGCTAATGCTGTCCCGCAAGAAGTATTGGTGGGTGGGTGTTTCCCTGTAATCCTTTCTTTTATGTCCAAGAAGACACAGCCAGTGGTCAGTGCAGAACTCATGGGATATTTAATGGAGTGGATGTGTCAAGCCATCACTGTGACCTGTCATTGTTATTCTTGAGTCACATTGAGTCACATCCAGGATAGCAAACTTAGAGTTTTAACATACTATCTTGGAACTAAATAAAAGCCACTAGATGTGATGAAAGCAATTATTTCAATTTATAATATCCTCCATTATACACAAATGCACACACTTAGAATGACATACAGTATGTGGAATAATTCAATTTTGCTCAAGAAAGCTAAATTGAAATACCAAATGTCATGCAAGATTAGGTTGTTCAACAGAATTTTTGGTTGAAGCAGCTTTTGAATTTACTTCTCCCCAGTCCTAAACTGAACACGCTATCATATTCAAAACTTAGGAACACCCATCACATTCAAAACAAAATTTAAAAAATAGTAAGTAGCTATAATATATAAACTCATTATGTTATTTCTCAAACTCATGGTTTTCATAGCCACTTTGTAATATAATAGCTGGAGAGCTCTAAAAGCAACCTGAATAATTGCTGATTCTTTAATCAAGCCCTCTTTGAAGGATACAGTATCTATAACTTGAATATCCAACATTTATAAAAAGTGACCTGAAGGAATACGACAGGCTTATTTAAGCCATTTTGAACTCATTCTTGATAGACTCCTTTAATGCTAACCAATTAAAATGTTTACTGGTCAGATTAGTCATAGATGAGTTCAGTACATTAATCCACTGAGCCGTCCAGTCCCATAGGACATTATAATTTGCTTTCAAGACATTAAAAACATGTTATATTGTCTCTTAAATAATAAGAAGCCTCGCATTGGTCTGCATCTATTTTCATGGACTTGAATTTGTTTTATGTACCTATCTGAAAACCTTCATACAAGCCAGATGCTAAAATATTATCTTCCAGGCATTCAGTCTTTCTGAGCCTTCTTTTAATTGTTTCATTCCTCCCCCTCCCCCTTTCCTCTTTTCTTTCTGCTCTTCAACATAACGATCCTCTCCTTTTAATAAATAAAGCTGCTGCTGTATATGGTGAGTGATTGGCATTTTAAGACTTGAAAACAAAGTTACAGAGGAACAGTCTTACTGTAAGATCACAATATTTAGCCAGAGTGAAATTTCATAGCAGCTGCTGCCAAAAATGCCAGTTTTAAAAAATCTCTTTAATGATAATGTTTCTGATTAGAGGGTTAATATTAATGATCATTTCATTTCAGTATGTATTTCAGAAAGAGCTGCATCTTTTAATAGCAGAAGCAATTTAACAGAGTGGCATTTCTCTAAAATGCCTTCACATTCTCACCAAACAGCTCACATGTCAACATAACTGTGCTGGCATTATACACACAGCAGGTGAGACAAATCCAGCCTTCCTTGCTGTCTGTCTCATACAGTCTTGCTACTATTGCTTATTGCCATTTACCAAAAGACATGGTGTGATATTTATTTATTAAATATTGTGTTTTATTGCTGCGTTTTCCCAAAACATGCTCAAGGCAGCTACAAATCCCCACTGAATTTTCTGAAGAACCTTTTGAGGTAGGGCAGGATAGTTACTGACTCAAGGTCACACAACAGGGGCGTAGCTACCACCGTATCTGCCGTATCAATTATACGGGGGCCCTAGGCTACGGGGGCCCCCAACGTGCGTAAGCAAAACAAATCTTTACCCTTCCTAAGGGCCCCCAAACAAATTTTTATACGGGGCCCCGCCAAGGCACGCTACGCTTCTGTCACACAATGAGTTTCACAGTGGAATCAGATGTAAGGCTAAGTCTCTTCAGCCTACATCTTACACAATACCCATTACAACACACTGACAGATAGACAACCCATTCCTAGAAAGTTAGAATCAAAGTAGCTCAAGTCTACTCACGGCATTCATTATTGACTCATTGGAATTCCTACTTTAAGCCAAGAGCAAGTCCACAGTCCATTATCAAAAAGCTTTAGGTGATATTTACTCCAAATGTCTATGCAGATACAATTCAGTTGGTTCTTACATTTCATTATATGAGCCTAAGTGTTCCTTCATCGACTTTGTCTGATTTTGGAAGTTAAGAAGGTCCAAGCTTGATTAGTACTTGGATGGGAGATGCCAGTTTCTATCTGGAATCTTTGCATAAGGAGAGGAAAGAATCCTGCCTGAAGCTCTAGTGCACTGGTTACCAACCTGTGGCCCATCAGCTGCATGCAACCCTTCAGACCTTTCTGCGTCGCCCGCCAACCTACCTGATTACAGCTATCATGCTTAAGGTTTTTCCCCTCAGAACCACACTGATCTTCTTGCCTCTTTTCCTGACCAATTTTTGTGGTCTCCATGGTTCCTTCTGTCAGCCCACTTATCCATCTTATCCTCCTGTGTGCTGCTCTTCTTCTTCTTCTTCTTCTTCTTCTTCTTCTTCTTCTTCTTCTTCTTCTTCTTCTTCTTCTTCTTCTTCTTCTTCTTCTTCTTCTTCTTCTTCTTCTTCTTCTTCTTCTTCTTCTTCTTCTTCTTCTTCTTCTTCTTCTTCTTCTTCTTCTTCTTCTTCTTCTTCTTCTTCTTCTTCTTCTTCTTCTTCTTCTTCTTCTTCTTCTTCTTCTTCTTCTTCTTCTTCTTCTTCTTCTTCTTCTTCTTCCTCCTCCTCCTCCTCCATCACCACCACCACATTGGGCATCAAGGGAGATGCTAGGTTCTTGTATCTGAGTACTTTACTTGCCAGAATTAACATTTCTTACTTAACATCTCTTCTTTGACCTCTGAATGTTTACTTCTGATTTAAATCACTGGGTTAATAATTTCGTCCCATTTTTTATTTAACATGTGGTCCTGTTTAGGCATTGGGCGCTCCAATGCAGCCCCCAGGTGCCAGAAGGTTGGAGACCACTGCTTTGAAGAGATACTCCCAGTCAGAGTGGATGTATTATACTACCATGCATCTGATACAGTATAAGGCAGCTGCATGTGTTGCTACTTTATTAATTGAGCCCATTCTTGACAGTATGTACTATGAGGAACAAGCAGACTTGAAAACTCAAATAGAAATGGAGCTGTACATGTCTGCTGGGCATGGCATTCAGCTTTTCCAGCACTTTTTTGGAAACTACCATGAGCAGAATTACTTGTGATGCATGGTGTTAACCACATCTTTACAGCCAACAGTGGAGGATTGCTTTTAAAAACAACAGCAAATGGCATCTGTTTGAGAGATTATTCATTAATGGAATGAGCATAGCTAAGCATGGTAATGTAAGTCTTCTTTCCCCCTACTACAAACTTAGTATTTATATAGGATATTTCTCAAAAAAGGAAATAGTAGCATCAGATGAATCTGAGTTAATACAGAGATATCCATTTGAATCACATGTAGTTTTGCTCCATTATCTTTATTCTCGTGATTAATCACTATTACAAGAATATTATGTAAATCTTCCTTTATGTGGTTTGGCTCAGTGGATTAGAATGTCTAACTACAGAGCCAGGAATAGGGAGTTCCATTCATTCTGTCTGTTGGGAAAAGAGCCAGCCAAGGTGTCCTAAAGGTAAAGGCCACCCTTGCTCGAAACCCAGTCATATACAACTCTAAGGTGCAGTGCTCATCTCCGTCTACAGCCAAAGAGCCAGTGCTGTCTGCATCTGCAGGTGCCTCCATGTCCTATAGTGTGTATAACTGACTGAATGATATGCTCTGCCACCTGTTCAGTCATGGACAATCTGCATAGTCTCAAATGTCCACCAGAAGGAAGGACTGGCAAACCACTTCTGAGTGCTTTATACCTAGAAACCCCTTGGAGAGTCATTATAAGTCAGAATCAATTTGATGGTATATTATCATCACCATAAGCAGTAGATCTGCTTAACATTGTGTGACTACCATCTTTGCCATACAGGTTGGGGATGGCAGGGTCGTTTCCTCCACCATAGGCTCAAGAAATGCCAGGCTCTCCTTGTTATTCATGCTGGACTTTATTAGTGTAAGGGAAAGAGTGGATGGACACCTAGTTCATATACTGCTGACAGTACTTAGGGGGATTTAATTAATTCCACTGGCTTTTCACTGCTTTCATTCTCTACCAAGGCCCAAGTTCCACTCACTGGTCTTCAGGAGTCTAGTATTCAACATCATCGCCAACTAGTTGTAGTGTGTTAGAGGGCTGGTAGAACCAGACCAAAGCAGGCCCTGAATCCCAACAATTCACCTCATCTCTGGAGGTTCTGCCATAGGCACCTGTTATAGTGCTGCTCCTGCCAATGCAACCTCGAGGACCCTGATTTAAAGGAGTACAAGGAGAAAGAAGGGAGAGACTTATTACCCTTAACAGACTGACAACAGACAGACTGGATTTCGATTACCAATTGACATTGGCTGTTTCGGGAAACCTTTGAGTTTGCTGTCCTGTTGTTTAAAGCTCATATCGCATAAGATTATAAAATGAGCCACCTGTTCTGTGTGGCTTTTTGCCCAGGGATGAGCAGAAATCCTTTGTATCCTCTAAAATTCAGCACCATGGGTCAAAGCCCAAGCCACCTTTCCATAGTTATAGCTCAAGGTAAGATCTTTCAAGAAATCTGTTTTAAAGAGACCCTAGATTCATCATAGGGAGTCTAATAAGCCAACTTGGCCCCTTTTTCTTAGACTTTTAAAACAATAAATTAAGCATTAAACACACTGATATGCACACATAAATCATATCTGCTTTTTCAAGTGTTTTACCTAATGAGTTAAGATCTATATAGCGATAATTAATGAAGTCTGGAGTGAAATTATGGTTTTAATATATGCCCCTCCATTGGTAGACAAGTCATAACATGGCAATAATGAAAAATAAATAGCATCAAAAAAATAAAAATCAGATAATCAGTGAAATATCAGTTCTGTATGAAATCATTTCCACCAAGAAATATTTTTGTGAACTCATTGATCATTCCAGTTTCATGCATTAACCAGATAATGTTTTCTCAGGAGAAATGAGAAGGTTCATGTGATTATTCCACTGTTCATGCCTCCAGTGCTTTAATGCACCAACGACCACATATATGTGAGACTGTTGTGATATCTTTATGGTGTATCACATATCCTTCTTCCACCATGTTTATCTACTATGAGATCTGTCATATGAAGAGGACTGAAACTAGAATGAAAAATCTTTGGCACCTCACATCAGAAATGCTAATTCCCCAGAACTGGGTGTTCAGCATTGTTTAAATATTTCAGTCTGACTCTGTCATTTATATTTATGATGTTTTAAATGTCCTGGTGACATTTGTGGGAAAGCTTCTTATGGGTACCATAACTAAGTAAGTGAACAGTAAACCTAAAGAGTAAATTGTATTTTAATAATTAAGCTAAATAAATATACTGTATAGTAAAACACTTTAAATCTGCATTTGTGAAGTGCCCTGTATTTGTCAAACGGTGAATGTAGATCAACCTTAGAGATAAGATAGGTGTGGTAAAGGCACAGACTATTGAACTTTTGTGTCCCTGTGGTTACTTGTCATTGCCACTTGTCTGATCAGAGGTCTCTGCTTCCTATTCATCCCCTTTCTCCAAATCTGATCCATCCTTAATTAAGAATGCAATCACACTGTTAAAAAAAAATTCAGGTTCTCCTATGTGGTATGTTAATATATGGGTCTACAATGGCCATGTACTGATATATGTTAATATATCAATATATTATTGGGGTGAGTAGGAATGCACTTTGTACTGATTCATAAATTCTTCTTCTTCTTCTTCTTCTTCTTCTTCTTCTTCTTCTTCTTCTTCTTCTTCTTCTTCTTCTTCTTCTTCTTCTTCTTCTTCTTCTTCTTCTTCTTCTTCTTCTTCTTCTTCTTCTTCTTCTTCTTCTTCTTCTTCTTCTTCTTCTTCTTCTTCTTCTTCCTTCTTCTTCTTCTTCTTCTTCTTCTTCTTCTTCTTCTTCTTCTTCTTCTTCTTCTTCTTCTTCTTCTTCTTCTTCTTCTTCTTCTTCTTCTTCTTCTTCTTCTTCTTCTTCTTCTTCTTCTTCTTCTTCTTCTTCTTCTTCTTTCTTCTTCTTCTTCTTCTTCTTCTTCTTCTAGTGCCACATCCAATTCTGAACATTGGCTATCATCATGATAATAATAAATATTTCATGTCAGAAATTATTCTGAGTTGAAAGGATTTTTGCAGAAGAAACTCTGCTCAGGAAACACTCAAATGAGGCTCCTTTTATGTCCCCAAGAGCTGGGACAGAGATAGGAGCTTAATCCACTATGCAGTATCCTGGTCTTGAACTGCAGACTTGCCAGCCTTCCAGCTAACAAGGTAAGGTTCTTAACCACTGACCCACCGCAGCCCCTATCATCATGATGATCGACCATAAAGATTGTCCTGGGAGCAATATAATGCAGTGGCCTTCCATTTGCCTTCTGCATCACAAAATGACACCCTTACCACTGACCCAATTCTATGAGTCACTTTGTGGTCCTGATCCTTTTTGGTGCACAAAATCCTCAACTGTCCCAGGCCAGTATTGATGAAGCTGTTGCCCTATATCAAGATGGGTTCAAGTGCAACCATCACCCTTCCTGTGAAATTCGCCACCCAAGGCTGTTAGTTTTCAGGTTAGTTAACCACTGCCTGATTGGCATTGAGTCACTGGCAGTATGGCCAACTCTATTACTATAGCAGGATAACCAGGCCAGATAGAATTAGTGCAAGACAAATAACCTCCAACGGATGGTTTAAAATAATCTACATTTAGGCAAAATAATGTGTAGTTAGGCTGTCAACATGTGATCGTCAATATTTAAATTGATTTCAGCCATGTCAATTCTGTTGTGAATGTATGCTTTTTTTTAAAGTGTGTAACCGTACCCTTACATGATATGAGAAGATCAACTAAAACTTTGTGATACTGATGATTTGCCTCTTTGATCAGAAGTAATCACATGAAGAAAAAAACTTATTGATTTCAGCATGGAGATCTTGTAACCTTCATCCAAAGCATTTAAAGGGAAAGGATTAGAAGCTGTTTGTCAAATTGGCTTCCCCTTACTCTCTTTGGTAGACAGATACACGCACGCACACACACGTGTCATCCTGAACTCCACACTTCTCCTGCCACCACTCTTGAACACCCAAGCTTTCCTCTCTTGCACATAAATCAGGAACAGACTTCATGGTGTAACTCTCCATCCCCACTGGGATTCCCAGGAGTGAAAGTTTACAAAATGCAAATGTACCACAAGGTTTAATAGCGGTTGCCAAGCAAAGTAAGCGCCACGGTATCAGCAGATTTCACAAGGCATAAATCTATCTCAACTGAGTGAAAATACTAAAGGCATATTAGCAAAATAAAATCTATCATTTTCATGCAACAGACTTTGCAACACACCCACAATCCTCCCCCTTCCTCCCACCTCCTTCTTCCTCCCCCCTCCTCCTGAATGAAAATATCTTCACACTTCCTCTAATACCAGCTGGCTCATCTATATTGCAGAAGTTTCATAAAACAGTTATTGACAGTGATACACTAAACATAGGTTAAACCTGCCATGATCACCGCCTGTATCCAGTTAGAAAGCTACACACAACATATGCATGGGCTGCTCAGAGTAATGCGACTCCTACAACAGAACTGCAGAAAAGACATGAGCACAAGTGTCTAGGCTAGGAATCGCGAACTCGCATTCAAATGAAGTTGGCTGTTTCCTATAAAAATCGTACCATATTACGGGAGCCTCCGAGGCTCATCATGTGGTCCCAGAGACATATTTGGCGGGAGCACACACCAGAGGCCTTGTCTTTGGGATAATAAGAATCTTAAATGCACTTCTTCTTCCATGTCTAGCCCAGGCATGAATTCATTCCATAGTTCCTTCTGCCTGAACTAGTGTGAGGAAGATTAGCTGGCACAAGGTGGCCGTTGCCCAAGATACACCCATTTTCTGCACCTGGACAGGATGTAGAGCAGAGGAGGAGGAGGCGTAGGTGGTGACAGCAGAAGAAGTGGTGGTGGTAGCAGCAGTGGGAGCAGTGGTAGTGGTGGGAGAAGTGACAGTGGGAGCAGTGGGAGCGGCCGGAGCAATGGAGGTGGCGGCCAGAACAGTGGCAGCCGGAGCAATGGTGGTGGAGGCCGGAGCAGTGGCAGCCAAAGTGACACTTGGATTGTTGGGAGGAATGGGCACGTGCGCCCATTCCTGCCTCCAACCCAAGCGCCGATGCCAGTGCAGGGGCTGCGTGGCGGGAAGCCGACTGGGGCGTCCCCATTTTGCTTTCCAGCCATGCCACTCCTGCACCTGCAGCAGCGGCATGGTTGGGAAGCTGACCGGGGACTCCCTGTCTGTCTTCCTAGCCATGCCGCCCCTGCACCCACAGCTGCGGTGTGGCTGGGAAGGCGAACGGGGAGTCTCCAGTCGGCTTCTCAGCCATGCTGCGCTGCGCCTGCAGCTGCGGCATGGCTGGTAAGGCAAATGGGGACTCCCCAGTCGGCTTCCCAGACCCGCTGCCCCTGCGCCACACCTCTGCTCTGCATCCATTCCAGGTGCAGAAAATGGTCGCTTGGCTTAGCGCACATGCGCTAAAATATAAAGTAGCACATATGCACTGAGCAGAAGGAAGTAGCCAGCCATGCCCACCCAGTCTCCTGGACACGCTCACAGTTATCCATGCCCACAGTGTGGTAGTAAATTTTTTGGAGCCCACCACTGAGTGTGACTAATGCAGTCTCAGTACCATATCTGGGCCTGAATATTTACTGAAAATGGTCCGGATAATCCACTTCATCCAGGACCCCCTGTAACTGCCATGCCACTGCCTTCTCCAAAACCTTCTCTAAGAAGGTAAAGTTGGATACAGTTGGCAAGTAGTTAGCAAGCACAGTAGGGTCAAGAGATGTTTTTTTACAGGAGAGGGCGCACCAAAGCATGTTTTAATGCTACTAGGAAAACTCCCTCCTGCAAAGAAGAGTTCACAATCGCTCTGACCCAACTGCCTTTTGCTGGCAAATACGGAATGTGTTGGTTAAGAAAAATGATATGAAACCGGGTCAAGAAACAAAGTTTCTGGAAATAGGAGGAGAGATGCACAAATGTATTTGTATTGTAGTTGAATTTGTATTGGTATTATATTTTGTACTTTCCTTTTTTATTGTTTTAGTAATAAAATAATATTAAAGAATATTTTTTTAAAAAAAACACTTCTTGAGTACTTTTATCATGCAAAGGACTAGTTTGGGTAGGGTAAACCAAGGAGAGGGGCAATTTAGAGAGTGGGCTAATTGTTAACAATCTCCTCTCAGCAGAAATTCTGCATTCTAAGAACATGGTCCTAGATAGCAGTATTCAGTCTCATCAGATTTTTAGCCTCAGCCTGTTGCAAACAAGTCAACATGCTTTCCCTTCCCTTTCTTCTTCTGTTTTTCTGCTTCTTTCTTTCTTCTTTCCTTCTCCTCTTTATCTTTTCCGGAACCAGCTATTTGGCTGTCTATCTCTCTATGGAATTTTCATATTGTCTTTTAACATGCAAATGTAACTGCAGGGTTGACTACAAATGTGAACAATTAAGAAAATGACAAAACTCTAGCAACAGTATAAAAGGGACAGGATGGGCAGTAACAATCTATACAAAACCACTTCTCCAGGTAAGAAGAGCCAGGTTTGTCTAAAACAATTCAAGCTGGGAGAAATTATTTCACAATGTAAATTAGAGTAAGTATGTGAGAGAGGGAAGTACTTGAAAGACCAAAGGTAACTTAGACCCTTCAGCAATAACATGTCCCTTGACATGGCTTTGAGCAAACGATGTCTGGTCCTAACAGTCCTTGTTTCCCATGGCTTCTTGGGACACATGCTTTCCAGCTCAGAATGTTCTTGCTTATCTGTAGCAGACATCATTTCTGCAGGGGTTTTCCCAGTGCAAAAAATCTACAGACATACTTGAAACCAATACCAGAGACAAAACAATGTTACCTCTGCAAGGATGCCAGGTTTTCATGGTCACAATTATTTTATTTTTAGGACTTATTTGTTTTGCATCATTTGTTGACCACTTTTCTCCTGGTGAGGAGACCAAGGAAGCTAACCATGTTAAAAAGGGTAATACAGTAAGCACAATAAATGACAGATAAAAAAGCAATTAAACGTACAATAATAATTAAAACTACTAGCCTTGATGCTAGAATGTTTCTTTTACTTTGCTGTAATGAAACAGTAACCATGCTGTTTCATGTCCATAGATCAAGGTGGGTAAGTATTCTGACTCTCACCTGTACAGAAATATTCCATGCAGCGTTTTTATGTTGGAACATTTTTGTACCACCTTCAATTTTGCCTCAGAAAAAGTCCTGTTTCTGAAACAATAACAATAAGTGTTAGTAACTTGTTTACATTTCTTCTGGCTTTTCTAATGTACAAGAAACCCTGCTGATAGTTCAGCATGCTTCCTTTTTTGTCTAGGGAAGTTGGCTTACAGCCTCATGGCAATGAAATGTTCCAGGGAAAGAAAGAAAGAAAGAAAGAAAGAAAGAAAGAAAGAAAGAAAGAAAGAAAGAAAGAAAGAAAGAAAGAAAGAAAGAGAGAGAGAGAGAGAGAGAGAGAGAGAGAAAGAAAGAAAGGAGATTTGGTGTGTGTGTGTGTGTGTTCGTGTGCCTGCATGCGTGTGTGAGAGAAAGAGAGAGAGAAGGGAGGATGTTCTATTGTTTGTATAGCTTCCTCCTATGCTAGTTCAGCCAATTCTAACAACACTGCTTTCCTATTTCTTTACTTTAATTAAGACCATGCATGTATTGCAGGCTATTGTGTTCACACAGAATGTATTGGCATACAGTTCCTAAGAACAATAACAGGCCGAGGTAGTTGTGAGGGAGACTGTTTTTGGCCTAAAAATTACTGGCAGGAAAGCATAGTGTTAACTAGAAGCCAAGACTAACTAGGTTATAGTCAAAATGAGTAAGCAAGTCCACACACACTCCCCAAATGATGCTCCTGGTTTCTTCTTAGGTATGCCATATTCCATGCTACTTAGAGTAGGCCTGTTAAATCAGTGGGATTTACATAAATGTGATTTACCATTTAAGAACTGATTCCTTCACTTTCTTGTAGGTTGTGCTAGTATCCTGATTTAGGCTACCATGTCACATGGAGCCAGAATCAATATTTAGAGAAATATACAGTTCCTGCTATTTCCAGCAACATTATCTACTTTCTTATGACACCTGTATTTTTCCTTTTAATGATACATTTTCTCCTCCTTTTAGTGTGTTTCCACAGTTGAAGGGGTTGGTTTTTTTTGTTTTTGTTTTTTTTGTTGCCACTGGAAGGAGCACTCTTTCTCAAAACAGATTTCTCTGAAAATATGCTTTAGCCCTTGATTTTCATGTCCCAGTAGCATGGGTTAGGAACAGGAAAATCAATTACAGTACTTCTGATTCTTCTGAATTCAAATGGTTCAACCCCTGCCTGCTGGCTGATTTAGTAAGAACACTCTCTTCCTCTTTTCATCTATTTTAATCTGTAGGGGTCAGGGTAATTTTTGGTGGCAGTTTTAATGGGGGTTTTCTTAGTTTTTAAAATATGATTGGTTTTATTTTCTGTGGAGTTGGGAGGCAATATAAATCAGAATAGTTAAGAAATAAATGAATTACCCTTAAATTATTTCTACCCCAAACATACGATTTGAGAACTTTTAATATGTTTTTCAAAACCGAGCTGAAATTAATTTTTTTTTTGCCAATCTGTATTGACCAAATTGAGTAAGTGCAGCTGTTCTCTGCGCAAAGAGGGTTAATGTTGTACCTGTGTGCTATAGACATTTTGAGAATGACAATGGCTGGTGGCCACACAGACTGTGAGATCCCATGAGTTGTCATCTAGAAATTGAATATTCCCTTCTATCTGTCCACCCCGTGCATGTGCTTTGTTTTGTTTGTTTTTAACTCATTTGAGTTGACTCCCAAATAGTTCTCCTGGTATTACCTGGAATATGACTCTTGTTCATTCAGAAAAGAGAAGAATCCTAAGAAAATGAGTATCATCAGGTTTATAAGAATCTGGATTGCTTTTTGTTAAACCACAAGAAGTGGGGGGGTTTTCTGAATGTCGAACCATAATTCCTTCTTCTAGGATGCTAATTTCTGAACACTATTTTTTGTACTAGACATCTGATTGGTAATGCTTTGGAATAAAGTTCTAGTCTAAATCTGGAAGGGAGGCCTTAGACCTTTTACACATGTTTTTATGAAGAGACTGTCTGTAAACCTGGTTCTTCCAGGTATGAAAATGCTCACTTCTGCTTTCTTCTGCAATATTTCCAAGTACTGCATCATATGCATGTGCAACTGCCACAGGTTATCCACTCTCTGTGGGTGGAGTGAGTACTTGTGGAGTATGTAGTTTGACAACCTAGTGTCCTTCAGATATTTGGCCTGTAACTCTCAATGAGCTCAGCCAACATGTCTCAGGGTCATGGATTATGAAGGTTATACCCCCAAATATCTGGAGGGGATCAGTTGTCTACCCTGGACTGCAGTATTCCAAGGCCCAGTTCCAAATCTCACTGAGCTGTAAAGCTTATTGGATAGCCTTGAGCTAGTCTTTGTCTCTTAGTCCAGTAAAACTTAGTGGCACACATCGAATTATGGGAGAAAGATGTGGAATGAGTCACAAAATGGCTATAATGAAATGGATGTTGAGTAATAAAATATTTGTTTACCAGGAAGCAAAATGGTAAGACTAATAGTAAGATCAT
Organism: Furcifer pardalis; assembly: GCA_030440675.1. NCBI lineage: Eukaryota > Metazoa > Chordata > Lepidosauria > Squamata > Chamaeleonidae > Furcifer > Furcifer pardalis. The sequence continues at coordinate 98,268,992 of CP126896.1, read as the reverse complement.
TAGAAGCTAAAGGGAGGGTCTGAGCTCAAAAACACAAAACAAACAGTTGCAAACTCACAGTTTTCTGCTCCAAAACATATTGCACAGAAGGCAACTTCCAAACATGCATAATACAGAAGAGGGCAAACACCTGTTCTTTGCTGCCTGATGAGAGAGTAATAGATCTAATTGGCTTAAGCTACAGGTGGGCAGATTTTATTTTACTTTTTTTAATGTTAGGAACAGCAGGACAGTGAGATCAAATTAGAGAAGGGTGATCTTCTACTTCATAACCAATGAACTTTGACCATGTCTTTGCTAAAACGCTTCGCTTTTAATCTTCACTCTAGGACATTGATACTAAGGATCCATCCAGACTGGATCCCGTGGTGCGGGATGGATTCAGATGCTTAGGTCACTTGAGCATGGGAAGCAGAAACTAAATTATGTTTCACCCACTCCCATCATCCAAACAGCACAAGCAACCTAATGATCCATATTGTGAAGTGGCTAATGAACAAAGAGGCAGGGATCATGAAATTAGTTTTTTCAGAATGATCTGTCCTGGTGTATAATAGGTCAGATTACAGGCATGAAATCATATGGTTCATTGAAACACCAAGCTTTTTTACGGGGAAAACTAGTCGAATATATTATCATTTTCTCTGAAATACTGTTCTCCATGAATAAGACTGCTTTGGCCTTGCTTTAATAGTGAAATAGTATATAATGACATCCCCCATTGGCTGAAATGGTTCAGTCTGGCATGGTCTACATCAGGGGTTTCCAACCAACAGCCTGTGGGCTAGATCCGGTCCCCAGGCCAAATTCATCCAGCCCTTGAGCTAAATAAAATAATAAAATAAATAATAAATTCACCTGTCCCCCAGGCCAAATTGCCACCAACACCAGAAGTGACCTGAAGTCACTGGAAGTGCCAAAACTGCCATGTTTTTGCACTGAAACACTGTGAAAATGTAGCGAAAAAATTAAAAATGGCACAAAATTTTTCCTCCCTCCGTCCCTCCTCCAAGGAAAGTGGCATAGGTGGGGAAAACACCCGCCAAATGCATGTGCCATGGCCAGGAAGAACCATGTGACCAGCCCCTCAGCTGACTGAGGAGTCGTAGTCAGGTTCTTGGCAGGAAAAGTTTGGGAACCCCTGGTCTACATGATAGCTTTGAAGATATGGATTCTGTATGGATAATGTTTGAGATCGTGGATTCATCCAGATGGCAGGCACAATTTTAGCACAGATGGAATGTGAATGAATCAAGGATGGGAAGGGAGTAGGATAACAAGTCCCAAAATAGTTATTTGGAAAACCCAAATTTAGGTTAACTGTATATTCTTCAATCTAGGTTTTGAACTCACAGCCTCCAGGACTTCCAGGCTGCCTTGCTACAATTCCATGATTTCCTCCGTTCAAGGGGGTGTCTTAATTGCCAGTTCATCCTTCATTCAGTGCACTTTCTCCCTTCCCCCTTTAATCATTTTTCAATTTAGAACAATTTTATAGCATCTGAAAAAACCCTTATAATGATTAGCCTCAGCTGTGTCAAGAAATTAAGAAGCTGGTGTAGCAGGTTCATTGAAAAGGCATTCAGGGGAAAGAATGGTATTTTTGATTCTTTACTGGAAGAAGGGGAGAAAAAGCCAGGTGCTTTAAAAAAATAAAATAAAATCAAGGTGCAAACTGAATTACAAGATGCCCAGGAGTGTACAATAGCATTTCATTGTTTGAGTTTGGAATAAAAGACAGATAATTAGGAAATTGGGAGTCTATTAATTTTCCAAATTTACTCATGCAGGAAGCACTGAGCTGCAGTGATATTTGCTTACCTCGTCATTATGCAAAAATATATTAGCTAATTATTTTGACTAATGCAATTAAGATATGCATATTTAGCATAAACTATACAATAGAAACGTTACAGTCAGCAACTGCCAGGTTGCACTCATGGGCAGCAGAGAGGCAAAAGTCTCGATGAAGTCCCTGATGGTAAGTGGGAAGATTGTTACAGCTCCGCCTGAACCAGTCTTATTAGTTCTTTTGCAATAATTAATTTACTTTGTGGCCTGGCTAGGTGGCACAGCTAGCAGTGGCATTAATTTTGGTTATGTAAAGGCATGTAAAAATGACAGTGTTTGAACTGTTGAATCTGCACCTTTAATTGCTTTAATCATTTGAAACACAGTACAGTATCTTTTGGAATGATCCAATTAAGACATCTTCTTTTGCTGTTTGTTTCTTTTCTAAAGAGGAAGGTAGCAAGAACCACAGGATAGACCTCTTCTCCCCTTTTCATTGTAACATTTCAGTTTTGTCCCTTTGCATGCACAATATATTTATGAAGAATTTTGCAAACTAGGAGCTTACTTATTGTGATATAAAGAGATACTAGTTAAGGAATGCATCTCTGCCTGGACATCCTGCTATGGTAATGAAATAGACCATACAGCCAGTGACTCAGTGCCAAGTGTCAGGCGGCAGTTAACTAACCTGACTCCCGAAAGGAGCCAACGGCTACAGGCGGATGAGCACCTTTAGGTGGGGCAATGGTATCCACAGTGGAGAAAATGCCACTGGAAACCATCACATTGGGCCCAACGGCAAAATGATCGGAGGAGGAAGTCTGATTCCCAATGGTCATGGAGATGGAAGAGGCCATGCCAGATGGACTGGCTGTGAAGGCACACCTTGTCCATATCCTCAAAGCTGCAGCAGTCCATTGCAGTCCCTGTGTTAAATCCTGTATGTCTCATTTAATATGTGCCATAGGTGATGGTTCTGTAATCATAGTGTGTGGGTCACTTCATGGCAAGCTGAGATCCACCTTAAACAAATTCATGCCAATGACATTTTTCCTGCTTCAGGAAAAAATGCATTCTCGGATACGAGTTGCAGTCGACAACAAGTTAAGGACTAAGGGGTTGTGGTGACTCAAGTGGTTAAGATGCTGAACCTGATGACTGTAATGTTGGCAAGTCACCAGTTTGAGACTCGAGTACTGCGCAATGGATTGAGCTCCTGTCTCTATCCCAGCTCCTGCCAACTAGCAGTTCAAAAGGAAGAAATTGCAAGTAGATAAATAGGGACCACCTCGGTGGGAAGGTAAACAGTGTTCCATGCATTCTGGTGTTGAAACATGCCTGCCATGTGACAACAGAAACTTCTGCAGATGCAGACAGCACTGGTTCTTTGGCTGTAAACAGAGATGAGCAATGAACCCTAGAGTCGGATATGACTGGCTTTCAAGCAAGGGTGACCTTTACCTTTAGTTAAGGACTATTGATAAAATGCAAAGTTTGTAATTTGCTTGCAGAAAGTCCCTGGTTTAGTTACTCGATTTAAACATCAAAAAGATAAAAATCATGAGAGTTTAAGAAGGATGCTGACAAACTGTAGCAAGTTCGTAGGAGGGCAACAAAGATGATCAGGAATGCTGGATACCAAGCCATGAAAGAACTGGGCATGTTTAGACTTCAGAAAAACAGACTGAGAGAAATCAGCAGAGGGGATATGATAGCACTTTTCAAATTCTTCATAGTCATAAAGAGGAGGGGCAAGATCTGTTCTCGATCATCCCAAAGCGCAGGACATATAATAATTGGCTCAAGTTACAACAAGCCAGATATAGGCAGAATATTAGGAGATCTGGCTTTCTGAATTAAGAATGTGATTCTTTCTGAATTAATATTCGGATTCATTCCGAATTGAACTAGGCAGCCTCTAAATTAATTCAGACTAGATGGGAATGTACAGTACTGTACAAAAGTTTTAGGCCACCACCAGCTGTTTTGGGGGGAATTCAGTGGGTGATTTGGGAGGGCATAACTCATCCCATGAGCCACCTACACACACCAACATTGGTGTTGATTTTGCTGATTTTCCTCTCAAACCCTCTCGAAGTTTGGAGTTAGGGTATCTGTGTTGTGCCCCTCCCCTGAAAATTATCATTAAATTTCCCCAAACCAGCTGGTGGTGACCTAAGACTTTTGCACAGTACTCTATCTCAAATCAATAAATAAGATGGTTGGCTCACACCCACGTTACTGTCTAGCTTTCAGGCAACAGCCCTCCTAAGAATATCTATACAGCATATTAAGAGGGGTTCCACTTAGAGGACTCAGTTACATGGACTCTGCGTAAATATACCATTTTTTTTTAAAGGAGCTAGATCCAGGTTAACAGTTTGCAGTAACCAGCCAAGAAAGGTAACAACAGTCAGAGGGGAGAAACACAGAACAAAAAGATTAATACAGTAAAACACCGGATAACGATTGGATCAGATGATGCTAAAATTGCATAACGTTAAGTAATCTGGGGAGGAGAATTGGATCGAATAACGTTAAGGTCCTATGGGATGGATCGGATAACAACCGCTAAAGCCTGTGCGGTTACAATGTATCTCTATGGAGCTTTAACGTTCTCTGATCCATCCCATAGGATTTTAACATGGATCGGATAACACTAAAAATCAGATAACACCAAGACTTGTGGAACTAAGTTTTAGCATTATCCGATGTTTTACTGTAGTTCACTTCATTTACAGCATTACAAGGAATAATGCATGCTACCTGAATAGCACAGTGGTTAGAGTTTGGGAGCTTGATATTTATTTATTTATTTTATTTATTTTTTGGATTTCTATACCGCCCTACTTGGTGCGACCAACTCAGGGCGGTGTACAACATAAATTAATATATAGTCGATCAATAGAGTCCAACAATAAGGCAGAAACAGTGAGGATTAGAGGATAGTCATGAGCAAGCTGCATAGTTCCAGGGTACCCTCAGAAGAGTGGAATGGTAAGCTTCTTCTGTGTAGTTTTTACCTAAAAAGCAATGGGAAAGGTCACAATAAGTCAGAATTGACTTGACAGTGCACAGTGGTGATTATTATTAAGGCAGAATCCAGCAGAATTTGGCACACACAGTTACAAGCTGAAATGAACAGTTTGTCCCCAGTACTGAGTGTGAGCAATATAAAAGCTTATATCGCAATTCTTCTGGGAACTTCACCAGAGCTTAGGTATGAGTCATGAAGGCTTAGTCGTATGCCAATCAGGAACTTCCTCTCCTAGAGATATCTTTGTCCTAAGGCCTTGAGCCGTATATTCCATCTGATGGTCTTGTGCGTAATCTAGGCCTTCATTCTCTTCCATATTCAAGGACAAAGGCCTCATATCTACCTGAAATATTCATCTGGGTCTTGGGTCCTTCAGGACTTACTGTACTTTATGCAAGAGAGTTCAAGAGGTATGATATCCATTGGGACTTCCTCTGGGATTTCCTCTAACCCTCACTACACAATTTCTCCAGTGAAGGCATGGCCATTTTATCATCATCTTAGCAACTAGGGTCTATTAAGTAATTGCATCTGTTAAGACACATCTGATATTCACCCTTGATCTTTCTTTGTCTTGAACTGTAAAGGGTGGATCTTTTGCCCTCCAGATGAATTGGAATACAACTGCCTTCATTTCCTGCTAACATGAACAGCGGCTACATCAGCTGGAGAGAATGGGAAACATGGCCCAACACAGCTGGAGAGTACCAGATTGTAGAAAGCTGGTATAGCAGCTGAATGAGATAATGTCAAGTGAAATGAGTCATGGTTGGCTTCTCATTACCAAAATGCATCTTACAAGAACAAGGTGTCTTCCCATCTTCCCACTCACAAATCAGCAAGCAGGAAGATGGAAAATGAACTAGGTTTAAGGCCATTAACCCCTGGGATATGAAGGCATTCAAATGAAAGTGGGGCAATGAGCTAAGTTCCAAAGACTACATCCGGTCCACAGAAGTATCTTCCTCGTCTTGGGCAGTTCGGTATTGCCGCAGTGTTAAGAAGGTGATGAAAAGATAAGGACACCACTGTTAGCTGAGGCCTGCTTATCTTTTCATTTTGACACGACATAAATGTTTTGGCTAAGCCTACTCTGGCCATGTGGACTGTCAAGTGGCTTCTGCATATTTTGTTGTCCTTTCAAATATTTCTCAAAGAGTAGGCTGTACCATCTGGTAGACAATCTGCCTACAAGTTAGAGCATCATACCTAGCTGTGTATACAAGTGTAGACTAGCCCAAAGGAACATGCCTCAGCAACAAAAAGCCTACAGCAACCTAAACAAGCCCAAAAGAACAAATACCGGTATATAAAACAAAGAGATATTTTCCTTATATCATATAAGTGCTCTATAACCTTGCCGGATAAAGAGCTTTTGCTCCACTATAGTAATACTATCCCCTGGTCTTAATATGACATTATGTGTGTACCAACTAAACAATATTCTGCATATTAGCATATTCAGGACCCCAAATTCATGTTTTAGAGGATATTGAGGACATTTAGAGGACAATACATGTTGTTTCCCATACAGTGCGTTTGCATTATAATCAGGATACTTTTTTTTGTTATCTGTGCCCTAATAATGTTTTATGTAGACTGCAGCCAAATTGTAAACATGAACCTGCCACTGAAAACTATATTTAGTTCTGCACATTGTTTGAAACTGCTAAATGGATTGAATCAGCATGGTTGCTTTAATAATATCTGTATGCTGTCAAGTCAATTCTGATTTATTGTGACAGGCGTTTTCTAGATACAGAGTACATAGATGTGGTTTAACATTTCATTCTTCTGGGGGGGGGGGGGTGCACTGGGATTTTGCAGCTTGCCCATGATATCACAGGCTGACTTTTCTCTCCAGAATAGAATTTGAACTCCCAAACTCTGCCTCTGCACCCAAATACCTAACTTAATGAGCTATCCATCAGTTAAACCATGTTGATTTCTTGTTGCTTGTTGTTGTAAGGTAGACTAGGTTGAGAGTGAATCAAGATGGGGCCCAAGAGTTGTCTAGTGAAATGTTATGACTGAATAAAGTTTCATGTTGTCCCATGACCAAATCTAATATTGTGTGTTATCACACTGCTCTTAAACATTTTGTCTTTTTGTCCAATAATAATAATAATAATAATAATAATAATAATAATAATAATAATAATAATAATAATAATAATAATAATAATAATAATAATAATAATAATAATAATAATAAACAAACAAACAAACAAACAAACAAACAAACAAACAACAACACTGGTCAACACAATTTTTCTAGCATGAGGTACTCTAACGATTCTAAGGTAATTTTGAGGTGCTGATTCCGAATCTGGTGTCCGTTTTTTTTCTAGCACATCAGGTTTTTGAGATCTCAAATATTGCAATATACCTACGAACAGCAAATTTATCATCATATTTGTTGAGCTAAACAGACATATGGACCTAATAAAATATGTACAAAAAGGTAAATTGACAATATCTTGGAAACTCAAGAGCACTTGGAATGAGCATCAAGATTCACTATTTACATAGTCACTTGGCCAACTTTCCAGAGAACTTGGGTGACGTGAGCAAAGAGCACAGTGAACGTTTTCATCAAGACATTAAAGTAATGGAAGAACGTTACCAAGGCCGATGGAACACCAACATGATGGCAGATTACTGTTGGTCCTTGATGAGAGACATTACACACATTGAATGTCGCAGCGCGTCCAAGAAAAGGTCGTTCATGGCAATGTAAGGTCGATATTGTCAATTTACCTTTTTGTACATATTTTCATATCTTGATGTTTCAATTCTTACATGTTAATATGCTTTCACTCTTGACTTTGTGCTTCAGTTCATAATTATATATGTTTGCTCAATAAAGTATTGCATATTGGATGTTATTTTATTAGGTCCGTATGTGTGTTTAGCTCGACGAATATGAGGATAAATTTGCTGTTCATAGGTATATTGCAATATTTGAGATCTCAAAAACCTGATGTGCTAGAAAAAAACGGATGCCAGATTCGGAATCAGCACCTCAAAATTACCTTAGAATCATTCATGCCAGAAAAATTGTGTTGACCAATCACTAATTTTATCACTATAATTCTATAACTGACTCGCATCAACATGCAGTCAGGAATGATAATTGGGTTGGCCAATACCATAAAAATTTGATGTGATAGAGCAAATCTGAGATCATATTTGTAATCAGCAGCCTGAAATTAGTATAATACAACTGCAAAAGCTCATGCCAGAAAAAATTTTTTTGTATAGCTGTGTAATAATAATAATAATAATAATAATAATAATAATAATAATAATAATAATAATAATAATAATAATAATAATAATAATAATAATAATAATAATAATAAGTCGCTTGTGAGAGTAGGGTGGAATATAAAATTGATTAATAAATAAATAATAAATAAATACACCCCTTTCCTGGGTGTACCCTAAGTTTGTAAAGAATGTCCAGCACTAAACAAACTGGCTCTTCTTGCAAACAAAATAAGGGAAATTGAACTCCCAACATCTGGATCTGCAACCAGATACCTAAACTACTGAGTTACTCAGTCAACTATTATTTATTATTTATTTATTTATTAATCAAATTTATATTCCGCCCTACATGCACAAGCGACTCAAGGTGGAGCACAACAGGTATATGGTATACCACAAACACACTAAAAGAGCAATAAAATTTAAAACCCATTAAAAACAACCTCCCATTCCCTAGCCTAAAAGGAACCAGATAAATGGAATGGGAATTGATAAAAGGAATGGGAATGGGAGTCGGGATAGGAGGGTAGATGTAGGAAGTTAAATAAGCCGGGGGGGGGGGCTTATTTAACTTCTCCCTGCTGCTCCCTGGTTTACAGAAGAACTGAGGGAGCTCAAGCGAGCTAAGAGACACCAAGAGTGCCACTGGGTGAGGACTCGGAGCGAGTCTGACCGAACACTGGTTAGAGCTTCTATTAAAGCCTATCTAGTGGCGATGAAGGAGGTGAAACGTCAATATTTCACCTCCTTTATTGCCTCTGTGGCTAATCGCCCAGCAACCCTGTTTTGGGTGACTAGGTCCCTCCTTGGGAGGGAGGTTGCTGGCCCTGGTTGGCAGGGGTCTGCTGAGGTCTTTGTGGATTATCTGGCAGAGAAAAACACTTGGATTCGCTCTCGGCTCAACTCTGGTGTGGGCAATGATGGACTGGGGTTGCCCAGGGTGCATGCCAGATCGGCTCGCTCCTCCATAATGGTGTCCGAAATTAAGGGAGCCTTGTTGCAAACTGACCTGGCATTCATCAGCAGCATCCTAAGGGGGGGGGGCATTCTGGACAAGCTGCTCAGGGACCTGAGGTGTAACTGTGGGTCTAGAACATGGGATAGCCACTAAACATCTAACCCTCATTCCCCGAGGGCGGCCAGACCCACAGTACCCGCTATATCTCCCCCTGCCTGTCACAACACCAATCTGAACCATGACAACCACCTTGCCCTCCCCAGGCGGAGCACTGTGGGCAATCCCTGGCTGGTAGGGTACACTATCCAACCCTCCATCCCCAGTTGGAATACAATCCCCCCTCCACATCTGGGCCGGACCAATAGTTGGTGTTGGGATCAGTGGGGTTGATGGCGGATGAGCTCTCCCATGCCACCAGCCCTGGTGCAGGTGCCTCGGCTCTACCCAGTCTAGGGCCAGGTGAGAGCAAGCGCTGAAGTCCAGTGGGGGTGGTGGCTGCAGAGACCTCCCACGCCGCCAGCCCCGGCACAGGTGCTTCAGCTCTCCCCAGTCCAGGGACTACTATTGTTAGGTTGTAGAGTAAACCTTGTGTTACAAGGGCATATCAGCGAAAGTCTGAAAGCTCAATTAATAACACAGATATACTGTATAGTGAGAGGAGTTGTTTACTTATGGGAAAATTAAAGGTTGAAAGCAAAGTTCAAAAGCTTTTCAGAGTCAAACACAGCAATAGCAGAAATAGTCAAGATGATGTTTCAAAAGCAAAGCAGAAGAATCTTTTTTCCTTACCAGTCTTTAACAATCATGGAGAACAACAGTCCAATTGCAAATAGTCCAATAGCCAAACAAAGTAGCAAATGTAGCAAGAGTGGTGAGCTCAGCAATAAGCAGTAAGCTGTGTGCTGTAGCCAAGCCCCAAGCAGTAGTGAGCTCCTAGCAATTGATCAACAAGCATTGGTTGAGCTTCAGGCAGTAGAAAGTCTTCAAGCAGTCATTGAGCATAAAGCAGTGGTTGAGCACAAGGCTGAAGTAACTGTGTTGCAACCTTCCTTTTATCCACAGTATTGGCAAGCTAATGAGACAATACAATTCATCTGCTCTGTTATGTACTCTGTGCTCTTAAAACACCATAGCATATATGCAAGTTTAATTTTTAATTTAATTTAATTTCCAATTTGTATAGCCGCCCAACATGGAATGACTCTGGACGTCTTACAACATTAAAATCAGTACTACAATCTAAAACCTTAAAACCGGTAAAAAAAAACCAATTAAAAATACAATAAGAAATTACCCCAATAGCTAAAAAAGCGAGGGAGCAATATTACTATATCAGCAAACAGGTGGGGGTCACCGCATCCCCAGTGCCCCACACCTGCTTTACCAGCCAGGTTTTTAGTTCTTTCCTGAAGAGCAGCAACTCCATCTGGAGTCATAGTTCAATTGGCAGGAGGTTCCATAGGTCTGGAGCAGACACATAGAAGGCCCTCTTTGTGGTGCTAGAGAGGCGAGCCTCTCTACCAGATGGCACAATAAGAGAGCCTCTCTGGTCTGCTCTGGTGGGACAGACAGATGTTCTCGGGGTGATGCAGTCTCTTAAGTATCCTGGCTCACTACCATGTAGGGCTTCATAGGTCATTACCAGCACCTTGAATTGAACCTGGAGGCACACCGGTAATCAGTGCAGCTCCCAAAGCAGTGGCAACGCACAGGCGTAATGTCTGCATCCCATCACCACCTGGGCAGCTGCATTCTGGACCAGTTGCAGTTACATATTATCCTGACCAACCAGTCAAGCATAGACTTATGTCCTAACAGCTATATGCCATTGTTTTAATTCCATCTTCACTGCCTCCCAGATCCTTTTCTAGAAACTGTGCTTCCAGTGCTGCCAAGAGATCAAGTAAGGTCAAGGGAAAGTTATTGCTGCACTGCTCCAACACTAGTCCCTGAATCTAGTATCTTCCATCTCCATAGGATCACCTGGAGCAAGTTGTTCCATTTTGCCTTTGCCATGTCCATCCTTTTTACTGTATACACATTTGCAACAGGTTTCACACTCTAGCATGCATCATTGTTGAAGTTGCATATGACACTTTCCATTGGTTTGCAGATATACTTGAGCATTATACAGTAAAACCCTCAGTTATGGAATTAATCCGTTCCATGGGCTTTTCCTTATAGCGAAAATTCCTTATCGTGAAGCACCCATAGGAATGTGTTCTGTGGTTTCCCATAGGAATGCATTTAAAACAAAAATACCATAAAGCGAAGTGCCATTTCCTATAGGCCAGGGGTGGCCAACTGTAGATCTCCAGGTGTTCTTGGGCTTCAATTCCCAGAAGCCCAAGTCAGCACTCCTGCTGATCAGGGCTTCTGGGAATTGAAGTCCAAGAACATCTGGAGATCTACAGTTGGCCACCCCTGCTATAGGCATTATTTTCAATTGATTTATTTCCGTAGGTCGAGTTTTCCGTTACCTGAAGTGTCTATAACCCGGGGTTCAACTGTACAATTGCAGTATTTCCTGAAAGACTGTAGCAAGATGTTTTAGGAGTTCTTTGCTCTCCTGGATTTCTTTTTTCTCAGAGTAATTTTGATTTAAGCTCCTTCATCTCACTTATTTACTAGAGCCACCTTCTTCAATTGCCCATTGCAGTGTTGTGAGTCCACCCACTGTCCTCTATCCTACAAGTGAGACCTAAAGCTCTGCAAATCAGTCAATCCTAAAGAAAATCAACCCTGACTATTACTTGGAAGGACAAATACTGAAGCTCAAGTAATCTGGCCACCAAATGAGAAGTGAGGACTCACTGGAGAAGGCCCTGAAGCTGGGAAAGATCGAAAGCAAAAGGAGAAGAGGGAGGCAAACCATGAGATGGATAGATGGCATTGTTGGTGCAGTGGGCATAGATCTGGGCAGGCTAGGGATGATGGCAGATGACAGAGGAGCCTGGCATGTGGTCGTCCATGGGGTCGCAAAAGGTCGAGCTCAACTGTGCGACTGAACAACAAAAGTGCATGAAACTTCTTATTGGGCAAATTAAGGTAACAGACAGAAGAGTAGCGTGCCTTGGCGGGGCCCCGTATAAAAATTTGTTTGGGGGCCCTTAGGAAGGGTAAAGATTTGTTTTGCTTATGCACGTTGGGGGCCCCCGTATAATTGATACGGCAGATACGGCGGTAGCTACGCCTCTGGGTAAGATAAAGGTCTAGGGTTCAGTGCTCATCTCTGCTTATAGCTATCTATGTTTGCATATGTTTCTATGGACATGTGGCAGGCATGCCTGCCCTAGGCACCAGAGTTCATGAAGCGCTGGTTACCCTTCCCACCGAAGTGGTCCCTCTTTTATCTACTTGCAATTTCTTGCTTTCAAATTGCTAGGCTGGCAGGAACTGGGACAGAGACCAGAGCTCACTCCACCATGCAGTACTCGGGTTCTGGAACTGTTGACCTTCCAGTCATCAAGCTCAGCGTCTTAACCACGTGAGCCACTGCAGGTATAGAAGTCTAATTGCTATTGCCCCCTCGCGGGCAAGGGCCTCCCCCCTTTTTCTAGGACACAAGAGCCTTCCCTTGGTAGCCCCTTTTCCCCTGGGCGCCCCCTTCCCTCCGACGCCGCCTGCCAGCTCAGGAAAGGCTCTTCCCTTCCATTTGTGCAGAGGGAGGGGGGGAGAGAGAGAGAGACGGGGGCCCTTTCTCATGCTAATTTCTCAGGCTCGCGCAGGGAAGGCGGGCAGGTGGCCGCTTGGCTCCCCCCACCCCACCCCACCCCCTTACAGACCAGAAATAGGGCCGCGACATCACGTGGTTCTAATGCTGCCCCGCGGGGGGGGGGAGTGGGGGGACGCTACTGCTGAAACGGGGAATATGACACGCGGGGGGGGGAGAGAAGACGCGAGGACCCGAACGAGCCTGAGCGCGCGCGCGCCCTTTTAAAAAGTTCTGGCGCGCTGGCCTGTGCAAACACGCTTCTCGTCTGAAGGGCTTGCCCCACTCCTCGTACACACACACGGCCCTCGGCCTCTTCATTACTCCCGGGCCCCCCCCCCGCCGAATGTGTAGCTTTTAAAGGCTGGAAATTGGGGTGGGTGGGGGTAGTAGGGTGTCCAGCCATTTAAAAAGATGATGATGATTATTATTCCTGTCAGAAATTACTCTGGGTTGAAAGGATTTTTTTTTTTTGGCGGAAGAAACTCCCCCTCAGAGAAGGCCCAAATGAGGCTCCTTTCAGAACTGGGACAGAGACAGGCGCTCAATCCGCCCTGCCCTACCCAAGTCTCGAACTGCCGACTTGCCAGCCTTCCAGCTAACAAGGCGAGCTTCATAACCACTACTAAGCCAACTCATGTGTATGTGCGTGAGTTGCGGGGGTGCTGGAGCCACTCCGCGTAAACTGGAGAGTTAGAAACACACTTTTCCTCCCGAGTCGGTGGGGTTCGCTTGGCGCGGGAAACGCGAATCTGATCCAACCCTTCGACGGAAGAGACCCCCGTTCTTTTCGTGGAGACTTATAGGAAGGGAGAGCCGTTGAGTGGGGGGGGGGGAGAGAGATCCCTCCTTTCTAGGTCGGGAACGAAAGCCAGGAGAGAGTCATCGTCTTTCTCTGCTTGCAGCCCTCAGGTCCGTCTCTTGCCAAGCCCGGCGAAAGATCCCTCGGCCACCTTTGGAGTCTCCAATTTTTATTTTTATTTTTTGCCGTTGGGGGCCCCCGTAGCCCGGGGGCCCCATATAATTGATACGGCTGATACGGCGGTAGCTACGCCTCTGGTAACAGACCAACTCCAACCATTAAAAGGCCAGTTAGCTTCACCACCTGGGGTTACCACAAAGTCCATAGGCATTGGTTGGCTCACTGAACCTGGGTCCCCTCAGATTCACTAGTCTTACACAGTAATTTGGACAACTGTCTTGGCAACTGGCAAGGTTGGTTGTGTCCCTTGTTGAGCCCTGGCAGTGCCTTTCTCTCCAGTATGTTGGCTTTGTGGGTTTCTTCTTCCAGCCCTGTTGTTCAGCCTACTCCACAAGTCTTCTTTAAAAACACAGGTCTACCTCCAGCCCCTTGTCAGTCCCCTGGGATACAGATACTAACCTCTCAGCTGGTGCATCTTCCCAGTTTTCTTCCTGTTTCTTGCCTGTTGCCTTCTCCCACACTTCATCCCCTACTAAGTCTCCTGCATACCTTTTATTTCCACCTCCACCCCCAAAGGACCTTCCTCCTCCAGTCTCATGTTCTCTAATGTCAACTCCTTAAGGTTCAAGAATCTTCTCAACAGGACACACACACCCTGAATTCTCAGCCCAGTTCTGTGTTCCTCAATCCACCAGGGAACTTGATGTCTGAAACCCCTGGCCTGGGGTGCAATGGGCCATGGGCCACTGACCCCTAGAGCTCCTTCTGAAAACCATTGCTTCCTATCCTTGCTTTGCAGATCAAGAAACAGCTCTTTAATTCACAGGTCATCCTAATTCAGATGGCGAGGGTAACCATGTGCTAAGCACATGCCTAAATTTGACACAGCTAGAGGCTATGAGTGAATATAACACACAAAATACTTAGTACCTTCTGCTGTTCTACATGGTCTCAAGCATCTGGATCTAGCCACTGCCAGAGTCAGGGAACTGGGTTTAATGGACCATTGGTTTGATGTAGTAGGACTGTTTTTATGTTAGATTCACCTTCAACAGCTGCTGAGATTTACTGCTGGCAAAGCCAAGCAGCAAGCATCTCTATTCACAGAAACACAGAACTGGAAATGGAGTAAAACACAGCTCATCTTTTTTTCCTTTGTTCCATAGATGCCATATGCTGGGTACCCAGTTATGTCTTCCATGTGTTTTCTGGGAAGAGAGAAGTGTAGGATAAAGTCTTCTTGTGCTCTTGACTTTAAAATTACTTCAAGATGCCAAGGTGACGCCAAGGTCAGACAGTGTGTGCCTTCCGATTGACAAAGGATTCTCAGAGAAGCACACAAACTACAATCCTCTCATAATCAGACCAGTTTAGAGAGCCTATATGAAGTAACAGAATCATGAAATGGTATGAGAGGCCAGGCTAGTTCAGATGGCAGGAGAGGTGGCCACACTTCACATAAGCCCATGTTTGTTAGTCTGAAAGAAAAAAATCACTGCAGTTGAAAAAGTTACAGAGAAAGATATAAACAGACAGGGAAGAACGGTATGCTGCAACATATGTCTTTGTGTCCAAATTTTCTATCTACAGCTTGTCCCAAATAGGAACAATTGCAATTACTGTATAACAATTGTGTTATAAGCCGGACACCAACTCATGGCAAGCTAATGGCAGGAACACAAACAATCGAAAGAGTGGATAAAATTGTCTATTTGGGAAGTACGTTAATGAACATTTGGATCCAGAGGTAGAGATTAAAATACAAATAGAAAAAGCAGGATCCACCTTCATAAAAATGCAACATTTGTTATGCCTTAGAGATCTAACTCTTGGTACAAAGATCCAAAATTAATAGTGAGATGTTACGTATTCCCAGCGTTTTTTACATGGAGTTGAAGCTTGGACATTAACTAATGCACCTTTTGAAAGGTGGATCTACAGACAGCTGCTAAGGATATAATGGGTTGACTATGTGACTAATGTACAAGTATTGTGACAGATGGATAAAGAACAAGAAATGCTTAAAACCATAAAGCAAATAAATGTCCAATACCTTGGCCATATCATGAGGAACAACATGAAGCATAAATACTTTATCTCATCCTGCAAGGGAAGATTTTTGTAGTACAGTAGAACCCCATATAGAAATTTTAATCTGTTCCATGGAGCTGATCGCTATGCGATTTTCATCGTTGTATGATTTTTCCTATGGGAAAATCTGTACAATTTTCCCTATGGGAAAAACCATACAACGATGTTTGGCGCTAAGCGGTTTTTCCCATTGGAAAATCATTGTATGGATTTTCCAATAGGAACGATCACTATGCAAAACGGCTCCCCCCCCCTCCAAGCCTCATCGCTATGCAATTTCATAGCTGTATGGGTCAATCGCTATATGGGGTTATACTGTACTTTAAATCATGTTTTTATGCATGTGGTTTTAATGTTTTTTTGCATTGTTTTTAATGTTGTGAGATGCCCTGAGTCATTTTGAGTTGGGCGGATATACAAATTGGAAATCAAAATTAAATTTTAAAAGATCCCTGTGAAGAGAGGCCCTGGACAAAGATGGACTTAATGCAGTGGTGGGCAGCCAAAAATTTTGCTACCACACTGTAGGTGGAGCCAATGCCATGATAGCATGGGCGGAGCCAATGTCATGGATGGAGCCAAAGAAAAAACCCATAAAAATAAGTACACATAAAATACAAATTAAATAAACATAAAAATACACATAAAAGCACAAAATACACATTAAAAATAAATACACATTAAATACACATTACATAGACATAAAAACACATAAAAATACACATTAAATACACATAAAAATACACATTAAATACACATAAAAATACACATTAAAAATAAATACTCATTAAATACACATTAAAATATACCCACCCACCGGACACCCAAAGTCAAGTCATCCTGGGGAGCAGGCTGTAGGGAGCTTCAGGCTAGCAGCTGCTCTTCCTCCTCCCTGCTTGGGAAGACAGCAACCACCGGTTCCTCCATGGCTGTGTGTGACCACCCGACGCTCTGCGCTACCACACTCCAGGCAGCAAATGGCTGCTTGGCGCAGAGCGCTGTAGGCACGAATGCGCGCCAAGCGCTGTAGGCATGCCAAGAGCTGTAGGCATGCCAAGAGCTGTAGGCATGCCAAGCACTGTAGGTGCACATGCGCGCCAAGCTTTTGGTGCACATGCGCAGTGGGGGAACTGGTGAAAAGGTAAGCCCCTGAGATGGTTCCCCCCAAAAGCCACTACTGGTTCTCTGGGACACTGGGGAAAGCTACTACCAGTTCTAGTGAACTGGTGTGAACCAGCTGCTGCCCATCACTGACTTAATGGCTGAAGAACCTGAAAGACTGGTATGGAATATCCTCAGGAGAACTGTTTCAAGGGGTTAAGAACAATATCCTGAATGGATACGGTACCTGAAGAAGAAGAAGGAATGATTGCATAACAATAGATATCTCAGAATGTGTTTGCCATGAGTGAGGGAGAAGACTGTGTGTGTACGAAAAGTTGCTGTTACAATTATTACTATTGCAATCATGGAAGTCATTTGTTGAGATATCATCATCATCATCATCATCATATTTAATTTGTATGCTGCCCACTCAGGGTGGTTAACAAAAACAACAAACCATATACTGTACATGTTATAACACAATGAAATACAATAGCATAAAACATTACATTAAAGAACAAGAAAATCATTCAGTTAGAAGTCCAATAATAGCATCAATTACAGTCCCAACAGTCTTGGCATGAACTACACCATGGCACCACAAACACAAACCCGGTGGGCAGCAGCAGCTCCCTGTTTTCCCCAGCTATGGGAGGGGCCTGTGATCAGCTTCAGCAGAGTCTCCGGCCATCCGCGAAGCCATGGCAGCTTTTGTCTTCCCCCACCATGGGAGGTGGACAGGGTCAGCTGTATTTGTTAGTTTTATTGTTTTGGAATAGTAGCTGTGTTAGTCTGTGTTTCAGGCATATCAGGAAACAAAAACAAATAGCAGTTAGTCTTTAAAGTGTTGCACGGTTTTGGTTTTCTGATATGCATTTGTTATTGCTTCTGATCCCAAAACAAACTGGCCTGAAAAATAGAGGAAAATAATCTCTGTGTCCCTCTAGTGGCCAATTCTGATATTGCAATTTGTTAAAAAATCTACCGTATTTAGAAAAAGACAATAGTCAAAAGCAAAGAATATATGACTTTCCATTTAGGATTGATATGACAGTGGCTTAACACTAACAAAGTTAAGGCTTTGTATTTATCTGATTTGATCCACAGATGTATAATAAATAACTATACATTGTATGTATGAAAGATTTTATAATATTCATATTATATTTATTAACAGTTAAAATTCCTGGAAACCCCATTTGCATGAATCTGATGATGCTGAGTTGTTAGTGTTATTTAAAGAAGTCTTTTCCAAGTTATGGACTGTTTTTGTAGCAAAATAATGGGCTGCTTCATCATTTATGTTGTATATTAGACAATTTCTTTTAAGCCATTTATTTAGTTGTACAGTATATGCAACATATTACTATGCAACAGACTAGCCAGAATCCTATGGTAATTTATGCCAGCCTAAGTCCAATGACAGGTCATGGTGGTTTAGTGGTTAAGACATTGAGTTTGAAGACTGGAAGGTCTGCATCCAGCCGTTCAAGACCTGAGTGCTGCGGCAATATAAATTTGAACTAATAAATAAATAAATAAATAAATAAATAAAACAGAGTGAGCTCCCATTGTCTGTCCCAGCTCCTGTCAACCTAGCAGTTTGAAAGCAAGAAATTGCAAGTAGATAAACAGGTACTGCTTCGGTGGGAAAGGTAACAGCATTTGTGTGTTCAGGCATCTAGTCATGCCTGCCACATGACCATGGAATCATCTCCAGATGTTTGGTTGTACATAGAGATGAGGGCACACACCTCAGAGTCAAATACAACTGGCTTTCTAGCAAAGGAGACCTTGAACTTTACCTTGAATGACAAGCTGACTGGATAGCTCAGTGGTTTAGGATTCTGGCTGTGGAGCCAGAGCCTGGGAGTTCAATTCCCCACCATGTGTCCTGAAAGAAGAGCCAGCCTGTATGGACTTGGGCAAAACAGTACATTCCCAAAATGCCTCCAGAAGAAGGGAATAGTAAATCACTTCTGAGTACTGTATTCTCTACGCAGAAAACTCTAGAAAGGGTCACAACATGGCAGAAATGACGTGATAGTATTTATTTATTTATTTGCCACCCACTGCTACTCTAGGCAGTGTACAATGTATAACTAGAACACACATAGAATATAAACAACCTCAAAAATACAATCCAACTGTGGCAATGGGTGAGAAATAACTGTCAAAAATTGTGACAACTATCAGAATAAAACAACCACACACATATTACTAATGATAATATTGCTCATTGCTAAGATACCAAACAAAATATTTTTTCAATCTGAAAGCAACTCTCCAGTGGCGTCCCTGAAGAGAGCTGTTTTCCACTATTTTATAGCATATCAGATTCAGAGCTAGCCATATATCCAGGAGGGAATAATCAAAAGTGAGGGACCTCCTACTGAGAAAGGACTATTCTTTGTCCTTATCTTTGTGGCTTCTCTGAGGGTGGGAACCCCAAGGCAACACATTAACAAAAAGTCAGTTTGGTGGGCAAATAAGCTTGGATAAGTGGCTAGTCCAAAAGGTAGCAAGATCCAAACTATTTAGGGCTTTATATGTCAATACCAAGACCTTGTAATTACTTTGGTAATGGAACAGAAGCCAGTGCAGACCAACCAGGTTCAAGGAGATGTGGGCAAATCTAAACACTCCCACCATCAGACTGGACACCACATTCTGGACCTGTTGAAGTTTCCCTTACCAAGCTCAATGTTAAGTCTGATGTAGATAGCAATCCTTGAGAATAGCAATGCCTGAGGCAGTGTCATTAGAGATCTGCCATCAAGGTAAAGCTGCAGTTGGTGATGTACCACAGATGAAAACAGGCTTACTGAACCACTGCAGATACATTGGAATTCCAAAGATAGCACTGGGTCCAGAGTAGCAACCAGACTGTAAATCTAATGGGAATAAAAACATAATTGAGTTTTAAAGATCTCTTTAAGCAAGCAAAAGAACCCCCCTAACAAGTAGGACTCTGTCTTGTCCAGGTTCAGCTTTAGCCTGTTAAGTCTAATCAAATCCACAACCACTGTCAAAAGCAAAGGTACAGCCTCCACTGGAGAGGGTGGAAAGGGGAGAAAGGGTAGAGAGAGCTGTGAATCATTAACAAACTGAGTAAACAACACCCCAGATCTATCCCAGTAGCCTCATACAACAGCATGAGAAAGATAACCACCCTTTGTGGAACCCCACACTTAAGGGATTAAAGCCATTGTTCCCAAAGTGGGGCACACACCCCACAGGGGACAAGTTGATTTTTAGGGGGGCAATTCAAGCATGTTTAGACCAATGGCCTTTTAGCCTTCCTTCACATGAAATCAAGTTCACTTTTTGGATTAGAGGGAAGACATTACCTATCCTAGCGGAACCATCTGAGACTAGAGCTCTAAAAAAAGGACCAGAGCCAGCATTAATTATAAGTGCAATGATATAAATCACAGTGGCTAATTATCACTAGTTAACAAGTCAATGCTAGTACAGTACTGTACTCCGAGTGGTGGGTATCAGCAGGTTCGTACCAGTTCGCCAGAACTGGTAGCAGAAATTCTGGCTGGCCCCGCCCATCCAAGTTTTGAAATAAAGTAATCCTAATTCAGGTCCAACGCAGGGCTTTTGCCCTGGCCATGCCCACCATACCACACCCAGAGTGTGGTAGTAAAATTTTTTGGAACCCATCACTGTGTACTCCACATCATGGACCAGGTCCCATGAGTAATGCATGATGACTTGATAACTAACAACAATTCACCACAGAGGGTTAAACCATTGTATTTATACGAATGTAAATAATCAACAGAATTCTGTCCATTTTTTAAAGTTGTGAATACAACTGAATATTGCAAACTACAGTATCTATACATGACCATCCATAACAACAGCAAGCAGCATCATTAAAGTTATAGGCCTTTCTCACTCATTTGTACATAAGCCCCACTGAATGTAGTGGGATCCATTTCTGAATAGAGATGTCTAGGACTACACTGAGGATGTGCCAAGCTATTATATAGCATGTAATAAAAGCCTAAAACTGGGTCATTTCCTAACCTCTCATCTGGAAATTATTACAAATTTTTTTATGCTTTGATACTTCTCTTTTCAGTTTGCCAGATCACTTTTGTTTCACAATTTGATTGCCATACATATTTTTGCAAATGAAAGTGACACATTTGAAGAACCCTTTGCTGCATTCAGATTAGTATCATTTAAATCTGTTTAATTCCCTAAATGCAGTACTATATCTGCCTTGTGCTTCCAACATGTAAGGCTATTTAAGTTCTCAAGTGGTGCAGCTAATAAGCATCATGGTTCTTTGGATGTCAGCTGATAACAGCACAAGAATCATTGCTGTTTGCATTCCCATTTATTCAGTAATACATATTTCTTGCATAAATCTCCAGGTAACATTGTTGTGATTAATCTTTTATTCATACGTGATCAAGGCCTGCATTGTTCTGTGAATTGCTTCTACACCGGGGTGGGGGGGTGGGGGTGGTAAAAAAAATCCCAGTTCCTGAATACAGGTTGAGTCAAAAGGATGTTTCAGACTTTTGTTTGATTCACATTTTTAATATGAATAATCAAATTTGTACTTCATGGGCTTATATGTGAATTGCATCCAAGGGTGTTTCTCTCTTGATGTCTTGGGTCTTCTGTTTTGAGGAGAAAGAGGGAGGTGCCCTAACAGCAGCCTCTGTTTTTGACTCTGTCTCAGAAGATGACTCAACATATTGAGTATTACAATGGAGGGAGGACCAATGTTTTTGTGATAGTGACCATATCTCCACATAGGATGAATCAGGGCCAACCAAAGAAACACACTATTGTAGAGCAGTGACTGCAGGGTGCCCTTAGCCTTAGAGCAAAGTTTTCCAAACTTTTTTTTTACTATGCCCCACCTAAGAATCTCTAAATTTTATTTATTTATTACTCGCATTTCTACCACCGCTCTCTCGCCAAGACAACTCTGGGTGGCTCACAACAAACAAAAACTCACAAAAACATCAAGGCAGCATTAAAATTGAACTATTACAATATATATAGCCGCCCCCACACATGCTGCGCCCACCAGGTCTTAAAACTCTTGCAAAAGGATAAAAGCTCTACCTGGAGGCGAAGTTCAGTTGGCAGGAGGTTCCACAGGGCCGGAGCAGATACAGAGAAGGCCCTCCTTTTCATGCTAGAGAGGTGAGCCTCCCTAGCAGATGGAACTATCAGAGAGCCCCTCTGGTCTGCTCTAGTGGGACGGACAGATGTCCTTAGGGTGACGCGGTCTCTTAAGTATCCTGGTCCACTACCATGTAGGGCTTTAAAGGTAATCACCAGCACCTTGAATTTGCACCCAGAGGCACACTGGCAACTAGTGCAGCTCCCAAAGCAGTGGCGAGGCACAGGCATACCACCCGCACCCCATCACTACCAGAGCAGCTTCATTCTGGACCAGTTGCAGCCTCCAAATTGTCATCAAGGGCAGCCCCATGTAGAGCGCATTGCAATAGTCAAGTCTGTAGGTGACCAGAGCGTGCGTGACCATGATCAAGGAGTCCCGGTCCAGGAGCAGGTATAACAGGTGAACCACACAAAGTTATGCGAAAGCCCTCCTAGCCACAACTGCCACCTGCTCATTGAGCAGGAGTCATGAGTCCAGGTGCACCCCCAGATTATGCACCGGGTCTGTCTGAGGCAAAAAAGCCCCATCCAGAACCAAAGATGGTAACTCCCATGAAAAAACAGGGCCCCTAATCCACAGCCACTCAGTCTTGCCAGGATTCAGTTGTAGCCCGCTCCCCGTGGGAATGGATGATCTCACCCAGCGATGTACAAACAATTAAATAAGCAACATCAATATAATACAACAAACAACAACAAAATAAATATCTAAGTACACTGTATGTATGTATGTATGTATGTATGTATGTATGTATGTATGTATGTATGTATGTATGTATGTATGTATGTATGTATGTACAGTGAAGAAGTTAAACTAGCAAGCCCTGCAATGTCTGACAGAACTGTGTTGTGCTAAAGTCCAGTTTTTCACGGTGGTAAGTGGAAGGTGTTAGGTTGGGGTAGAGGACTTTTCAGCCTGAAGAGTTTGATTTCACAAAATGCTCAGGTAATGCTTTAGGATTTACATCTTAAATGCACTTATTTGAAATTAAGTCTACTTGAATCCAAGCTTGCAAAAGGTACCTTTTGGATTACAGTCCCCACGTCTTTACATCTGTGTGTGTTATGTTATGTCATCTGGGGGCCTTCTGGGAAACATAGTCCCAGAGATAATTTTTCCAACCTTGCATGAAGCTAAAAGGCCCTATTTCCAAATGGCCATGGTTACCTTTTCCCAAGACCTCCTATCTCCTTAAGTCATATTGACTCACCATTTGTGAGAAACAAGTTTTTTTTTTAAGTACATAAAGAACATAGTTGGTATCTCCTCAGCCATACTAACTTTGCTTGGGAACTTATAGAAATGTTCTTCTGCAAATATATACTGTGTGTTTCCACATTTATTTCAACACACAACCTTTGTTTGAACATCTAATTCTAAAATTCTGTTTTTACTTTATTCTAGTATGTATTGAATTAGAATACGTACATGCAGAGTTAAAATGAAATATGAATAAAAAGAGACTGGAAAGGGGGGGAGGTAACCATTACAGTGGTTAAGCTAGACAGGAACAATTTAACTACAGTTAATTGAATGCAATTGGCTGTACTAAGTACACTGTACATTTTTTCATAATAAAAGTTGTTTGTTTCTAATTCAAAACATTGCAAAACAAAAGTGAATACTAGCAACATTCCTTCCACATGAATTTGTTTAATAAAATAAAATGCTGTATTCCATCATTTTGCAATTCAGATAGAGCTTAACAACTTTTTTCACAATCTAGTCCTCTCCTTAGGAGAGATTTAGAGGTTTCCCCCAAGAAGGAGAGCCAGTCTTGGATAACTCTCCTAGCTTTTGTGGAAACCTCTGCAGTCTTTGTCTCTCCACTGATGGAACTCTAAAGTAAACAGGTGAAAAAAGAGGGTGCATCAAGGTTTGGCACATCAAGTCAGGAGAGGTTGTGGATCCTCCAGGAATGATCTCCACATGAAGGGAAATATATGCCTGCCTGAGAACAGGCAAGAGTAATTTCATAACATAAGGGAGAGAACATGTAACAGAACAAAGGTCAAGCATGTATCCACACAGTGACATACCAGGTACCCATGGCAACTCTTCTGCTCATATACCCAGAAAATGACACTTGAAGACACAATACCTGTGATGCATGAGATAATAATAATTTCGTATCAGAAATTATTCTGGGTTGAAAGGATTTTTGCTGGAGAAACTCTGCTCAGGGGATGCCCAAATGAGGCTCCTTTCATGCCCCCAAGATCTTTTCCCACTGAAGTGGTCCTATTTATCTATTTGCAATGTCTTGCTTTCAAACTGCTAGGTTGGCAGGAGCTGGGATAGAGACAG
This sequence comes from Furcifer pardalis, assembly GCA_030440675.1. Classification (NCBI taxonomy): domain Eukaryota; kingdom Metazoa; phylum Chordata; class Lepidosauria; order Squamata; family Chamaeleonidae; genus Furcifer; species Furcifer pardalis. Next base: position 98,244,630 of record CP126896.1, on the reverse strand, counting down.
GAACTCATTCTGTCATGCAGTACGTGGGTCTCAAGCTGCTGACTTGCTGACCTTCCAGGTAACAAGGTGAGCTTCTTAACCACTGAGCCGCAGCAGACTCTCGGTGCATGAGATGATAGATGGTCATTAGGTCGGTGTGTGTGTTCCCAGATCTCACAAACAAGCACCTGTGGCTTCCTTCATGGGTACCTAGCATGTTGGGAGCAAAATACTAATTACAGTAACTTGTGAACTGACCAGAGTGTGCACTAAGAGGTATGGCATGTAATTGCTATTGGTAGCCATGGTAACGCAGTGGTTAAACTGCTGTCCTCCAACCAAAAGGTTGTGAGTTTGAGCTTGACCAGGAATTAAGGTTGACTCAACCTTCCAGCCTCCCGAGGTCAGTAAAATGAGTACCTAGCATATTGGAGAAAAATGTGAATTAACTTGTGAACTGCCCAGAGAGTGCACTAAGTGCTATGGGGTGATATGTAAATGTGATTGGATTGCTTTGCTTTGCTTTAATGAGACAATCCATTTCATTTTAGGTCTTCCTCCTTTCCTACTGCCTCATCCTTTTCCAAAGACAAGTTTCCCAAAGAGAAAATACGCCAACCACCCCCAAAAGGGCATAATTTAGAAAATAATTACTAAATTTAAATAGGATACATAGTTCTAGGACAGGCTCCATAATTTGTCACAATGTCTTGAGACTCAGATGGTTTTATTAATCCAGGCTTCCTTTGTCTTTTTCCAATGCTGTACCCAGTGAGTATAATACTTTCCATTTCCCCTTGAAATTCTGTGAAAGGTTGCATCCCAGGACTGCTGGCCCTTGGGGAAGAAAAGAAATTTGTGACCTTGCCAAGCTGACTAAGCACATCCGTCATGATACTAAAGAAGCTTTAAGCATTGCCAGCTCAGCTGGAGAAGAGGTCATGAAAACAACTGTTTCACCTGCTACTTCTTGATATGTTTCACTGTAGATATAGAGTGGCTGGGATTATTTATTATGGTTGCATTGTTGTTATTATTAATAAACATGTCTCTCAACACTTTCCTCCGCAATTTACCATTTTCAGCACTTTACAGTTCTCATCTGGTTTATCCTCTAAATAACCTATGAAGCAAGGTCAGATAAGCCAATCTTGGAGCCGGGGCTGCAGTGGCTCAGTGGTTAAGAAGCTCACTTCATTAGCTGAAAGGCTGGCAAATCGGCAGTCAGAGACCCAGGTACTGCATGACAAATTGAGCACACACCTCTGTCCCACAATATTATTATTATTATTATTATTATTATTATTATTATTATTATTATTATTATTATTATTATTATTATTATTATTATTATTATTATTATTATTATTATTATTATTATTATTGAGACTTGATTTCCAAAAATAATGGTGCAATCCTTTGAGAAGAGAAAAAATAACTTTGCATTTCAATGTTGGCAGCATTGAGTGTCGACTCTAAGCACACAAGTGTACCCCATTAGAACCTCAATAATTTCTAATAAAATGAGAAGTGAGGGATTCAGCCTGTATTCACAGTTACCCCTCAAAGGTGTAGTTTCAAAAAACCAACCTTAGTAGGACAATGACAGGGATAGACAATAAATAACAACTGGAATGTTCATTTGAATGGCAACCACTCCTTGGTATGCCATACTTGGTATGCCATACATCAGAAAGGGTCACCAGAATTGACTTCACAGCAGAACAACGCCAACAACACCATCATCGACTAACTAAGAGCTTTGTAATCCTTATATAATACAAATGCAGGAGCAAGGTGATACTTTTATTGGGTTACTAAAAATATATATCAAACCTCTTGAATCACAGAAGCTTGTGTAATGTTTGATTTTTTTAAAGTGATCCAATAAATGTATCACCTTGCTCCTGCATTTGTACATCGATGTCGTCGTCGTAGTCGTCGTAGTCGTCGTAGTCGTACTCACTTTTCCCCTAAAATGAAAGGTGTCTTAATAAAGGAGTATAACTAAGTTATAAACTAGGGATGGCTTGTGGACTGATTTGCTACAAAATCTCTGCTCACACATTACCTGAGCTATAAAACATTATAATTATATCCAGCAAGAGTATCAGACTCATCTTTGAATCTAGACTGGTCCATGCCATAGGGAATAGGAAGATGGGAGAGAATACCTTCATTTTCCTCAGTAACAAAGAGTGATTCCTTCAACCATGCCCCATTTCTAGAAAGCCTTGTTCACCTACTGCAGCTAAAGATTAGAAAGAATCTTGTGGATCCTTAAAAGACTAACAAGCATGTGTTAACATAAGCTTTCAAGGACTGTAGTTTACTTCAGAAAGGTCAATGATCTTGAAAAATCCTTCATGAACTATGAGGGATCTTTGCTTTGTTCACTCGTTCTAGAAATTGCATCTACTTACTCCTATGGATAGCTCCCACAGAAACTTGAGATTCAGTACTCTCTGTATGTGGGAAGGAAATGACACTCGAAGCAGATGTAACACTGGAATGTTTCTCTCTGCTCATGGGAAGCAAACACAGTTTCCAAACAACTGAATGGAGTTTTTTTGTGAAAAGAAAATGGCATGGTTTGGTTGTGTACTTAAAATGAGAAAGAATTCTGTTTGGTCTTCATATTTTTAAGCAGACAGACTAATTTGCTCTTCCCAGACTTAATATGTGCAACAGACCATGGTGGTTCTTGAGACTGCACAATTCTCAATTCTGAAGTTTGTGAAGCAGTTCTCAGCTCAAAAACTGCACACAGCAGTGTTTGTGCTAGGAAAATTAGAGAACAGAAATGCACGTATCAGAGTAAATTATGGACAAATGCCAGTCATGGGAAACTCTGCATAGTAACATCTGAAATTCTGTGTTGTTTTTAAAAAAAACTTTGTAGGCTGATGTAGAACTTTGCTTATAGTTCACTGATTAAAATCCCATAATAAGTCAGTGCTAGAATAGGCCCACTAAACTGGCCAGGATTTAGTGAGTTGACCCCTACAGAAGTCTCATTGGTTTAATGGGTCTACTCTAGTTGTGACTTACCATTGGATTTCAGCTAGTACGCAAGAAGCTGACAAAGACTGGAAAAAGACCAAGTCACCTGTTGCAGTTTATAGCATCACATGGGGGCGAGGTGTGGGAGGGGTACCAGATACCACTGGGAGTTTCCTATTGTGAAAACCTGCATTAATATACATCGTTTGAGGTGGCAGATCAAAGCATCCTCTCTCACTGTTTCTGATCCTATGCCAGTCTCATCCAGAGCCTCGGGAGCTTTGCCCTGTACTGGTCTCCCCACCCGGTTGTTGGCCTTCCTAGTGGTCATTTGATGTCAAGTGGTATCCACTCTGTGATAGCTTTTGCCCACCTGCAATCTTTAAAAGAGCACACATGCCGGGCCGGCCCACCAATAAAAACTCTAAAGTTTTCAGTGGTGAAAAAATTTACCTTCAGTGGTGATAAGGTTTACCTAACTGAGCCATATTTCAAATAAAGATAATAGTGATTGTGCAAAGACATAGATCCAGTGGTGGGCAGCAACAGGTTCGCACCCCCTGGGGGTAGCAAAATTGGGTGGCCATGCCCACTTCCCTGCCCTGCCCCATCAGGTTTTGTCCCTGCAAGTGGTTCAAGGTCTACCTTGCTCAAAAGCCAGTCATATCTGACTCCAGGGTGCAGTGGTCATCTCCATTTACAGCCAAAGAGCCAGTTCTGCCTGTGTTTGCAGATGTATAAATAGCCATATGGCAGGCATGACTAAATTGCCCACGATGTAGCCTCCACCCATGATGTAGGCACCACCCATGATGTAGGCTACACCCACGGTGTGATAGCGAATTTTTTTGCTGACCACCACGGCATAGATCAGTTCCTCCCAAGCACTGAGCGCAAGCATAAATCATCTCTAGACAACTTGGGAGAAGTGAAAATTGAAAAGCTAAACTAGCTCTAAGACAGAAGAGTGGTAAGAACACATCAGGCTAGGTTTCATTAGGGTTTACATTGTAATTTTGTCTAATTAGTCTCCAGTAATTAATGCTGTGAGTATAACAGGGATGCAATCAGACAGAGTGCTGGTGAGTAAACCCCATGGAAGCCATTCATCTTTTGATAGTAATGATTATGTTCTCTTTTATTATTAAATATCCCATTAAAAAGAATTTATGATTTTCCCCTTTGTGAGAGAAATAATAAACATGGTATCAGATGCTCTTATTTTTGGTATCTCACGACCGTGTGTGTGTAATTAGCCACAGTTAAAAAGAGATTTTGCAAGAATGGCTTTTGGGGAAACATTACAAATCAAATTAAAGCCTAGTTGTTGTTGGTTTTTTAAAAAAGAATGTGGAAGTACAGTGCTGATATAAATTACCCAAGTATAGTTTTGAAAAGAAGTATTTGGATCGCGTGGAAGATGGAGCTAAAGAAGAAGCTGCAGGAACTGAGGGACTGATTAGGTGTTGGCAAGGAGACAAAGTTGCACAGGCAGACAGTTGACGGCCTTAATTGATCTGTTTTCAAGAGAATTGCTCTACTTCCCACCAAATCGCTGGGTAAAAGCTGTGAAATGACAACTTCCAGTGCAGCTACATTAGAATCCATTGTGCTTGAGTAAATACCAACTTATCCCCATTAGGCACTTTCCACTGGGAAGCCATCCTTGGACTTAAGCCCCATTGCTATGAATGGGAGGAAGCATGATGGATGACTGTGTCAGTAAAATCCCAAATTTGGCCTAGCCAATCTTTAACAGTCACATTTGCTTAGGATTTCTTTTCTATTTGTTCAAAAATTCATTTCACCTCTAATGGAATGCACTGAAGACAATTCTTATTTTGCTTCTACAGTACAGTATTTGCTTTTATATACATTTGGGGTTCACCAACATGAGTAGTGTGATAGATAGATAGATAGATAGATAGATAGATAGATAGATAGATAGATAGATAGATAGATAGATAGATAGATAGATAGATAGATAGACAGACAGACAGACAGACAGACAGACAGACAGACAGACAGACAGACAGATAAATAGAGGAACATGTAAAGTAGAGGGACTTTTTTGAAATTATAAATTGATTCTCACCACAATAATAATGACAATAACAACTATCACTAATGTCTATAAATACAATATTAAAATTTTATGGAGGCTGATGGCCAGATGCAGAAGGTATAAGGCCTCACCTCAACATTTTTGGGCAAGCTGCTCCCCTTTATTTTGTACCATTAGCAGCTTGTGATAAAACTCATCTGCTAGTTCAAATCCCACTTAGTTTGTTTTGCTCTTTTCTGTCATTTTCTGATATTTTGTTTTCTTGGCACAATGTACGGTAATAGTGATACTTTGAAGCCATTAAACACAATCCTAGAAGTGTTCCATTCTTGCATGCCTGGTCAGTGGGATAAGCTAAGGACAAGTGCAGTCAGAACTGTGGAGTCTGGATATGCCTTTGCACACACCAGTGCATACCTTGAGCTGTTTTTCAGAATAACTCTCAGAGCCTACGTCCATCAGAAACTTATATTTGGGCCTCTCTCTCTTTTATATACTCCACTTTAACTGATACATGTCCTTCCGCAGTGGGGAATCAGACTCTTCTTCAAGTGCTGTATCCAAATCTGAATATCGGCTGTCATCATGGCGAAGGCCTTCTTGTTCTTAACTTTCAATTTCGTCCGGTCCGGCCCGGAGAGTGAGCCCAGCTGCTGCGCGGTGCGGGCGGGTGGCTATAAGACCTGCTGCCGCCCCCAACAAACTTCGGCTCCTCGTCCGGTCCGGCCCGGAGAGTGAGCCCAGCTGCTGCGCGGTGCGGGCGGGTGGCTATAAGACCTGCCACCGCCCCCAACGAACTTCGGCTCCTCGTCCGGTCCGGCCCGGAGAGTGAGCCCAGCTGCTGCGCAGCGCGGGCGGGCGGCTATAAGACCTGCCGCCGCCCCCAACGAACTTCGACTCCTCGTCCGGTCCGGCCCGGAGAGAGAGAGACGCCAGTCCCGCTATTACCGCCACAGCTGAACCACAGCCAACCACTCTCCAGTTAAATGTATATTTAATAATTGAAATATTTATAAGGGATGAGGACTTTCCCTATTGCTTTGTACTGTATATCCATGATTGTTTTTTGTATTTCTTTGACTGTACTGTATTTATATATATATTTTATTATTTTTTATGAAGGTCTTGTCGACCACATTGATTGTATATTATGTTTTCTATTGTAACATTGTTAGCCGCTCTGGGTTGCTTCGGCAAGGAGAGCGGCATATAAATTTGAATTTAATAATAATAATAATAATAATAATAATAATAATAATAATAATAATAATAATAATAATAATAATAATAATAATAATAATAATAATAATAATAATAATAATAATAATAATAACTACTTCTCGAAACATTTCTTCCAAAGACATTCCATACCCTCTGCTCAGTGAAGGGCTGCCAGGGACTGAGGACCATGTTTACTTGACTTTCAGTCACGACGATGGCACCCATACTACTGATCCAGTTCCATGAGTCACTTTCTGGTCCCGAGTCCTTTTTGCACACAAAGTCCTCATCAACCCCAGGCCAGGATTGATGAAGCTGCTGTCCTCCATCAAGTGGGATTTAATCCATTTGGACTTCACCACCCAAGGCCATTAGTCCTCAGGTTTAGAGATCAGCTTAGAAAAGTCCAATGGCTGCCAATCCCTCCACCAACAGTCACAGGAGGCTGAGGCAGACTCTGGTTCTTCCAGAGAAGATCCATCCCTACCAGATGAAAAGGGATCCTCCAGGAAGCAACAACTCCCAGCTTCAAGAGAATGGTGTCCCAAGGTACAAGACAGCTTTGTTAAGGGCATTCCAGCTTTAGTGGTAGATGAGTACAGCAGCTTTCGAAGGGACCCATCCATGACACAGCCGAATAAATACACAACTAAATCCCCAACCCAGCCACTGAGAGCCACTGAGAGCCGCCGCCAGCAACACCTGCGGGTCGGGGAGGAGGCCACCCCCCCATCCAGCCCGGGACGCTTCCACCTGCTCCCAGAGGCTCCGCCCAGCCAGGGCTTAAAAGTCGGAGCGGCGGCAGGACTTCGGAGCCGCCGCCAGCAACACCTGCGGGTCGGGAAGGAGGCCACCCCCCCCCATCCAGCCCGGGACGCTTCCACCTGCTCCCAGAGGCTCCGCCCAGCCAGGGCTTAAAAGTCGGAGTGGCGGCAGGACTTCGGAGCCGCCGCCAGCAACACCTGCGGGTCGGGGAGGAGGCCACCCCCCATCCAGCCCGGGACGCTTCCACCTGCTCCCAGAGGCTCCGCCCAGCCGGGGCTTAAAAGTCGGAGCAGCGGCAGGACTTCGGAGCCGCCGCCAGCAACACCTGCGGGTTGGGGAGGAGGCCACCCCCCATCCAGCCCGGGACGCTTCCACCTGCTCCCAGAGGCTCCGCCCAGCCGGGGCTTAAAAGTCGGAGCAGCGGCAGGACTTCGGAGCCGCCGCCAGCAACACCTGCGGGTCGGGGAGGAGGCCACCCCCCCATCCAGCCCGGGACGCTTCCACCTGCTCCCAGAGGCTCCGCCCAGCCGGGGCTTAAAAGTCGGAGCAGCGGCAGGACTTCGGAGCCGCCGCCAGCAACACCTGCGGGTCAGGGAGGAGGCCACCCCCCCATCCAGCCTGGGACGCTTCCACCTGCTCCCAGAGGCTCCACCCAGCCGGGGCTTAAAAGTCGGAGCGGCGGCAGGACTTCGGAGCCGCCGCCAGCAACACCTACGGGTCGGGGAGGAGGCCACCCCCCCCCATCCAGCCCGGGACGCTTCCACCTGCTCCCAGAGGCTCCGCCCAGCCGGGGCTTAAAAGTCGGAGCGGCGGCAGGACTTCGGAGCCGCCGCCAGCAACACCTGCGGGTCGGGGAGGAGGCCTGTTTCGCTGGGCCCTTGCAACCTAAAAACCAGAACAACACATCACCATGCAAATTCTATATAAGAGGTGGAGCCCACAGCATGGCAACTTAATGGCGATTCTTTTAAAGGAATTTACTCTTAAATCAACAGATGCCTGTAATGTGTGGGTATGTTCTCATCTATACAAGTGCATTAGATTTACACAAGTAACATCCGTTCCAGTGGTTTTCACAACTCTGAACCAGCATTTCAATATGTGCATTTCCAGCCCCACCGAATGGTTTCATTTGATAAATGGGCTTTATTTGGACCCAGCTGTTTCTCTGCTGTTTCCTTGCATTGTCCCCGTTGCATAAAGAGCAAAAAATTCTCCTGAGACCAGGTTGCAGTTCTCCTCCTGCTAGATTTTGAAAAATTATTGTGGCTGCAGCCAAAGCCAGTGACTTTATTTGCAGGAAAAGAAAACACACCCTCTTGATAGGTTCAATTTTTCCAGCATAAATGTTAACCTGGTCCTTTCACTTCAGCCACAAAATATTTTACCCTTTTACCAGGGTGTTTTATTTTTGTTTTCATACCTGTTAACTCAAACCAGATTTATTTTCGTAACAGTCTGCAGGCTTTCAACCAGAAACATCCGGTAGATTTATTTCATTTTATGGAATATTAGCTGCTGCACCTGGCTGCAAGTTGCCATCACCCCACCCCACCCACCCCCACACATAAAGGGTTCCTGGTGGAGTTTTTAGCACACTGAAGCAGCTTGAAAACACAACAGATGGATTTTAGACTCAGCTCCCAAAATTACATACAGTTGTACCTCGTTTAAAGAGCATAATGCGTTCCATGGGATTGGTCTTTAAGTGAGTTTGCTCTTTAAGCGAAACACCATTGTAAGTGACCAATTGTGACTTGGGGGGGAGGAGATTGAGAACCCTGATTTATTTGTTAAGCGAGTTTTTGGTTGTTTTTATTTGTTAAATGAAGCAAACATTCAGAGAAAATCCTGCTCTTTAAGCGAGTTACTCTTTAAGCGAGGCACTTTTTATGCAAGGTTCGAGTGTATTTGGAAAGACCTCAAGATCATTTAGAGCAGTGTTTCCCAACCTTTGGTTTTTTGGACTTCAATTCCCAGAAGCCTAAGTCAGTTCTCCAAAGCACTGATCAGCCAATGTACTCACTTAGGCTTATGGGAATTGTAACCCCCCTGTGGGGTGTGGGGAACCACTGATCTAGAGTCTAGTCTATCTGATGCATGAATGGGTCAAAGGCCAACCAATATAACTGTCTATGACCCAGGGATTGGTAGAGAACCTTTGTCCTTGCTGCAGCTATATTTCTGCCTGGGTTTCCTGCAGATTCCATTTCAATTACCCCTTGACATACCCGTTTCAAGGGAATACCAAACAAGGAGCATTAAGCCAATACTGACCAGTCTGGCCAATTTATCATGCTATGGTAATAGAGTAGACCATACTGCCAGTGACTCAATGCTGATGTCAGGAGGCAGTTAACTAACCTGACAACCCTAAGGGCGAACGGCCTTGGGTGCCGAAGTCCACAGGGAAGGGTGATGGTCCCCAAGTGGATTTAATCCCACTTGAATCCATCTTGATGGAGGGCAGCAGCTTCATCAATACTGGCCTGGAACTGATGAGGACTTTGTGTGCCAAAAGGACTCAGGACCAAAAAGTGACTTGTGGAACTGGATCAGTGGAAAGGGTGTCACGCTGCGATGCAGAAGGCAGATGAAAGGCCACTGTATTATATTCACAGGACAGTCTTCATGGCTTATTGTCATGAGGATCACCAATATTCAGATTCAGATACAGCAGCAGCAGCAACAGAAGAAGAAGGTGACAACAATTACAATGGAGGGGGAGGACTATGCTGGAAGATAACATGCTTTTGGCTTCTAGCAAGTTCCTGTTTCTCCTCAATAGCAGTAGCAATCACACTTATATATCGTGCTTAGTCCACTCTCTAGGCAGTTTACAGGCAATTAGCATTTTGCCTCTAACATGCTGGATACTTATTTTACTGACCTTAGAAGGCTAGAAGGCTGAGTCAATCTTGATCCCTGTCAGAATCAAACTCACAATGTTTTGGCTTCAGTACAGCAGTTTAATAGGGACTGCAGTGACTTATTGGTTAAGACACTAAACTTGACAACTGGAAGGTCAGGAGGTCAGCAGTTCGAGACCAGAGTGCTGCACGACAAAGTGAGCTCCTGCTACCTGTCCCAGGTTTTGCCAACCAAGAAGTTTGAAAACAAGAAATTGCAAGTAGATAAATAGGTACCACTTTGGTGGAAAGGTAAACAGCATACCGTGCACTCTGGTGTCTAGTCATGACTGCCACATGTCCACAGAAACGTCTGCAGACACATACAACACAGGCTTGGCTATGACTGGCTTTCGAGCAAGGGTGACCCTTAGAGTGGTTTAACTACTGTGCCACCAGAGTTCAGCCAATTAATCCTTTTGTGCTAATTTTTTGTCAAAAACAACTGAAGACTCAAATAAATCTTTCTCTCTAAACCAAACTGGCACAAGGAGACATCTAACAATCAGGTCAGATGAACTTTTACATGATGTGCAGTTGTTCAGTAGGTAATTCAAGTCCAGGTCATGTGTTAGGGTGAATATTCATTTGTTCATCTTACAGTATTTTCCTTACAGGCACACAAATCTTTCAAAGTTAATGTTTGAGGAATCAAAAATAGAAAAGAAGCCTTGCTTGTCTTCAAATCAGTTACAAAAGAAAGCTAATTTGTGGATCAAGTAAATCTCTTGTTAGAATAAACAAAGAGTTTTAAAGAAAGGTAATTTTGGGTCAGAAATTTTTCAGGGTTGAAAGGACTTTTGCTGTAGAAACTCTGCTCAGGGGACACCCGAATAAGGCTCCTTCCGTGTCCCCAAGAGCTGGGACAGAGACAGGAGCATAATCCATCGTGCAGTGCCCGGTCTCAAACTGCCAACTTGCTAGCCTTCCAGCTAACAAGGCGAGCTTCTTAACCACTGAACCAGCACAACCCCTTTGCTTCTAATGATGTGCTAACTGCAGCATCCAGTTTGGCCCTAAGCAATAACCTGTTCTTTGTCTATTCTTCTTCTTCAAGTGCTCTATCCATGCTGAATATTGGCTGTCATCGTGGCAATAGTCTTCCTGTTCTTAACTCCTCCAGACATTTTTTCAGAGAACGTTCCACACCAGTCTCTCAGGTTCTTTAGCCACGAAGTCCATCTACATCCAGGCCTCTCTTCCCTTGCATAATGAGTTAGAGTATTCTGTACTTCATGTTGTTCCTAATGATATGCCCAAGACATTCAAACTTTCTTTTAAAAATAATCTTAAACCATTCTTGTTCTTTATCCATCCAGGGCAACACTTCTACATTAGTCACATGGTCAACCCATGATATTCTTAGCAGCCATCTGTAGATCCACATTTCAAAAGTTTTGATTTTCTTTTGCTTTAATCAATGTCCAAGCTTCAACTCCTTATAGCAACACTGGGAACCTAACATCTCACTATTGGGATCTTTGTAGAGAGAGTTAGCTCTCTGCTGCATAACAAATGTAACATTTTTATGAAGGTGGATCTTGCTTTTGCTATTCGTATTTTAATCTCTACCTCAGGATCTCACTTTTCATTATAACGTACTCCCCAAATAGACAATTTTATCCACTCTTTCAATCTCTTATCATTAGCTTGTCAAGAGTTGGTGCTCAGCGTCTAACAAGATATTAGTCTTCTTGGTGTTGTAATCCAAACCATATTCTGCGCTTGAAATTCTAACTTGATCCAGCATCAGTGGAAGTCCTTTGTCTACAGACAGAGAAAATCAATTAATTCTATACCTTCTGAGAAAAAATCTAATCACAAAACCTGAGGCCAGGGAAGAGAGAGAAATCACTAAAACACATAATCCTACTAATCAGTTTACACTGATATTTATTTCCCAGACAGGAAATAACTAAAATACACAAAAGACATTTTATCATAGGTGAAAGAAGATGATATAAAAATATAACTAATAATATGGAGATGACATGTTGAATGCTTGATAAGCCTAGTAGCATCAGAACAAAACAATAATTTGAATTGACAAGCTGAGTTGCTAGCTCTTTAACCAGGAATTGCTGAACTATCTATAAAATTCTTCATCTTAGACTGCTAATCTCCATTTTGGAAATCTGATTTGCCTTCAGATCCTTTGGCTGCAAAATCTTTGCAAGATGGTTTTTAGATTTCCCTGCAGCGTCCAGCCTGATGGAATGTTTTGAGAACTTGGAAACTCACCTTTTATGGATATTGGAAGAGGTTTACTTGGGAAGCACATAGTTGTTTCCCATCCATCCATCCATCCATCCATCCTTCCTTCCTTCCTTCCTTCCTTCCTTCCTAGTGTATAGCTTAAACCAGTGATGGCAAACCTTTTATAAACCGAGGGCCCAAACTGCAACCCCAAAAGCACTTATTTATCTCAAAGTGTGAACACGGCAATGGGGGAGGAAGTAAATGCTCCCATTGGGCTACTGGACAGAGGTGCGGGGCAAACTCTTTACTGGGTGGAGGGAGGAAGCACTCCCAAGAGGCTGCTGGGCAGAGTAAACTCTATGCTGTGGTGACTGCATGGGTGCCCACAGAGAGGGCTCTGACAGTAACATCAGGTGGAATTCAGCCGCCCTGGGCTGAAGCCAAATTTGCCACCCCCTGGTGGATGCTGGCTCCCACTCCCACTAGGGCTTCTGGGAATTGTAGTCCAAGAACATACATAGCCCAAAAAGCACCGCCCCGGGGCCAGAGCCCCCTAGACCCCCTAGCGACGCCACTGGCTCAGAGTGCCACCTCTAGCATGTTTGCCATAAGTTCGCCACCACTGGCCTAAATACATGAGGGAATGAAGCATGCATACTAGCACCATCCTTTGTCGTGGCTCCTGCAAACAATGACCTTCTGAAGAACATCTACTTTTAATTGAAAATCAATGTTCTGGACTATGGGCAAAATCTCCACAATATAGAAAGTTTCTCTCTTTGTAAGTGTAGGTTACACATTGAATGAAGTATGCGTCAGGGCTAATTTACACATGAAACTTCATCTAAGCTCCCTCTATTTTTAGTTAGAATTTAGTACAGTACTTTGATTTTAACGAGACTAAAATCCCAAAATCAACATGTGCAAAGGTTGAGAGTTTAAAGGAGATATATTCACTTATGCTCAACATAAAGTCTTCCTTGCCCTGAATAGGCAGTCCTCTGTGTTTAGTATCCAACAGTTTGAACAGTGACTTTCAGAAGTGCTGTATCAAGTTTGAAAAAGATGTGTTCATAAACAGACACAGCCCCATAGGTTGAACATTCAAATGAGGAGATACTGATTATTCCGGCAATATTTGCCCATGCACCTGCAGTGGGGGTATTTGCAAATTGGCACCTATCTGCTCAGGCACACTAATTACCTCCATATGCACCTGTCTATGCATACCAGGGTGTGCTTTGCATATTGAATAGCGACATGTGGTCATGTTGTGGATGTATCAGCGGTTGCCATTTGCAAGTGTCTTGTGGGGAGAATGTTAGGAGACAATTAACACTTCTCTGTTATTTGAGCCAATGTTCAAGTAGGTATTTTCTTGAGGCAGCCAGCATGCCAGCGTATCAAGAGCATCTTTTTTCACCAGACATTGAAGAATGTAGTATGTTTTCAACACTGTAGCTAAAAATATTACACATAGGTTACAGAGCTATGCCCATTCATACAACTCCTGGAGAAACAAAAACCCATAGGATTCTCTGAGCCAAATTGCTCATTACCTAATGAATATTATGGTCACAGCTCTCAGAAGCTTTGAGTATTATTTTTGTCTATAATTTCATACACGTGGATAAACACTGTCTCTGAATGTGATGGACCAGAAATGTTCTATACCAGTACTGTATTTCCCAATCTTTTTAAAAGCCACACTCCTTATATATAAATGTAAAAAGGAACTCTGCTGTTCTAGAGGTCTAGGCAGTTCCAAACAAGCTTAGAGATCTAAGGGGGTCACCTGAGGCTACATACCATGTTTTCCCAAATATAAGACACTGTCTTATATTTTTAAAAACTCCAAAATATGCACAAGGTCTTATTTTCAGGGGATGTCTTATTTTTCCATGACGAAGAAGAATACATTTATTGCTGATATAGTGGATCTCCAGGGCAAGTTTTACCGGTAGGTGAGTGTCTTATTTTCGGTGAGGCCCTTATATTTCCGAAGTGGGGGAAAATTGGGGGGATGCCTTACTATACGAGGAGGTCCTATATTCGGGGAAACAGGGTAATTTCAATTTAAAAAGGATTGTAGTGACAATCAGCCACATGCAATGAGAGCACCTTTTCAGAGCTTTGTAGTCAACGCAAAGTCTTCTGCTGATTTTCTTCTCAATCCTCTCCAAGTTTGGTGAAGTGTAGAGTTAGGGTGTTTGAGTTAGGGTGTCTGATGGCCCCCAAATCACTCATTGAATTTTACCAAAACCACCTGGTGGTGACCTAAGACTTTTGCACAGTACTGTATATCGTTAATATGTTGTTCTGGATGACATATGAAGGATGCAGACAAACTGGAACAGGTTCAGAGGCGGTCAGCAAGGATGATTAGAGAACTGGAAACCAGGTCTTGTAAGGAAAGACTACTTGAGAGATACTCGTACGGAGGAGGTGCAGGATCTGTTCTCAATTATTCAAGAGTGCAGGAAACATAATAATGGGCTCAAGTTACAGGAAGCCAGATTTAAATTGAATATCAGGAAAAACTTCCTAACTCTTAGAACAATATTGTATTGCAGGGGCAGCCAACCTATGGCCTGTGGGCCAGCCCTGGCCCACAGCACCATTTCATGTTGCCCACTGCCCTCGCTACTACCAGAAGCATAAGCAGATGCATTTACAACAGCTGTAAAACATGCTCACGCATGCGTAAATGCTCCTGTGCCTGCCATAAACACTGCCATAAATGCACCCATGGCTGTTGTAAATGTGTGAAAAGTAACCCCTGTGGTAAAATGTAACAAATTATCTCAGGAGATGGTGAGTGCTCTAATGCCCAACACATTCAAGAGTAAGTTGGACAGTCATTTGTATTTTAACTTGATGCATTTTAACTTGAACAGAGGGTTAGACTGGATCAGTGGTGGGATGTCAAAAATGTTACTACCCCACCGTGACGTCATCACAGTGTGGGCAGAGCTAACATCATGATGTCATGATGTTGTGAGTGGGGCCAAAGAAAAAATAAAAATAATTATAAAATAAAATAAAAATAAGCATACACACAGACACAGACACACACACACACACACACACACACACACACACACTCCTCAACCCACCCACAACACAAACCCGTAAATAAAATAAATAAATAAATAATTGCATTAATATACACCCACCCACCGCAAACATAAATCAACCCCCACACACACACCAAACACAAAACCGTCACTTACCTGTTAGTATAAGTGCCTGGGCAGCACCATGTTGCAAGATGGATATAGTCATTGTACCAGTTCTCTAGGATAATAGCCATGCATGTACACCAAGTGCTTGGCACGCTTGCACAGTGGGGGAACCAGTGAAAAGGTAAGCCCTGAAGGTGGTTCCCCCCAAACGCTGCTACCGGTTCTCCAGGACACTGGGAAAAGTTACTACCGGTTCTGGCGAACTGGTGAGAACCTGTTACATCCCATCACTGGACTGGATGGTCTCATAGGCTCCATTAATCTATAATTCTATTGACTCAACTGAGCTAAAGTCATGTCTTTATGCTTATTTTATGCTTATTTTTTAAAATATCATTAATTGCTAGGTTGTAATTGTTTTAAAATACATATTTGTGAACTGCCATACCGGGGGGGGGGGGGGGGGAGAGAGAGATAAAATCAAAGTAAATAAGTAAATTAGGGTGAATAGGAAGTATACAGATGGGCATGGATCCAAACCTTTAACATCTCCTCATATCCAGCAGGGCCATAGACTTCACACAACAAGAGTGAAGAATCAGTAGGTCAAGAACAGGATTGATTGCAGTAGTTTAATTGATCAATTCCCGAAGTATTTGTGCCTGGGCTGTTTGGTCATTCTGCACTATGTCTCCCTAGGAAGATGATTCTTCAGTTGAGAAGACCTCTTACTGGAAACTCCATTCATAAGACAATTTCCTCTGAATCTGAGCATTCATCTTTATCTTTAGATGGCCATCTAAGTATTGAGTATTGTAGTACATCCCCGGCATGCAGTGGGTTCAGTGGTGGGCTGCAAAAAAAAAAAAAAAAATTACTACCACACTGTGGGCGTGGTATGGTGGGTGTGGCCAGGGGAAAACCCCTGCATTCCACCTGAATTAGGACTACTTTATTTCAAAACATAGATGGGCAGGGCAAGCCAGAATTTCTGCTACTGGTTCTGGTGAACCTATGCAAACCTGCTACTGCTCACCACTGAGTGGGTTGTCAGCACAAGTAGCCTAGAGACAGAAATACTAACCTAAATTAAAGGAAATTGCTTTATATTGTTTGTCCCCGAGTAACCAATTGGAAAATTTCCTGTTTTCCCACCTCTAGGGGTCTTCTGACCTATTTGCATATATTAAGGCTTTGCATGTTCTGGCCTTCTCTACCTTTCAAAGAAGAAATATGTCTATTTGAGCTCCTCCATTTTGAAGGCCAAATGGCAAGCCTAAAACACTTCAAAGACCTAAAGACTTTACTTTAACTGTACTTCTTTCTAAAACAATCTCACCAAGAATTTTGAGCACATATATATTTCTCTGACCTCATTGTCATCAGATGCAACTCAATCCGAGTATACTTTTTTCCTGCCCAAGTGCTCTGGGAGGTGTGGTCTTGGAGGCTAGCTGACTCTGGGCTGCCTTCACCTTCCGAGGCAAGCAGGGAAAATGTCACTAGCATGACATTTAAGGTGGATCCCAGTTTGCCATGAAGTGACCCACACTCTATGATCACGGAGCCATCTCCTGCTGCACATACTAATGAGACATGCGAGATATGGACAAGGTGCGCCTTCACAGCCAGTCCATCTGGCATGGCCTCTTCTGCCTCCATGACCGTTGGGATCGGAATAGTAAAGTGTTTCCTTCTCCACTCATTTTGACCTAATTATAAGTACATGTTATTTTGTTCTTTCTCTAAGCATTTAGTACAAGTGTATTCATTGACTGGGCTAAACAGGATAAAGCTTGGGAGAACTTTTATTAAAACTAAGATTTGTCTAAAACATGGGTGGCCAAACTTTTTATGCCATGGGCCTGACCATGCCCCCAGATACCTGAGTGGACCGGACTACACTCCCCGCATTAACAGCTATCATAAATGTGCCCCTTCCACATTTACAACAGCTGTGGGCACATTTTACAGCCGATGTAAATGCGCCTACTTCTAGGGGTGCCGATGGGCCAGATGGAATGGCATCATGGGCTGGATCTGGCCTGTGGGAACCCTTGGTCTAAAACCTGCCCCGCTTTACTGTGCTGCTGCTACATATAACTTAACACTAACTCTTTTTTGCACCCTTGCAGTTTTCAGGATGCTTAGTCTAGACTTAGAAGGACTGGAGCCCTTTTTTGACCCATATTAACAATTGAACTCTACTAAAGTAGGCCCCAATTATGGTGTAGGCCCCAATTATGGGTGTGCCACCTTCCTCTAGCTAGGGGTCTGTCTTTTTAAATACAAAACAGGAAATGGGGAGCTGTTAAAGCACTAAACCCACTCCCCCCCCCCCAAGACTCTATGGAGCCCCTAGCAGCAAAATGCTGTAGGAGGGGAGCCAAACCTCAAGCCCCAAGGGGTCTCTTATGGAAATGCTGGCAGGGTAATCAATGAGGAAAAGGAGGATAGCCTACTATCAGATACTTGTTATCGCTATCTACAAGATACCATGTGGAGATTTCTGGGAAGGGAGAGGCAAAAATTCCTCTCCTGGCAACTGGTACCCATCTATCAATAATTTCCTGGGGTACACCGAAAGCGCCTTTTTTAAAGACTGTGGTATTTTTTAAGCACAATCAGGCATATCCTGGTAAGGGCAACCTTGTGTTGCTGGCTAATCTTTCTCACACTAGGTCAGGAGAAAGGAACCGCAGAATGAACTCACCAAAAGGTTAGACACGGAAGAAGAATAATTCATGTTTGTTTGGTTTTTTGTCAAATTGTTTCCCATCCCTTCCACTGTACTTGCTCATGTCATACAAAATTCCATTTCTGGATAGGGTAATTATGGGTGCTGTAGCAAATGAGGAAGAAAGGCATAGATAGTGTGGGTGGGATGGGTCTATATTACATTTATCATTAGGCGTCGATAATATAATCTAAGGAATTTGTATTTACAGATATTATGTACACATTCTCCTCTGTTAAATGTTCAGTCCTAAATTTCAGTCAGACTTGCCTTTTTCCCAATTCTGTAAAGAGGGAGCAGAAAGCATTTTCCAGGTATTCCCCCCCCCCCCCCCAAGTCGGCTAGAATTTGTAATTTGCATGCACCTTTTGAATTGAAATCAAACATTTGCCCTGCATTGGCCCCAGTTTAATTAAAATGATGAAAATGTGTGATATGCTTTTGGTCTAAGGCAAAAAAGGATGCACAGAACTGAAATTTGGAACAAACATAAAAAAAATTGAGAAATGCATGGTTGGAAGTGATAAGAAATGCCAAGACTATGTATTACATGGGATCATGGGATGAAAATAGAAAATAACCACCAAAAAGAGAGAGGGAGAGAGAATATTCTGGCATACTGTGAAACTGTTGTAGGGATGTTTGGATAGGATTACATGCTTTATGGATAATGCCCCTGTAACTAACAGTGTAGATGTTTGTAATCTTTTGCATGGCCTTGTTGTACGATTCTCAGCATTGCTCATCAGTCTTAGCATAACGTTCCCCTCCATATCTCAGCTGGGAAATTTGGAGAGCATTAAGAATGGCTTGGTTTTGAGAAGAAGTTGGAGGCGGGGGAAGGGGCCATAGAAAACTTATAACAGCAAAAATGAGCTTCATACAGAGAGACACATTTCTCCAAATGTATGTTAAAGTAAGATTACAAGCAAGAACCGGAAATTTCATTGAACTCTTGGAAGCATACGGGATGATACCATTCAGGATAAGTGACTTCTTCTTTACTTCCTCTTTTACTACTTCTAGTGTCAAAGGAGATACAGTCAAACCTCGCATAAAGAGTGTTTCGCTTAAAGAGTAACCCGCTTAAAGAGCAGAATTTTCTCTGAATGTTCGCTTCGCTTAACAAATAAAACCAACCCAAAACTCGCTTAACAAATAAATCGGGGTTCGCAATCCCCCCCACAATTGGTCACTTACAATGGTGCTTCGCTTAAAGAGCAAATTCGCTTAAAGAGCAATCCTGTGGAACGCATTATGCTCTTTAAGCGAGGTACCACTGTACAAGGTTTTTTCTCTGGCACTTCTAGCGGCCTCCACATGCATTATTTGGTGTTTTTATAATGTTTCTTTGATGTTATTTCTTCACCTTTTTATGGGTCTGTTTCGTACTCTTCGTCCTTCTCCTCCTTCCACATATTCCTTGTGTGGTATGGAATTCCAAGACATTCTCTCCAAATGGGCAAACCACTTTATTTGTTGTCTCTGAGTGTAGTTTAAGATTGGTTCTATTCCAATTCTTTCCCTTATAATCTCATTCTTGATTTTATCCCTTCTAGTCACTCCAGCAGCCTTCCTTAGAATCTCATTTCCATGGTGATCCACAGGAGAAGTGACCCCATGCATTTAGCATTTTTAATAGACTTGATCTTGAGAGCAGAATAGTCAGCACTCAATGCACTAATTTTTATGAAGAATTGCAAATATTTGCAGCCAATTAGCCCCAAACTGCATTTTCTAAAATGTCCCAAGTAGAATAACAGCATATCTAGATCCATCTCAGTATGGTCTATTACCACTTCCAACACTGAGATCATCTTGTTTTGACTGTGACAGATGGCCTAGACTAGGAGAAAGAATGGGGGAGTGTGGACCTGTTTATTCTTCTTTGTCTGCTATGTATTTGTCATTTAATTTATTTATGTGATTCATGTCATGCCTTTGTTTGTAGTTTAGACCGTGGGTGGTTTACAAAAAGAGTGGATTAAAAGGTATTGCTAAAAAACTTTTTTTGGGAAAAATAAATCAAACACAATTGATTTTAAAGCACTTTAGAAATGCAAGAATAACACAGTCTGACACCTGCAGTTTGGGAAACCCTTTCTCAGTACTCAGCTGTCAACAGCCCACCTAGTTCAACAAGGTCTGTGACTGCAACAGAAGGACAATAAAGGGCAGATGTGCTCACACAGTAACACAAAGGTTAAGCTCATTAGCAAATGTTCAATGCCAGATATTCTTTTGTATCTTCACTATTCACAATTGAAATAAGGGGGCATTTAGAGCTAATCCAAATAACAATAAGAGATCATCTGCTACTGCCAGCTGTAGGAAGCTGTATTGATTTGCATACTTATCTGTCATGTTGATTAATCATTCTATGCCTCTGTATCTGGTGTATTCAAGTTCATGCCTTGATGTCTCACTCCTCTGTCTGATGAAGTGGAATTGATCCACAAAAGCTCACATTAAAAATATAACAGGTAGGATTATCCACTGAGAAAAACCTCTCTTGAGTCTCCCTCAAAATATAGGAATAGAAATGGGTGGGGACCTTTCCCGAGAAGATCTCAAAGCCCTGGCAGATCATAAGAAAAGCAAATGATTCCATCAAACATGGCATTCTTTAAGAAGAATTCACTTACTGTATTAAGATTTATTAAGTTTCATTGGGACAGGATTCAGTGACCACCTACTCCATTGAAATGCTGCTTGATGGCACAAATTTCACACATATAGGTTGTTGACTGATTGGGATGAGAATTGCAATCTTCAAAGAAAAGCAAAAATCTTGTTTTTCTCTCTGCTTTCTAAAAACCATAGTGCTATAGACCCCTCTCTATTCTGCACATGTTGTCTTTAAAAATTGTCTACCACTCCCATGGGCAAAGGAACCCCCTCCCTGAGACTCTATGGTTGGGGTTTCGATTTGAGTACTACTTTGAGCTCCTTTGCTTTAGTTCAGATCATTTCATAAAGAGATGATAGCATAAAATTCACTCTTCATGTTCTTTTTGTATCATTTTTTTGGTGTGGCAGTTCAAAAGCAAGACATTGCAAGTAGATAAACAGGTACCACTTTGGTGGGACGGTAAACAGCATTCCATGCACTCTGCCTGCATGCCTGCTACGTGTCCACACCTGCAGCACTGGCTCTTTGGCTATAAACTGAGATGAGTACTGAACCCTAGAGTCGGATGCGACAGGCTTTCAAGCAAGGGCGGCCTTTACCTTTACCTAAATCATCCAGAGTGGGGAAAATATCCTAGATGGGTGAGAGATAAATGTAATGAAAGAAGAAGAAGAAGAAGAAGAAGAAGAAGAAGAAGAAGAAGAAGAAGAAGAAGAAGAAGAAGAAGAAGAAGAAGAAGAAGAAGAAGAAGAAGAAGAAGAAGAAGAAGAAGAAGAAGAAGAAGAATCGTATTTTATTAGCTGGCATAGGTTCATGGAGTGGCTGGGGACAATGTAGTTTATTAAGGTGAAAAAATAATTTGCACACATAGGAAACAACTTTTTAGTTTGCTTTTGGCTCTTTCTCATTCACTTTCCCTGTGGTACAGCTCACCTGGAACGGCTTCCTTTCCTTGTCACAGGAGCTGAATGGTTGATGGAAAACTAAAATTGGACGGGTAGATGTGAATTTTGCTGATCATAATGGGATAGTGCAAAAACAATGAGGAAACGCATGACAGGGAGTGAAAAGAAATGAAGACATAGACTTTCTATTCTGCTTGCTTTGATTGTTTTCTTGATGCATTTCTAATGCCAATCTTAAACCATGTTGGTCATTCTGTTGATTTCTTTCTTGTGCTATTATCTGACCATTTTTAAAATAAATACAAGCATTACTGTGTCTGTTTTAAGATCTATATGAAGATAACATTCAGAAATTGAATGACTCAGGCTTCCATCCTTCCCAGGTAATAAAATGAATTAGCATGTTGGGGGCAAAATGCTAATTACCTTGTTAACAGCCTAGGGAAGGCTCTAAATGCTATGGGGTGGCATATATGTGTAATCGATATTGCTGTTATTAAAAGTCTAACATAGAGTGGAAGGAGAGGGTTGAAGACCTAGACTTCCTATTCAGCTTGCTTTTGATTGTTTCATCAATGTGACAAATTTAAAAAAAAATACCCGTATATGCCGGCGTATAAGACGACTAGGCGTATAAGACGACCCCCCAACATTTCCACTCAAAATATAGAGTTTGTTATATACTCGCCGTATAAGACTACCCCCTCTTCCACACACCTTCCACACACCAAATAAAACATAAAAGAACATCAGATTTGATTTCAACATCTCCCTGTGGACGGCACTAGTGCACAAGTGTGCATGTGTGAGCTCTGCGTAGACAAGGGGCAGGGCGGAGCAATGCTGTTTCCTGCCGAGCAGAACGGGCTGGTCACGCCGAAAAGGCTGGCACCCCTGTCTCGCTGCTGATGCTCACGCAGCCACACTGGATACCACACGATACTGGATGGTATGTCGAATGAGGTGGGTGGGCATCGGGAGGCCACTATGGGCACCAGGCAGGCATCAGGAGGCCACTATGGGCACCAGGCGAGAATTGGGAGGCCACTATGGGCAGCTATGTCTATCCCAACTGAAGTGCACCTGGTGTATACAACGACCCCCCCCCCCACTTGGAGGCATGTTTTTCAGGGGGGGAAAGTAGTCTTATATGCCAGCATATACAGTATTTGGATTTCAGCCATTATAATAAAAAACAAAATGAACAAACAAACCATAAAAACTAAAACACAGTGAGACCTTTCAGCCTAACAGACATTTCTGTGGGGGCTTCTGTGAACTATGATTGTGCTTAGCTTTTCTCCTAAAGATGTTACTTGTGTTTGTGTTCTGCTCTCAAAAACCAACAGAGTATTACAATGTTCCTACTGAAGAGGGCCAATAGTAAGTGGCTTCTACTCAGTGATGGGCTGCTACCGGTTCGGACCGGTTTGCCTGAACCGGTAGTGGCCATCCAGAGGGTATCGCCGGGGGGTGGTAAACCCCCGGGCGACAGGTTCGGTCGCCTCTCCGGCCACCCTCCGGATGTGTATTTCTGGGCAGCCAAAATGATGACCATCCGGAGACTCCAGCTGGTCCAAAATGCGGCGGCCTGGGTAGTGGTAGGGTGTGGGCATTATGCTTGTGCTTCACCGCTGCTCCGGGAGCTGCATTGGTTGCCAGTATGTCTCCGGGTGCAATTCAAGGTGCTGGTTATTACCTTTAAAGCCCTATATGGTAGTGGGCCAGGATACCTAAGAGACCGCGTCACCCCAAGAACATCTGTCCGGCCCACCAGGGCGGATCGGAGAGGCTCCCTTGTTATTCCTTCGGCGAGAGAGGCGCACCTCGCCTGCACTAGGAGGAGAGCCTTCTCCGTGTCCGCCCCGACCCTCTGGAACCTCCTGCCCACCGAGCTGTGCCTTCAGACAGAGCTCTTGCCCTTCCGGAAGGGTTTGAAAACCTGGCTGGCAGGACAAGTTTGGGGACCAGGGAACGTGGGTTCCCATACTAAGTGGCTTATTTAAAGGATTGCCACTCTGGGTCTGAATGTGGGAATATTGGTGCGTAGTTTCTGTATTGTTTTAACTTTTGATGACTTTTAACTTTGACGATTTTTATTGATATGGATTGTTTTATGTTTTTATTTTTATTTTTATTTTTTCTATCGTGATGTAAGCCGCTCAGAGTCGGGTTCTCCCGATTGGGGCGGGGTAAAAAATGCAATTAATAATAATAATAATAATAATAATAATAATAATAATAATAATAATAATAATAATAATAATAATAATAATAATAATAATAATAATAATAATAATAATAAAAAATGGCTGCCTGGAACTGCGGATGCATCAATCATCCATTTGACTCATGTGCACTACAAAATAGAAGTGTGCATGCATCAAATGAAGGTTTGACGCATGTGCAGTTCCAGGCAGCCATTTTGTCTGCCTGGAAAGGGTGCAGGCAGCACCTGGAGGGGCGGCAGCAGCCTTTCCTCACCAGGCCATGCTGCCAGGCTTCCGCGCCACTGCGGCGGTTTGCCACCATGGCAGTTTGCCGTTGCGCCACTGTGGATCCTGTCTGCCTGCTTAGTGCCTGCTCCCCGACCCCAGGCCAGGTAAGTGATGGGTTTGTGTTTAGGGTGGGTGGGTGGGTTGATTTGTGTGGTATTTATTATGTGTATTTATTTTAATTTTAATGTGCATTTTTATTTAATTTTATTTAGTTATTTTTAAAAAAATAAAAAAAATTCTTTGGCTCTGCCCACAACATCATGACATCATGATGTCATGTCATGATGTTGGCTCCGCCCATGACTTCAGCTCCGCCCACGGTGGGGTAGTAAAAATATTGACAGCCCACCACTGCTTCTACTTTGTGGCAATATGATTCAGTCAAGTATGGTCCCGTAATCCCCCCCCCCCAATATGTTATATTGAATGGGACAAAAAAGAGCCCCAAATTGCCATTAAGTTGTTATTGAAATGTTTACCTCTGCCACTTCTTCTTCTTCTTTGACCTGTTTAAAAGAGGGGTTCCCAACCTTGTCAAGCCGGGGGCTGGGTCACACTCTCTCAGTCAAGGACAAACTGCGCAGTTTGTCCCTGAAGTCATTGCTGCGTTGTATTGAACACAGCCCGGGCGGGCTGCAGAAGAAGCCTAGCGCAGCCCAGTGGGCACTAAGGGTACAGTAGGGTGGGGAGAAGAGGCGCCCACTGGCACGCCTTGTCACGCACCAGCGGGCGCCTCTTCTCTGGACCCTTAGCAAGCGCTAAGAGTCCAGTAGGGTCGGGAGAAAAGGCACCTGCCCACGTGGCTTTTTGTGCGTGAGCAGGTGCCTTTTCCCCGACCCTACTGCAGTCTCAGAGATCGCGGGGATGGGGGTGGATTGCATCGGACAACGCTAAAAGAATTGTTATCCGATGCAAGTTTCCCCCAAAAAAACTTGCATCGTTATCCGATTCTAGTGTTATCCAATGCAAGCGTTATCCGAGGTATTACTGTAGCTAATTTCTACAAGTTTTTTTAAACAGCCAGTCTAGGTACTACTGCACACTGAGCAACACAACTGGTGTGTGACAAGAAATATCTGCACTCTTTATTTTTAACTTGCAGCAATCCAAAACATGGACATTTACAACAAAACATAAACAAACATTGGTCACCAAGAAATGAGATGTCTGGGGAAGGCTGCTAGAGTGACTAACAGGGATAAAATGAGGAATGAGATTGTAAAGGAAAGAATTGGAATAGAACCCAACTTAAACTACATAGAGAGACAACAAGTAAAGTGGTTTTATATTAGAAGAACACCAAATAGCACCTGTGGAGGCCAGTAGAAGTGCCAGAGTAAGAACCTTGTATCTCCCTTGACACCTGAAGAAGAAGAAGAAGAAGAAGAAGAAGAAGAAGAAGAAGAAGAAGAAGAAGAAGAAGAAGAAGAAGAAGAAGAAGAAGAAGAAGAAGAAGAAGAAGAAGAAGAAGAAGAAGAAGAAGAATCATATTTTATTAATCCACTTTTTAAACAGGGCCAACACATGTACACAGGTAGGCAGTGGTGGGCATCAGCAGGTTTGCACCACTTTGCCAGAACCGGTAGCAGAAATTCTGGCTGGCCCACCTATCCAAGTTTTGAAATAAAGAACACTAGTACCTCAGATAATGATAAGACTTGGTTCCACAAGTCTCGTTGTTATCCGGTTTTTAACGTTGTGCGATGCATTGATCACACAACGTTTAAAAAAGCCCTGTTTCCCTGGAGGCTGCAGCAAGCCAGAAAGTCAGGATTTGAATCCTGACGTTTTGGCTTGCTGCAGCCTCCAGGGAGGTTTGGGGAACTTCAAAAATAACATTCATTGGGTCTCCCGACCTCCCTGGAGCCGATGCGTGCTACTTTTGAAGTTTCCCCACCCTCCTGGAGGATGCAACAAGCCAAAACATTGGGATTCAAATCCCGCGTTTTGGCTTGCTATAGCCACCAGGGAGGTGGGGGAACTTTGGAAATAGCGAGGATAGGGTCCCCCGACCTCCCTGGAGCCGGCAGGGGTGGTCAGGGAGTCCAAAATGGGTAAAAAAAAAAGTCCGTTTTTTTTACCCATTTTGGGTTCTCTGATGCCCCTGCCAGCTCCAGGGGGGTCGGAAGACCTGATCCACAGCTGCAGGGTGGCTGGGGAAGCCGACGGTGCCCGTCGGCTTCCCTAGCCACCCGCCCATGCCTCCGCAGCTGTGGGGTGGCTGGGGAAGCTGACGGGGGAGCCCCCATCAGCTTTCCAGCCACCCTACCCCTGCCTCCACAGCTGCAGGGTGGCTGGGAAGCTGAACGGAGAACCCCATTCAGCTTTGCAGCCACCCTGCTGCTAAGAACGACTTCATCGGATAACGCTGACAGATCGTTGTCCGATGCAAAATTTCTTTAGAAAGTTTTGCATCGTTATCTGATTTTAGCGTTATCCAATGCAGTCGTTATCTGAGGTATTACTGTAGTCCTAATTCAGGCACAACGCAGGGCTTTCCCCCTGGCCATGTCCACCATACCACGCCCACAATGTGGTAGTAATTTTTTTCGGAGCCCACCACTGCAGGTAGGTGTAAGATTATAATAATTATAAGCCAAGTACTGTAGAATATTTATTTTGTAGGTCAACATTTGCAACAAAAGACTCAAAGATTACTAACATGTCCCATCCCTATGCATGAGGGTTAAATCCAAATATTAGTACCTTAATCCTTATCAGATAAAAAAAGACAAAAACAAAACCCCAAGATAGACATTGTGGCACCTTAAAGACTAACTGCTATATTTTAATGTGAGCTTTTGTGGATCAAGTCCACTTCCTCAGAACAACCTTATATGATTGGTTTATTTACAGATAATGGACAAAACAATAATGGTTCATTAGTAGCAAAATAGGCTATCAAACTGTGAATAATGTCAATTATGCCTCAACAAGGGAACAGAAGCATAATTGATACAAGTGTCAGACTGTGAATCAGAGTAGAATCTCACACTTGATAGTGCCTTAAGAACAAATTTAATAGTTGTTGTTGTTTTATTTATTTAACCACAAGTCAAATGCAGAAAGAAAAGGCAGGGGGGAATTACAAAGAAATACAGGACTTCTTCATTGTTTCCAAGCTAAGTCCAAAGAATGGAAAAGAAAACCTTATTTGCTGTTTCTAAGTTGAAGAATTGCATGTCTATGTGTTTGTGTGCACATGCCCCCCACACACACACACACAGCCCACAGAAATGTTGGTGCTTTTTATAGGAGATGCTCTCCTCTCCCTATACTGTTTTGATTCAATGCCAAGAACATCTGGTCACCCTTATAGCTCTATACTTTATTTTGAGAGCTAATGTTTTCTGAGTGCACAGCCAGCTGCCATAAGATGAGTGGTAGTGGAGAAGTCAGAAAAACATTTCAGTTTTACTCCAAGTCTCCAGCCGGAATCCACCCACAGACACCAAACAGAAACATACTGGATGTTAGGTTTTAAGCACAGAGCTTTTGGGATTTCACATTGTTAGTACAGTAGTAGCTAAACGGCCAAACTGATGCAATTAGAAATCAAATGGGATCCCCCTTTCATTCAGGGATTTCTTTGTTTTGACTTGCAGCAATCCAAACATGGGCACTTACAACAAATCATAAACAAATCTTGGTCACCACGGAAATGAGATTCCAAGTGTTACCTGAAATTTAAGATCAAACATCACTGTTCCATTTAATTTGTTTTAATAAAGTTACAACCAGAGATTCACTATACAAACAGGTAAAAGGTATGAAAATATGGGGAGAAATCAGCTCGTAATAGCTAACATATGAAATAAAATAATACAAGGTTTGATATAAACCTC
Source organism: Furcifer pardalis (assembly GCA_030440675.1). Lineage (NCBI taxonomy): Eukaryota > Metazoa > Chordata > Lepidosauria > Squamata > Chamaeleonidae > Furcifer > Furcifer pardalis. The sequence goes on along the minus strand of CP126896.1, from coordinate 98,216,687 downwards.
TGCAAGGGGGCTTAATTAAAAGGGAAAATAGAACTAAATTTTATAAGGATTGATATAAAAGCCTGCCTAAGAGCATTGGTAAAGAATATTGATTATTCCAAGCGGGTCATGTACGCAAGACTCTGACAAGGAATGCAGCAATTAAAGTTAATAGAAATGCTGATTAAGAGCTGGCTTCTCCCCTCCAAACAAGAATGTAAACTAGAACTAATCACTTCTCTTTTGTCTCCTGTGCCCACTCCAACATATTGTATTGTAATGTAATGTAATGTAATGTATTGTCTGTAAGCCGCCCTGAGTCGCCACGGCTAGTGGGTGGCAATATAAATTTGAACTAATAAAAAAAAATTCTCCGAGTTCCCCCAGAAGTGTTGCAAAAGGTGTGGACTCAGTAAAACCGGTTGCCTGATTGAAAAGCAAAGGCTTCCCTTTTCATTCATAAAAGCCAAAGATACAAAGTATATTTTCCTGACCACAAGATGATACTTTGTAACAGATTTATGACTGCCTGGGGGATGACTTCCTCCAGAAACAATGGACTGTTTGCTGCCTTTGCCAAACCTGTGTAAATTGTAATGTGTGCTTTTGGAAATTACTTTACACTGTTGAATTAAGCTTTGTACCATGTAATCAAGAAGTGTAAAAGACTCATTTAATTGCCCCCATTTAGTAAACAGTGTTTGCAACTGCCATCACTAATCCAGGATTAATTGTCGACCAGTAAAATGTATAAAAATGTTAGGGAATGGGAGGAACTAGAGCTCATTCCTAGAATAGTATGGAATGGTTCACGTGGGCGTGATTTTTGCCAGAACAGGTGAGGTATGGGACTTCTTTCTCATAGAATGGCCACTATGAATTAGAATTCTATTTAATACCAATAAACCAATGTTTGTTCTGATTAAAATCATGCCTCGGTGTCAGTTTTTGGGGTTAATCATTTCTCCACCAGGAAACAGACCGAAACCTAATTTTTCAGGTTACACAAGGAAAGCTGCTGGAGTGACTAGAAGGGATAAAATCAGGAATGAGATAAGGGAAAGAATAGGAATAGAAACAATCTAAAACTACATATAGAGATAATGAATTATTTATTTATTTATTTATTTATTTATTTATTCAGATTTAAATTGCTGCCCACTCGCTGAGGCGACTCAGGGCAGCTTACAGTCAAAACAGCAACAGTACAATAAAAATTATAAAATACAACCTCACAAAATACAACCAAACCAGAACACAGACTAACTCCCCTCAGGCAGTTGTTGTTGGCCCAGAGGAGTGGGCAAGGTCCTCAGCTGCCTGCCAGGGCATGAAGTCTTCTCCCTCAGGCTGTTGTTGTGGGCCCAGAGGAGGAGGCGATGTTCTCAGCCACTGCTAGGCCATGGAGTATTTTCCTCAGGCTGTTGTTGTGGGCCCAAAGGAGGGGTGATGTTCTCAGCCACTGCTAGGCCATGGAGTCTTCTCCTCAGGCCGTTGTTGTGGGCCCAGAGGAGGGGGTGATGTGGTTTGCCCATTTGAAAACAATGTCTTGGAATTCCATAGCATACAAGGCATGTGTGGAAAGAGGAGTACAAAGAGCATGAAGCAGACCCATAGGAAGGTGGAGAAATAACATTAAAGAAATATTATAAGAACACCAAATAACACCACTAGAAGTGCCAGAGCAAGAACCTTGTAACTCCCTTGACACCCGAAGGAGAAGGAGAAGAAGATGATAACATCTGCCTGACACCTAAGGACGATTTCATGTTAAGAGATGGAAGCAGCAATACTCTAGTCTCAAATTAAGCACCTGTGAGAAAAACTACTACAGATGGGTCTTGGGGTTGAGACCCAGCATACTCAACCTTGCAAGCATCCTGACTTGATTTCTCAGAAATAAAAGCAAAGTGGATACAGCTCATCTCAAGGAGTCGTCATACCCCCATTCTGTTTGCACCATAGGTCTATGTAGGTCATTACTTCAGTCCCATTGAAAAATGCTAACTCTCTTTTTCTCCTTAGAAAATAGGTGGGACAATAGACAGCAGAAGACTCCAACACAGACTGTGGATTAACTACAGTGGCTTTGTGGCTAAGATGCTGAACTTGAGGACTGGATGGTCAGCAATTTGAGACTTGAGTGCTACACGATGAAGTGAGTTCCCATCTCTGTCCCAGTTCCTGCCACCCTAGCTGTTCAAAAGCAAGAAATTGCAAGTAGATAAATAGGTACTGGTTTGGTGAGAAAGGTAACAGTGTCCCATGTGCTGCAGTGTCTAGCCATGCCTGCCACGTGTCCATGGAAACATCTGCAGACACAGACAGTGCTGGCTTTTTGTCTATAAATGGAAATGAGCATCACCCCTTAGAGTTGGCGACGACTGGCTTTCGAACAAGGAACCTTTACCCAGATCTATCAGCAGGCCAAGAACATGAAGCATATATTTTCACACAAGGGAATAATGAGCTACAAGTTCCATTATTTTTCTGTTAGGAAATGACATATTTTGTATGTATAAGAAATGACCAGAAATGTTCAAATGTCTCCATAAATTTGACAGAAAGAACTTTTTTAAAAACCCAGTGGTATAGGAAGTGAATGGGAGAGACATATCCATCCAGGCCCAGGATGTTGAAAATCTCTGTCTAAATCTCTGTGTATGGAACAACATTTGAGGTGCTAAACTTGGATTTCTATACTGCCTTCAGAGCTTTAGAGCAGTTTGCCACTGAATGACTATTCACTCAATTATTTATTACTGAACTTTGTAGACATTTCAAGAACATTTTGTCCATAAGTATAAAATTAATTATGAACAGAACTTGTCTGTGTGCTTTTCAGAGCAACAGTAACTTTGGATACTGCTTAGGATGATGCTGATATCCTGATTGTTAAAATGCATGTTAATAGATAGGCAGTTAAATCCTGTTGCTTAGTATAGTAAGTCACAGTTCAGTGAATCACTAGGGAGTTGGTATTTCCATTTCTCCATAAATTCTGCTGATTCGAATGAGCTTATTCTAGTTGAAAGTTACTACACTAATATAAGTCACAAGTGGAGTAGACCCATTTGAATTAATGAGTCCTGTGGAGGAGTTGACTCAACAAATCCCAACTAATTTAATGAGCCTACTCTAGTATGACTTAATATCCAAAGCAGTACAATTGCAGCCTCAGTTTCATCCACAGTACCATTAGGCCAGAGAGGGAGGTTTTCTTTAGTTCAGAGACCTTGAGCCACAAATTCTTATAAGGAAACGGTTTGATTGTAGCACCTCAATTATGAAATGCTCTCCCCTTAGATACTTAAGTGGCTCTGACACTAACATAATTTTTGCTCATGATTAAAACTGGAAAATGTACCAAATTCTTTGGGAATTAAGAGTCATGTCTTTGATTCTCTATGTTGTTGCTTTCATGTATGTAGTTTTTAATTGTTGAAATGATTTTAGAGCAGGGGTGGCCTAACTTTTTCCACCATGGACCTGACCATGCTCCCAGACAGCTGAGCAGGATTGACCCTACCTCCAGAAGCAGACCCACTTCCATGTTTACGACAGTCACAGGTGCTTTTGCACATGCACAGGCACATTTTAAGGTGGATGCAAATGCACCCACTTCCACTTCTGGGTGCAATGGTGGCGACAGGCAAGCTAGAATGGTGCCATGGGTTGGGAACCCCTGTTTTGGAGTACTGAATTTCTTTATATTGGTCTTATTGTCTGTCATTAGATAGATAGATAGATAGATAGATAGATAGATAGATAGATAGATAGATAGATAGATAGATAGATAGATAGATAGATAGATAGATAGATAGATAGATAGATAGATAGATAGAAGGTGCAGGGAAGAGCCCCAGGTCCTGACAATTCTGGTGAAATGTACCATGTGTCATTCTGAATCTACCATCCAGGGTTGGATGGCCCAATGATCTAACGTCCCGAAAGGTGGCTCCATCTTTTCATGACTTACACCTTTTAGAACATATGATAAGTCATGCTGGACTAATCCAGCATTATGCTCTGGTCAGCCACATGAGAACCACACACACATAACATGCACACAGTAATAGTATGCACTCAGTGATGGGATGTCAAAAATTTTACTACCCCGCCGTGACATCATTACAGTATGGGCGGAGCTAACATCATGATATCATGATGTCGTGGGTGGGGCCAAATAAAAATAAAATAAAAAATAATATAATAAAATAAAAATAAGCACACACACACACACACACACACATACACCTCAGGCCTTTTTAGGAACTGTGGTAGTACGTCAATATAGGTAAAGGTATTAAATACAGTAATACCTCATATAACATTAGTATCGAATAACACGAAAATCGCATAACATTAAGGAATCTGGGGGGAAGAATTGCATCGGATAACATTAAGATCCTATGGGATGCTTCAGATAACAACCGCTAAAGCCTGTGTGGTTACAATGTATCTCTATGGCTCCCATAGGATTTTAACATGCATCGGATAACACTAAAAATCACATAACATCAAGACTTGTGGAACCAGGTTTTAGTGTTATATGAGGTTTGACTGTACACATTAAAATACACACATATACACCACATCCAAAGGTGAGTCACTTACCCTGGGGAGCAGGCTGTAGGGAGCTTTAGGCTAGCAGCTTCTCTTCCTCCTCCCCGCTTGGGAGGACAGCAAGGAGGCTGTGCATACGCGCCAAGCACTGTAGGCGTGCATGCACACCAAGTGCTTGGTGTGCATGCGCAGTGGGGGAACCACTGAAAAGGTAAACCCTGAAGGTGGTTCCCCCCAAAAGCTGCCACTGGTTCTCCAGGACACTGGGAAAAGTTACTACTGGTTCTGGAGAAATGGTGAGAACCTGTTACATCCCATCTCTCTATGCACTGCAATAATGATTGAATTTATTTATTTATTTATTTGCTTTTTGAAAGATATTCCCACTTCCAGTTTTCAGAGCAGAGGGAAGTATCCTGAATAAATAGTTTTCTTCTTCCTACTCTTATTTGTCATCATCATCAATGTACTCATGAAAAATTAGGGAGAACACATGTTGGAAAACTAGGAAATGGGATCTGTCCTAGAGTCTTTGACGGTCCTCTGCTAATCAAGATAAAATAAGCAAGAGATGAGTTGCAGTTCCACTGTCTAACTGGGAAATGAGAATTTTTGTTTGAATCTGCTGTGATATTTCAATCAGCTCCAATGCATCTGGGATTTTAAAATAGTTGCTTCCTGACAGCCTCCAGGCACTCTCTAATTATGAATTGGACCATCTCCAGAGGTTTCTGAGGCGATCTCCTATTTCATAAATGAGGAAATGCTTGAAGATAAAATAAAACCCAACTTCCTTGGCTTCATCATTTCCTTGCTGATAGAGTTCAACCAACACCCTCAGCAGGTTAGTTCATGGTAAGCCCTATGCTAGACCATGGCCTGCACAAATGCCCACCCATGTAAAACATTCCTGTCGAACCCTTTAAAGAAAAAGGAAGCCTTGAACTCAGTAGATCCTATTTCTGAATAAACATTGTTAGTACATTGTTGTTCAGTGGATCAATTCTGAAGCCAGAACTAGCAATATCAATTACACTTATATTATGCCGAGTGTTTAAAGGTAAAGGTAAAGGCCCCCCGTGCTCAAAAGCCAGTCATATCTAACTCTAGGGTTCAGTGCTCATAGCCAAAGAGCCAGCACTGTCTGTTTTTGCAAATGTTTCTGTGGTCATATGGCATAAAAATCGTACAACAAAAGGAAATCCATAGAAAATAGTGGCTTGGTTTATGCAATTTTTTTGGAGCAGATTAATTGGTTTTCAATGTGTTCCTATGGTAAATTGCATTCAATGCATTCCTATGGGAAATTCAGTTAAATTAATTTTCAGTGTAAGAAACATCCCAGAGAATGCGTTAATTACGTTAATCGAGGTTCCACTGTATATGAAGAAGGGCAGCAGTGGCTTAGTGATTAATACACTGAGTTTGACGACCGGAAGGTTTGCAGAGCAGCAGTTCAAGACCTGAGTGCTACACAATGGAGTGAGCTTCCATCTCTGTCCCAGATCCTGCCAACCTAGCAGTTCAAAAGCAAGAAATTGCAAGCAGATAAATAGGTGCTACTTTGGCAGGAAAGGTAACAGCATTTCCGTGCTCTTTGGCATCTAGTCATGCCTGCCACCTGACCACAGAAATATCTGGAGACACAGACAACAATGACTCTTAGGCTGTAAATGAAGATGAGCACCATCCCCTAGAGTCACAACTGGCTTTTACTTTTACCTAGTACTGTATATGAAGTGTCAAGGTGAAGCTCCTAGGAACCTAGGATGATGTATTCTACTGGGTGACACCAGTAGTGGGCTCTAAAAAAATTTACTACCACACTGTGGGTGTGGTATGGTGGGCATGGCCAGGGGAAAAGCCCTGCACTGCATCCGAATTATGACTATTCCAAATCCTGGATGTGCAGGGGCAGCCAGAATTTCTGCTACCAGTTCTGGCGAACTGGTGTGAACCTGCTGATGCCTACCACTGGGTCACACTCTTCGTTCACCTTGCTCAATATTGCCAACACTGACTGATAGAAGCTGCATAGGACTCAGGGAGGTGTTCTTTCTAGCCCTACCTGAAGATGCCTGGAGCTGCACCAGGGTCCTGGTGCTCCTCTGGCCTCATGTCCTTCTCAAGCCCTGAGCTCCCTGTTCCTGCCTTTGAAGTGTATGCTTTCAGTGTGTGCTCTATACATGATTTAGGCATTGTCCTCCCTCAGGATAAATTGCTACAGGCATATGCTTCCAATCTGACAGTTTTTCAAGACTGACTAAACACGCAACAGAACTATGCACAGATTGAGGGAAGGAACTGTTGGCAATTGTTTGGGTTTTTTAGCAGCTTCATGAACATGTTTATGGGCAGAAACTGGTTAAAGCAGAAACAGACTATGGACCCTTGGAAGCCATTGATGAGAAACTGTCTGTGCTCAAAGCTTGGGAAATGTTTGCAAAATGGCAAGTGTTCTTGCTGTCGTCTGAAAGTGACCTTTAATGGGTACAATCACTACAGAACAAAACTGAATTCAATATGCTGAGAAATTTGGTTTGCTTTTAAATCTTAGACTCAGAGTATTTGGAGGAGAGGGATTCCCCAGGCTAATTCCTCTAGTTTAGTGTTTCCCAAATGCTGGTTTTTGGACTTCAATTCCTAGAAGCCTAAGTCATTTCCCCAAAGCACTGATCAGCCAATGTACTGACTTAGGCTTCTGGGAATTGAAGTCCACTAGTGGGCTGTGTACCCCTTGTTGGGAACCACTGCTCTAGTTCATATTTGCTCTTCAAAAGAAAATTAGCATTATGTTCTCCTATAGTACTGACAGTGCAATTTCCAGTACTATTCATAACTTAATTTCATCTACTACAATGAAACTTACTCCCATGTAACTGGATGCAGAATGCCTTCTTAAACAAAACCCAAAACACAAATGCCTATAGTGCAATACATGCTGTTGAATTTAGATTTCATATAATTTTATAGAATTATTTGTTGTTGTTCAGTCACACAGTTGATTCCAACCCTTTGCGACCTTATGAACCATTGTCCTCCAGGCATCTCTGTCCTTCACCATCCTCCTCAACCCGCCCAGCTCTGTGCTCACTGCGTCTACAATACCATCTAGCCATCTCTTTTTCTGCCGCCCCCTTCTTCTTTTGCCCCCCACCTACCCCAGCATCAAGGCTTTCTCAAGTGAATCCTCTCTTCTCATTTGATGTCCAAAATATTTTAGCTTCATCTTTACTATTTGACCTTCTAAGGAACAGTCAGGGTTGATTTCTTCTAAGATTGACCTATTTGTTCTCCTCACTGTCCAAGGTACTCTCAAAACTATCTTCCAACAAAGGCATCTATTCTTATGTGCTCAGCTTTCCTAATGGTCCAGCTCTCACAACATAATTGCCTGGAGAGGGAATGATTTCTGTTTTCATAATAAATTGTTCTGAAGAACTGGCTATTCCATATTGGTTATTCGTATGGACTGGGATCCAGAAAGATAGGAAATGAATTGGTCATCTTTGCTGATCTCCCTACAGAATTTTATAATTCCTCTCATTTTGCTCTGAAAAGATTTCAGGACATTCTTGAAAAATATCTCTCCATCCACTTTCTTCAATGTATGGAGAGTGCTGCTAGATGATAATTCACTGGACTTTGGTAGCTCTGACAGCAGTGAATCTGCTCCAGATATGACTCTGAATTTTCAAGTTGCTATCTGATGTGCTGTATCTATTTGGGGGCTAGTGTTCAGTAGGTGGTTGCCTCTAAGGTTACCTATAAGCAGTGGTGGGATGTCAAAAATTTTACTACCACACCATGGGCGGAGCCTAATTTGTGGGCAGAGCCAATGTTGTGGGCGGAGCCAACATAAAAAACTCATAAAAATAAGTAAACATAAAAATACAAATTACATAGACATAAAAATAGACGTAAAACACATATAATACACATTAAAATAAACACACATTAAATAGACATAAAAACACATAAAATAAAAATTAAATACACATAAAACACATAAAAATACACATTAAAAATAAATACACATTAAAATACACACCCACACCCCACACCCAAAGGTGAGTCACTTAACCTGGAGAGCAGGCTATAGGAGCTTCAGGCTAGCAGCTTCTCATCCTCCTCCCCGCTTGGGAAGACAGCAAGGAGGCCACGCATGCACACCAAGTGCTGTAAGCATGCATGCACATCAAGTTCTTGGCATGCATCTGCAGCGGGGGAACCGGCAATAAGGTAAGCCCGTGAGTTGGTTCCCTCCAAAAGCCACTACCGGTTCTCCGGGACAGTGGGAAAAGTTACTACCGGTTCTGGCGAGCTGGCGAAAACCTGTAACATCCCATCACTGCCTCTAAGGTTCAGGTTAAATCCCAAAATTGACTCAGTGCCCCCTTTATATTGTTGCCACCAATCATCACTCTGCTAATCTAGATCCAACTCATTGGTTAAAATCCTGTTATGCAAATACTGTAGTGTAATTTTTTGGAAGTGAATTATTGTAGATCAAGAAATTTCTGTAAACAGTAGCTGTTGAATTCTGAGTCACACATTTTGGCATGAAACAGATAATGTCTACAGAGATTTCTTAATTTACAACAATTTGTCTTTAAAAGAGACACCATATGAGTATCAGTGCCCCATTAGAAAAGCAGAATGCAGTCTGGATATGGGGAGCATACCAAACAGCATTTTCCTCCTGCTTCTGGCTTCAAGTTGCTTTTTCAAAGGCCCTCTACACCAGTCTCAAGCCCTGATTCAACTTTTCCAGAAATTTAACTTGGTACTATAATATATCAAGCTTGATTCCTTAACTTTGCAGTCTCCACCTTGGTATTTAAGTTTAATTTTTGATACTATGGCTTTAGTGTTGTCCAGGATAATTTCTGTTTCTCTTCTCAACACATGTTCTGTAATGTCACACATGCTGGCTGATGAAGAAATATTAGTAAACCTGGAAGCTTTTGTTGTTGTTGTGATATCTGAGTGAACCAGTAAAGATATTACTCAACTGAAATTTTTGCTCACATACTATTTTTTACTGTTCCTTTTTTGCCCATACAGATTTGATTTACCAGTAATCTATGGAGCAGATCTCCAGTAGATGCAAAGGCATTTGAGCAAGGGTAGTCACCAGACTAGTGTTAGGCTTCTTATCCGGTCCCCTGCTGTGAATTAGGTTTGATATTTGTATTTTATTTTGTGGTTTATTATGTGATTTTATTATGTGATTTTAATGTGCTATTGTTAGCCACCCAGAGTGGGGGTGACCCCAGATTGGCGGGATGTAAATGGAGTGTTGTTGTTCTTGTTGTTGTTGCTGCTGCTGCTCCAATGAAAATTAGCACATAAGGAAAGAGGTAAAGACAGAGAAGTAAGTGGAAATGTCTCACCTCTTTGAATAAATACACATTTGGCTCAAGACTCTGGATATGGTTCCTTACTTGTCCTGTCCTTGCAAATGGAGGTAAGGTATTTATTCTTTTCTCTCCTCTCCTTCAAGAACCAGATGAGATGTCTGCTGCTCTTGTATCATCCTTATTTCTGTAAGGACATTTTCCTCTTGAGAAAACAGTAATTTGTAGTGTTCGGTTAGGGAAAAACAGGAAAGAAAAGTCTTCCTATGCTTGCTTTGTGTGGAAGATATACTTTTCAGAGGGAATGCACAACACATCTTAAATGAAGGTATCACTTCTTTTTCTACAGGAGGTAAGGACTCTCACCTTGCTGTCAGATGCCCAGCTAAAATCAATTGGTCAATCATTCTTAACATTCCCACTTGAGAAACTTTCTGGAGCTTCCACAATTCCCTGAATTCCCTGATTGATCATCACCATTCAGAGTCTGTATCTCATATGAACAGAAGACACAAAAGAGGGTTGTGATGACCACACTCACTGGCTGTATCTAGCACGACTTCCCCAAGAGTGTTCAGTTTTAACTAGATATCAAAGGCAACACAACTCTCTTTGGAGTAAGAAACAAGTCAGCAAAGGGGTTTATGCAGAAGAAAGAAGAGGATTTGGCCCTGCAGGTATGGCATAGGCATTGGTGTATATATATATATATATATATATCGTCATGCAGGAACACACCACCATCCTACCACAGCACAGCTTGAAGGGAAAGCCATCTATGCATGGCTTTTCCATCATCTTTGACATAGGCTATGCTGGCTCAGTGCCATGGCCTCAGTTCAACAAAGGCAGTGCAGCTTTCAGTTCCAATCTTGCCCAAGTGGCAACAAACATTCATTGGCTATTGAAGGCTGAGCTCATTTTCTTTCCAAATAAATCCACCCAGACTTGCTGCTTCTATTTGACATAGTATCCTACGTTTGAATGAAAAAGAGCTAGATGAATGTTTACTCCATCAAGTGTGCCACTGTTTGGGTTAGCAGCAGTATGCTAATATTCATATGAAGCAGAACGTTTTAGAAATACGGGCAAAAAAAAAGAAGAGCCAACTGTTCTTCTCCCCTCCAAAACCCTTACCTCAATCATGGCATAAGTATTTCAAGATGCTTGCTGAAGTATTACAAACCACAGTGCAAGCTAACAATCTGTCAGTGAAACAACAGAAGCATTGGTATTTCGAAGTGATATTTGATAATCCTAAACCCATTAAGAAAATTTAACTAGAGCGATGGCATCCTCTTTTCCACAAGGAGCATTCAGCTTTCCCAAAAGCAATAAGAAAAAGCCTGCTGTAATCGTACACCCCGTTTTAGATGAAAAGCATGTAATGCAAGGGCTCCACTGCCCTTCTGTGTCACGGGGCAGAGTGAATCCAAGGGAAATATTTTTGCAATGACCTCACTGAAGGGGAAGAATTTTGACATTCCCAGACCTTTACATAATGCTATTTGAAAAAGATGATGGCCATGACTGAGTGGTGGTGGTATATGCTGAATAGTTGATTTGTTAGCAATAAAGAGCATCTCAAGTCAGATTTGTGTGGGCATGCAGCAATTACATCCTTGATGCAAATAGGAAATGAGTTTGCTACTCAAAAGGGTGCCTGCATAAATGTGCAGCATTCTAAATCATATGGCAGTCCATACAACAGATAATATTCCTATTAGGATATGCACCTGAAATGGTGGAACAGGAAAATTAAATAAGAGTGTAAGGCTGCAAACCTGCTATCCCAGTTAAGTACTACTCTGGATTGCTTGACTGCATCCATCTCCTCCTCTTCTCATGGAGAAGAATGTATGCAGCTGGAAGGAGAATGTACTAGTACTACTTCCTTCTTGTGCTGCATGGCGCCTGTCTCTGCCACTAAAGCATTTTTGGTTACGAGGCTCCTTGTTCTTTTCTTCAGCAAGAAGATTTAACAACCTGACTACACAACCCTCCTTCTTTCTCATCTGGGCTTGGGACTGGCAATGGTGGAGTTGGAAGGAGAATGAGAGAAAAAGGAAATCAGATTTCACAACCTTCCTCTTGTAGGCAAAGTAAGTAAGTAAATACGTATGTACGTACAGTGGTGGGTTGTCAAAAATTTTACTACCCCACCATGATGTCATCACAGTGTGGGCGGAGCTAACATCATGATGTTGTGGGCAGGGCCAAAGAAAAAAATAAAAAAAATAAAAAAATAAAATAAAAATAAGCATGCGTGCACACACACCCCTCAACCCACCACCCACCCTCAACACAAATCCGTAGATAAATTAAATAAATTAAATAAAAATTACATTAAAATACACCCACCCGCCCACCCCAAACACAAATCAACCCACCCACCCCAAACACAAACCCATCACTTACCTGTTAGTATAAGTGACTGGGCAGCACCATGTTGCAAAATGGATATGGTCATCATACTGGTTCTCTAGGATAATATGCCTTAATGTAAATGTAAAACAGCTGTACCTCCTTAAGGGTTCTCCAATTGGAACAGCAATTGGAACAACACAGGTGTAGCTTATTGATGAATAACTCCAAGACTTTGCTTAAAAAACCCAAGCCAGGCTGCTAGGCCTGCCAGCTGCCAGGCCTTTTTAGGAACTGTGGTAGTACGTCAATATAGGTAAAGGTATTAAATACACATTAAAATACACACAGACAAAACCACATCCAAAGGTGAGTCACTTACCTTGGGGACCAGGCTATAGGGAGCTTCAGGCTAGCAGCTTCTCTTCTTCCTCCCCGCTTGGGAGGACAGCTAGGAGGTCGTGCATACAAGCCAAGCACTGTAGGCATGCATGCACACCAAGTGCTTGGCGCGCATGCGCAGTGGGGAACCAGTGAAAAGGTAAGCCCCGAAGATGGTTCCCCCAAAAAGCTGCTACCGGTTCTCCCGGACACTGGGAAAGGTTACTACCAGTTCTGGCGGACTGGTGTGAACCTGTTGCACCCCATCACTGCATACTATGTAAGTACTTACTTACTTACTTACTTACTTTTGACCAACACTTTGAACTGGGCTCAGGAAGAGACCAACAGTCTTTTAAAGTGCATGCTAGAGATGAAGTTGAGGAAATGTCTAGCAGCTTGTCAACATAAGGCCGCCCTGCCCTTGCCTAGGCCCCTCACAAGGCAGTCCTGTTCCAGGAGATATATGGTTAGGATTTCCCTGGGGTCTTTCCCAGACTGTGGGGCAGAGGAGCCTTAAGCGGGTTTCAGCAAAAAACCTTTGGCTGCAGTACACCTCTGGGGCTTATCTGCTTGCAGTGCCCAGAAAAACCAGCTTAGGGAGAGTTAAAGAAATCTTGGTAGTGTCAGGGGTGGTGCCTGGCTTGCTTGTATCTTACCCGCTTATCCCAATAAAGAGACGTTTTAAAAGTAATTGTTGTTTATTGAAAAATAAAGCAAAAGTTCTTCTTGAAACAGGATACAAAATTCAGCATTCAAAAATACTAATCAAAATCACATACAGAGGAATAATTCATTCAGGCCTCCTTCCCTAAAAGAAAAGAAACCTGACTCCCTCTCTGTCTATGTAATCATCTTTATTCCTACAAGAATGGGCCTGGTAGGCTAGCCCATCTCACACTCCTAGTCCATGATCAACTACTGATCCATGGTCCACTACTGATCCCATCTGCCTAGTTCGATAGACAGAAGTGGCCTGGCTTATTTGCATGGGGCCAATCAGAGCATTGCATATCTATAAGCAAAGCACTGTCCCCATAACATTTCTGGGCCTCTCCGCAGAAAGAAAGTTTACATTCCTTTTCTGTGAGATGTACCATAACATCGGCCAATGTCTCGCACCTGCAAGATAAGACAGGAAAGGATTTTTCCTTCCATTTTGCAAACTGCTTGGCTTCTCCCAGGCCTTACAGGAACCAGGTTAACTCCATCTTGGATATGTTTAAGAACTTCGGGTCCATTCTATTACACAGCTTTCCTGTTCCCCCTGATGAACCTACAGAATGAGTTAGAAACTGTGCCATTTTGGGACCTGACTGGAATGCAAGATGACCCCACCTATCCCTCAGGTAATTGAGAGATTTGGAAAACTCTTGTCCAGAAATTTAACATTTCCAGACTCTGGAAATGAATAGTTTTGGGCTAGCCCTATTTTACAATTTCTAGCCACCTTGAGTCCTCTCATGGGGGAAAAATGTGGCCTATAAATGGAACTAAATACATAAGAATATAATATATGTACAAGATTTATGTGCAGTCAAGTCCCATAATTGGGTCCAACATTCCCCTCTCCTGGTACTAACTGAATCTCAAAGTAATGCTCCTGTTCCTGATACATTCAACTGTAGCACCATTTACTGTTACTGCTTCGACATGAGAGGAAACTTCAAGGACTTCAATTTCCATTAGCATTGACTTTCTAATCTACCTTTTATAGATACCATGAACTTCCAAAAAACAAATGAGAGGGTGAAAGATCAAATAAAGTTTGAACTTTTCCAGGAGCTGAAATTGGCTAAACTGAGGCTACTGTACATTTGGCACATCATGAAAAGACAACACTCTCTGGGAAAGACAAGTTTTTTGGGGAAAGTTGAAGGCAATAGGAAAAATGGGAGAGCTTGCAAGAGCTAAGCAGGGCTATTTAGGACAGAATTGTTTGGAGATCTCCAATTCAAAGGCAAGCCAGAAGCAACTTGGTGGCACATAAAAACAATCCAGCTTTTGTGATATGGAGAAATCCTCCAATCGCAAAATATAGAGGGTGCCAAAAATGTATACACATTATAAGAAAGGGGAAAACTGTATTAAAATTGTAATACTAAATATATACTGATAATAAAAGATGAATACAAGGCACATTTGACTTCTGCAATTATAAGAGCTGTTCAAAGTGGTTATCATCAGCATCCAAACACATTTGATTACAGTGAACTATTGCTTGAGCAGACTTAGACTAAAGAAAATAGAGGAAACAATTAGGCCTGACAGATATGACCTAGACAACATCCCTAAGGGATACACAGTGGAGGTGTGGAACAGATTCATTGGCTTGGACCAGATAGACAGAGTGCCAGAAGAATTATGGATAGAGATGTGGGACATCATGCAGGAGGCAGCAAGAAAAACCATACCAAAAGAAAAGAAGCATAAGAAAACTAAGTGGTTGTCCGATGAGGCTCTTAAAATAGCAAAGGAAAGAAGGGACGCAAAAGGCAAAGGAGAAAGGAAAAAATACAATCACTTGAATACAGAATTTCAAAGAAAAGCAAGGAGAGATAAGGAAACCTACCTGAATGAACAGTGCAAAGAAATAGAAGAAAACAACACAATAGGCAGGACTAGAGATCTTTTCAAAAAAATGGGGAAATCAAGGAAACGTTTAAAGCAAAAATGACCATGATAAGGGACAAAGACAGCTAGGAGATAGCTGATGCAGAAGAGATTAAGAAAAATTGGAAAGAGTACACAGAGGAACTCTACAAGAAGGACCTCAACACTCCTGTTAATAATGATGAGGAAATTGAACTTGAGCCAGACATCCTAGAGAGTGAAGTCAGAAAGGCCCTAAAAAGCACTGCAAACAACAAAGCCAGTGGAGATGATGGTATCCAAGTTGAACTTTTCAAAGCCCTAAAAGATGATGGAATCAAATTATTGCATTCTATATGCAAGCAGATTTGGAAAACACAACAATGGCCACAGGATTGGAAAAGATCAGTATATGTTCCAATCCCCAAAAAGGGTAATGCCAAAGAATGTTCAAATTATCAAACAATTGCACTCATCCCACATGCTAGCAAGGTGATGCTCAAGATAATACAGGATAGACTGCAGCAGCAGGTGGAGAGAGAACTACCAGAAGTGCTGGCAGGGTTCAGAAGAATCAGGGGGACTAGAGACCAAATTGCCAACATACATGAAAAAAAACAAAGGAATGTCAGAAACAAGTCTACTTCTGTTTCATTGACTACACTAAGGCCTTTGACTGTGTGGACCACAACAAAATGTGGCAAGTAATTAAAGAGACGGGAATACCAGAACACCTTATATGCCTCATGAGAAACCTGCACATGAATCAAGAAGGAACAGTTAGGACAGAATATGGAATCACAGAGTGGTTTGGAATAGGATAAGGAGTAAGACAAGGCTGCATTTTGTCACCCTGCTTATTCAACTTATACACAGAGCACATAATGTGCAATGCAGGGATGG
The DNA here is from genome assembly GCA_030440675.1 of Furcifer pardalis. Classification (NCBI taxonomy): domain Eukaryota; kingdom Metazoa; phylum Chordata; class Lepidosauria; order Squamata; family Chamaeleonidae; genus Furcifer; species Furcifer pardalis. The sequence goes on along the minus strand of CP126896.1, from coordinate 98,200,542 downwards.
AGGAATCACAATTTGGGATCAAAATTGCTGGGAGAAACATCCACAATTTGAGATATGCAGATGATACCACCCTCATGGCAGAAAGTGAGGAGGACTTAAAGAAGCTCCTGATTAGGTTGAAAGAAGAAAGTGCAAAAGCTGGCTTGAGACTCAATATAAAGAAAACAAGGATCATGGCAACAGGCCCTATCAGTCGCTGGAAAATAGATGGGGAAGAAGTAGAAGCAGTGACAGATTTTACTTTCTTAGGATCAAAGCTCACTGCAGATGGTGATTGCAGCCATGAAATAAAAAGGCGACTGATTCTTGGGAGGCAAGCGATGAGAAACCTAGGGAACATAGTGAAAAGTAGAGACATCACATTGCAAACAAAAATTCGTATAGTCAAAGCAATGATATTTCCGGTGGCAATGTATGGTTGTGAGAGCTGGACCATTAGGAAAGCTGAGCGCAGAAGAATAGATGCCTTTGAAATGTAGTGTTGGAGGAGAGTTTTGAAAGTCCCCTGGACAGCAAGGAGAGCAAATAGGTCAATCTTAGAAGAAATCAACCCTGACTGCTCCTTAGAAGGTCAAATAGTAAAGATGAAGCTAAAGTACTTTGGACATCAAATGAGGAGAGGATTCACTTGAGAAAGCCTTGATACTGGGAAGGGTGGAGGGCAATTGAAGAAGGGGGCGGCCAAAAATGAGATAGCTAGATGGTATTGTAGACGCAATGGGCACAAATCTGAGCGAGTTGAGGAGGATGGTGGAGGACAGAAGTGCCTGGCAGACAGTGGTCCATGGGGTCACAAAGTGTCGGAATTGACTGTGTGACTGAACAACAACAAAACTGCTTGAGCAACATTGACCGAAATGTCTACTTGTATCACTGTTCATGCCATCAACAAGTTGACACTATTAATGAAGCCATGTGTATAGTGACATGATGCCTCAAGCCTACACCAGTTGAGAAAATATACCCAATTGTTGGTATCGCTCCACCTCAGGAGAGAAGTAGCAATGGACACTGAGAGAACTAAGCAAGAGAATGACCCTTGACACCCTCTGTATGGATATGTGTCTCCTGTCCACTGGCTCAGATTCAGGAAGAGCTTTATGGCAAGAACTAACAGTTCTAAGGGTACACAAGAGCAAAACCAACTCAGAAGATGGAGGAAAGAGCTCACTGGACTAGGAACAACATTAAAAGAGGATATAGCTGAGGAACTCAACTTCTCCTACATCACTTCGAGGACCCTGGGTAGGCTGAGGGTTGGAGTTCCTAAATGCAAAGACCAACATGTTCAAGTGGAGGCTGCTAGCAGACAAAAACAAGCAGTGTGAATTCAGAGATACAGAATCTGGCTCATTTACTGATCTGCCAATTACTGCTAGAAACATGCACCGATAGGGACTTAAATTTGAGCAACAATAAAGCGAAGAAAGTGGCTTCATTTTGGCAGTCCAGGGTTTGATCAGGACATGAAAGAAGAAGAAGCTGTTCATGCCATTTCAAACCCTTCCCAAAGTACTACCAGTGTAGCCAGTTTTCTATAGTACAGCACTAAGGCCCCCCACAGATAGAAGCCAATGGGTGTTAAATCTGGAGAAAATGAGTGAAACCCAATGGCACCTATTCATTATATCTATTGTCCTGGCAAATTCTCATCGAGGTAAGCTCTCACATGAAAGTGCATTGGGACACCATCTTATTGGAAGTAAAATCAACCATTCCCTAAAATAATTCTGTGGTGAGTGTGTAAACTGCTCCAACACCATAGCAGAAGAAGCAGGACTTGTAGTTGTGTGGGTCTTTGCTTGTGCACATAACACACCATGCATCTCAAACCTATCACAAATGCAGGCAGTTCTTAGGAGTGTTGGAGTTTCTGTTGAATACTGATGCCTCCATTTTCGTTGTATTTTCATGACATTCTCAAATTTCAAATATCACTTTTAAATGGTGGTGCGCTCCTCAAACAATAACTGTACTTCTTTCTGCCATTTTCTTTGACTTTCCTGCCTCAAGGTGATGCTAGCATTCATTCTTTATGGTATTGCTGCCATAATTCAAGTCAACTTTGAAAACTAAGACATAGATAACACTCTTAAAATCTGTATATGTTACAGTTAAAGCTAGTTTCCAGGTAAAACTAGTGTTCCCTAGGTAAAGCCAGTTTTCACTGAATGCTTCTGGTAGAACTAAAAACTGGTCTTAACTGACATTCGTACCTAATTGGAAGTTAGTTCTAACGAAGGTGTTCAATTAAAACTGGTTTCAACTAAGTTTTAACTCTAATATATACATATACATATACATATACATATACATATACTGTACAGGTATAACTCTAACATACAGTATACATTTTTGCACCCTCTGAAGTTGTTAAAGTGAGTTGGAACAAATGAACACCACAAGGTGGCACTGCATGAAGGTACCTCATTTGCACAAAGTTAAAATGTGATATTAAATCCTGAAGTTCTTTTCTTTCTCAACTTCAATCCTGCAAAAGTATAAAAATGCTTCTTTTGAGGCTAATGGATTTTTAAGCAAAAATATTCCCTCTGCTGCTCTCACAGATTTTATACAGAGGAAAATCACAGAACATTAAAATTGCATCCAGTTACTGGTCAGCATTCTCAGTGAAATTAAAGGCACATAGCAAAAAAAATATAACAGACCAAGTGTAAAAATATGCAGAAATGGAAATGCAGCTTAATCCATGTATGTCAAGTTGTCGTTCTGCTGTTTATGAAAAGATCCCATTCGCCAACATAGAGAGAAACTCATATATACATTCTCTCTGTACTGTAGGTCTTTTTAATATAAAGTGTAATAGCAGCTTGACAGCTAGGATTAAGTTGCATTTTAATTTACATATATTTATATACTTGATTGTTGTGTTCCTATTTATTAGGGACAGCCAATTCACTTCCTGTTACTTTTCTGTAGTGAATCATTACCCTAATTTTACCTTGAGAGGAAATTTTACAAGATGTATTTGTTTCTTTAAAGTACTGTATCTCCAAATTGGCCATGCTTCAACACAGTGGT